>CAXKVW010000095.1:0-600000 GCA_964058825.1 Carex arenaria | reverse complement strand
GGTGGTTATGCACACGAAATAGGGAAAATGAGGTTGTTAATGGCAAATGAGGTTCCTAAGCACAAGAACCAAGGCAAATGAGGTTCATAGGCACAAGACCAAGGGCAAAAGAGGTTGTTAAGAACACAGACAATGCCAATTAAGATTATTAAGCACACAAACAAAGGCAAATGAGGTTGTTAAGCACAAGAAATAGTGTAAATGATGTTGCTAACCACAAGAACAAGGGCAAAAGAGGTTAAGAAGCATAAATGATGTTGTTAAGTACAAGATCACGGGCAAAAGAATTTGTTAAGCACACGAACATCGCCAATTGAGTTTCCTAAGCACACAAACAAGGGCAAATGAATATGTTAAGCACAAGAAGAAGTGTAAATGATGTTACTAAGCACAAGAACAAGGGAAAAAGTAGTTAAGAAGCACATGAACAACGACAATTGAGTTTGTTAATCACACGAACTAGGGCAAATGATGTTCCTAAGCACAAGAACAAGTGCAAATGAGGTTCATAAGCACAAGATCAAGGGCAAAAGAGGTTGTTAAGCACAGGAATAACGCCAATTGAAGTTGTTAAGCACACAAACATGGGCAAATGAGGTTCCTAAGCACAAGAACAAATAGAAATGAGGTTTATAAGCACAAGATCAAGGGCGAATTATATTGCAAAGCGCAAGAACAACGACAAATGAAGTTGTTAAGCACACAAACAAGGGCAAATGAGGTTCCTAAGAACAAGAACAAATACAAATGAAGTTCATAAACACAAGATCAAGGGCAAAAGAGGTTGCTAAGCACACGAACAACGCCAATTGAGATTGTTAAGCACACAAACAAGTGCAAATGAAGTTGTTATGCGCAAGAACAAGTATAAATGGTGTTGCTAAGCAGAAGAACAAGGGCAAAAGAGGTTAAGAAGAACAACGACAATTCAGGTTGTTAAGCTCACAAAAATGGCAAATGAGGTTCCTAAGCACAAGAACCATTGCTAATGAGGTTTATAAGCACAAGATCAAGGGTAAAAGAGGTGGTTAAGCACACGAACAACGCCAATTGAGGTTGCTAAGCACACAAATAACGGCAAATGAAGTTGTTAAGCACAAGAAGAAGTGTAAATGATGTTATGCACAAGAACAAGAGCAAAAGATGTTAAGAAGCACATGAACAACGATAATTGAGGTTGTTAAGCACATGAACAAGAGCAAACGAGGTTCCCAAGCACCAGAACCAATGCTAATGAGGTTCATAAGCACAATATCAAGGGCAAAAGAGGTTGTTAAGCACACGAACAACGCCAATTGAGGTTGCTAAGCACACAAATAACGGCAAATGAAGTTGTTAAACACAAGAAGAAGTGTAAATTATGTTGCTAAGCACAAGAACAATGACAGAAGAGGTTAAGAAGCATAAATGATGTTGTAAAGCACAAGATCAAGGGCAAAATAGGTTGTTAAGCACACAAACAATGCCAATTGAGATTTTTAAGCACACAAACAAGGGCAAATGAGGTTGTTAAGTGCAAGAACAAGTACAAATGATGTTGCTAAGCACAAGAACAAGGACAAAAGAGGTTAATAAGCTTATGAACAACGACAATTGAGGTTGTTATGCACAAGAACAAGGGTAAATGAGGTTCCTAAGAACAAGAACCAGTGCAAATGAAGTTCATAAGCACAAGATCAAGGGCAAAAGATGTTGTTAAGCACAAGAATAACGCCAATTGAGGCTACTAAGCACACAAACAAGGGCAAATGAGGTTGTTAAGCACAAGAACAAATGTAAATGATGTTGCTATTCACAAGAACAAGAGCAAAAGATGTTAAGAAGTATATGAACAACGATAATTGTGGTTGTTAAGCACACGAACAAGAGCAAATGAGGTTCCTAAGCACATGAACCAATGTTAATGTGGTTCATAAGCACAAGATCAAGGGCAAAAGAGGTTGTTCAGCACACGAACAACGCCAATTGAGGTTGTTATGCACACAAACAAGATCAAATTAGGTTGTTAAGCGCAAGAACAAGTGTAAATGATGTTGCTAATCACAAGAACACGGGCAAAAGAGGTTAAGAAGCATATGAACAACGACAATTGAGCTTGTTAAGTACACGAACAAGGGCAAATGAGGTTCCTAAGCACAAGAACCAATACAAATGAGTTTCATAAGCAAAAGATCATGGGCAAAAGAGGTTGTTAAACACACGAACAACGCCAATTGAGGTTGCTAAGCACGCAAACAAGGGCAAATGAGGTTGTTAAGCACAAGAAGAAGTGTAAATGATGTTGCTAAGCACAAGAACACGGGCAAAAGAGGTTAAGAAGCATAAATGATGTTGTTGAGCACAAGATCAAGTGCAAAAGAGGTTGTTAAGCACACGAACAACGCCAATTGAGATTATTAAGCACACAAACAAAGGCAAATAAGGTTGTTAAGCGCAAGAACAAGTATAAATGATGTTGCTAAGCACAAGAACAAGGGCAAAAGAGGTTAAGAAGCTTATGAACAAGGACAATTGAGGCTGTTAAGCACACGAAAAGGGCAAATGAGGTTCCTAAGCACAAGAACCAGTGCAAATGAAGTCCATAAGCACAAGATCAAGGGCAACATAGGTTGTTAAGCACAAGAATAATTCCAATTGAGGCGCACACAAACTCGGGCAAATGAGGTTGTTAAGCGCAAGAACAAGTGTAAATGATGTTGCTATGCACAAGAACAAGAGCGAAAGATGTCAAGAAGCATATGAACAACGATAATTGAGATTGTTAAGCAGACGAAAAGAACAAATGAGGTTTCTTGGCACAAGAACCAATGCTAATGAGGTTCATAAGCACAAGATCAAGGGCAAAAGAGGTTGTTAAGCACACGAACAACGCCAATTGAGGTTGCTAAGCACACAAACCAGGGCAAATGAGGTTGTTAAGCACAAGAAGAAGTGTAAATGATGTTGCTAACCAGAAGAACAAGGGCAAAAGAGGTTAAGAAGGACATGAACAACGACAATTGAGGTTGTTAAGCACACGAACTAGGGTCAATGAGGTTGTTAATGGCAAATGAGGTTCCAAAGCACAAGAACCAAGGCAAATAAGGTTCATAGGCACAAGACCAAGGGCAAAAGAGGTTGTTAAGCATACGAACAACGCCAATTGAGATTGTTATGCACACAAATAAAGGCAAATGAGGTTGTTAAGCACAAGAAATAGTGTAAATGATGTTGCTAACCAAAATAACAAGGGCAAAAGAGGTTAAGAAGCATAAATGATGTTGTTAAGCACAAGATCAAGGGCAAAAGAGGTTGTTAAGCACACGAACAATGCCAATTGAGATTTTAAGCACACAAACAAGGGCAAATGAGGTTGTTAAGCGCAAGAACAAGTATAAATGATGGTGCTAAGCACAAGAACAAGGGCAAAAGAGGTTCCCAAGCACAAGAACCAATGCTAATGAACAAGAGCAAGAGCAAAAGATGTTAAGAAGCACATGAACAACGATAATTGAGGTTGTTAACCACATGAACATGAGCAAATGAGGTTCCCAAGCACAAGAACCAATGCTAATGAGGTTCATAAGCACAATATCAAGGGCAAAAGAGGTTGTTAAGCGCACGAACAACGCCAATTGAGGTTGCTAAGCACACAAATAACGGCAAATGAAGTTGTTAAGCACAAGAAGAAGTGTAAATGATGTTGCTAAGCACAAGAACAATGACAAAAGAGGTTAAGAAGTATAAATGATGGTGTTAAGCACAAGATCAAGGGCAAAAGAGGTTGTTAAGCACACGAACAATGCCAATTGAGATTTTTAAGCACACAACCAAGGGCAAATGAGGTTGTTAAGCGCAGGAACAAGTATAAAAGATGTTGGTAAGCACAAGAACAAGGGCAAAAGAGGTTAAGAAGCTTGTGAACAACGACAATTGAGGTTGTTATGCACAAGAACAAGGGCAAATGAGGTTCCTAAGAACAAGAACCAGTGCAAATGAAGTTCATAAGCACAACATCAAGGGCAAAAGATGTTGTTAAGCACAAGAATAACGCAAATTGAGGCTATTAAGCACACAAACAAGGGCAAATGAGGTTGTTAAGCACAATAACAAGTGTAAATGATGTTGCTATGCACAAGAGCAAGAGTAAAAGATGTTAAGAAGCATATGAACAACGATAATTGTGGTTGTTAAGCACACGAACAAGAGCAAATGAGGTTCCTAAGCACATGAACCAATGCTAATGAGGTTCATGAGCACAAGATCAAGGGCAAAAGAGTTTGTTAAGCACACCAACAACGCCAATTGAGGTTGCTAAGCACACAAACAAGGGTAAATGATGTTGTTAAGAACAAGAAGAAGTGTAAATGATGTTGCTAAGCACAAGAACAAGGGCAAAAGAGGTTAAGAAGCATAAATGATGTCGTTAAGCACAAGATCAAGGGCAAAAGAGGTTTTTAAGCACACGAACAACGCCAATTGAGATTGTTAAGCCCACAAACAAGGGCAAATGAGATTGTTAAGCGCAAGAACAAGTATAAATGTTGTTGCTGAGCACTTGAACAAGGGCAAAAGAGGTTAAGAAGCGTAGGAACAACGATAATTGCGGTTGTTAAGCACGCGAACTAGGGGAAATGAGGTTCCCAAGCACAAGAACAAATGCAAATGAGGTTCATAACCTCAAGATCAAGGGCAAAAGAGGTTAAAAAGCACACGAACAACGACAATTGAGATTGTTAAGTACACGACCTAGGGCAAATGTGGTTCCTAAGCACAATAACAAATGCAAATGAGGTTCATAAGCACAAGAGCAAGGGCAAAAGAGGTTGTTCAGCACACGAACAACGCCAATTGAGGTTGTTATGCACACAAACAAGATCAAATTAGGTTGTTAAGCGCAAGAACAAGTGTAAATGATGTTGCTAATCACAAGAACACGGGCAAAAGAGGTTAAGAAGCATATGAACAACGACAATTGAGCTTGTTAAGTACACGAACAAGGGCAAATGAGGTTCCTAAGCACAAGAACCAATACAAATGAGTTTCATAAGCAAAAGATCATGGGCAAAAGAGGTTGTTAAACACACGAACAACGCCAATTGAGGTTGCTAAGCACGCAAACAAGGGCAAATGAGGTTGTTAAGCACAAGAAGAAGTGTAAATGATGTTGCTAAGCACAAGAACACGGGCAAAAGAGGTTAAGAAGCATAAATGATGTTGTTGAGCACAAGATCAAGTGCAAAAGAGGTTGTTAAGCACACGAACAACGCCAATTGAGATTATTAAGCACACAAACAAAGGCAAATAAGGTTGTTAAGCGCAAGAACAAGTATAAATGATGTTGCTAAGCACAAGAACAAGGGCAAAAGAGGTTAAGAAGCTTATGAACAAGGACAATTGAGGCTGTTAAGCACACGAAAAGGGCAAATGAGGTTCCTAAGCACAAGAACCAGTGCAAATGAAGTCCATAAGCACAAGATCAAGGGCAACATAGGTTGTTAAGCACAAGAATAATTCCAATTGAGGCGCACACAAACTCGGGCAAATGAGGTTGTTAAGCGCAAGAACAAGTGTAAATGATGTTGCTATGCACAAGAACAAGAGCGAAAGATGTCAAGAAGCATATGAACAACGATAATTGAGATTGTTAAGCAG
The DNA here is from genome assembly GCA_964058825.1 of Carex arenaria. Lineage (NCBI taxonomy): Eukaryota > Viridiplantae > Streptophyta > Magnoliopsida > Poales > Cyperaceae > Carex > Carex arenaria. The sequence continues at coordinate 594,366 of CAXKVW010000095.1, read as the reverse complement.
ACGAAAAGAACAAATGAGGTTTCTTGGCACAAGAACCAATGCTAATGAGGTTCATAAGCACAAGATCAAGGGCAAAAGAGGTTGTTAAGCACACGAACAACGCCAATTGAGGTTGCTAAGCACACAAACCAGGGCAAATGAGGTTGTTAAGCACAAGAAGAAGTGTAAATGATGTTGCTAACCAGAAGAACAAGGGCAAAAGAGGTTAAGAAGGACATGAACAACGACAATTGAGGTTGTTAAGCACACGAACTAGGGTCAATGAGGTTGTTAATGGCAAATGAGGTTCCAAAGCACAAGAACCAAGGCAAATAAGGTTCATAGGCACAAGACCAAGGGCAAAAGAGGTTGTTAAGCATACGAACAACGCCAATTGAGATTGTTATGCACACAAATAAAGGCAAATGAGGTTGTTAAGCACAAGAAATAGTGTAAATGATGTTGCTAACCAAAATAACAAGGGCAAAAGAGGTTAAGAAGCATAAATGATGTTGTTAAGCACAAGATCAAGGGCAAAAGAGGTTGTTAAGCACACGAACAATGCCAATTGAGATTTTAAGCACACAAACAAGGGCAAATGAGGTTGTTAAGCGCAAGAACAAGTATAAATGATGGTGCTAAGCACAAGAACAAGGGCAAAAGAGGTTCCCAAGCACAAGAACCAATGCTAATGAACAAGAGCAAGAGCAAAAGATGTTAAGAAGCACATGAACAACGATAATTGAGGTTGTTAACCACATGAACATGAGCAAATGAGGTTCCCAAGCACAAGAACCAATGCTAATGAGGTTCATAAGCACAATATCAAGGGCAAAAGAGGTTGTTAAGCGCACGAACAACGCCAATTGAGGTTGCTAAGCACACAAATAACGGCAAATGAAGTTGTTAAGCACAAGAAGAAGTGTAAATGATGTTGCTAAGCACAAGAACAATGACAAAAGAGGTTAAGAAGTATAAATGATGGTGTTAAGCACAAGATCAAGGGCAAAAGAGGTTGTTAAGCACACGAACAATGCCAATTGAGATTTTTAAGCACACAACCAAGGGCAAATGAGGTTGTTAAGCGCAGGAACAAGTATAAAAGATGTTGGTAAGCACAAGAACAAGGGCAAAAGAGGTTAAGAAGCTTGTGAACAACGACAATTGAGGTTGTTATGCACAAGAACAAGGGCAAATGAGGTTCCTAAGAACAAGAACCAGTGCAAATGAAGTTCATAAGCACAACATCAAGGGCAAAAGATGTTGTTAAGCACAAGAATAACGCAAATTGAGGCTATTAAGCACACAAACAAGGGCAAATGAGGTTGTTAAGCACAATAACAAGTGTAAATGATGTTGCTATGCACAAGAGCAAGAGTAAAAGATGTTAAGAAGCATATGAACAACGATAATTGTGGTTGTTAAGCACACGAACAAGAGCAAATGAGGTTCCTAAGCACATGAACCAATGCTAATGAGGTTCATGAGCACAAGATCAAGGGCAAAAGAGTTTGTTAAGCACACCAACAACGCCAATTGAGGTTGCTAAGCACACAAACAAGGGTAAATGATGTTGTTAAGAACAAGAAGAAGTGTAAATGATGTTGCTAAGCACAAGAACAAGGGCAAAAGAGGTTAAGAAGCATAAATGATGTCGTTAAGCACAAGATCAAGGGCAAAAGAGGTTTTTAAGCACACGAACAACGCCAATTGAGATTGTTAAGCCCACAAACAAGGGCAAATGAGATTGTTAAGCGCAAGAACAAGTATAAATGTTGTTGCTGAGCACTTGAACAAGGGCAAAAGAGGTTAAGAAGCGTAGGAACAACGATAATTGCGGTTGTTAAGCACGCGAACTAGGGGAAATGAGGTTCCCAAGCACAAGAACAAATGCAAATGAGGTTCATAACCTCAAGATCAAGGGCAAAAGAGGTTAAAAAGCACACGAACAACGACAATTGAGATTGTTAAGTACACGACCTAGGGCAAATGTGGTTCCTAAGCACAATAACAAATGCAAATGAGGTTCATAAGCACAAGAGCAAGGGCAAAAGAGGTTGTTCAGCACACGAACAACGCCAATTGAGGTTGTTATGCACACAAACAAGATCAAATTAGGTTGTTAAGCGCAAGAACAAGTGTAAATGATGTTGCTAATCACAAGAACACGGGCAAAAGAGGTTAAGAAGCATATGAACAACGACAATTGAGCTTGTTAAGTACACGAACAAGGGCAAATGAGGTTCCTAAGCACAAGAACCAATACAAATGAGTTTCATAAGCAAAAGATCATGGGCAAAAGAGGTTGTTAAACACACGAACAACGCCAATTGAGGTTGCTAAGCACGCAAACAAGGGCAAATGAGGTTGTTAAGCACAAGAAGAAGTGTAAATGATGTTGCTAAGCACAAGAACACGGGCAAAAGAGGTTAAGAAGCATAAATGATGTTGTTGAGCACAAGATCAAGTGCAAAAGAGGTTGTTAAGCACACGAACAACGCCAATTGAGATTATTAAGCACACAAACAAAGGCAAATAAGGTTGTTAAGCGCAAGAACAAGTATAAATGATGTTGCTAAGCACAAGAACAAGGGCAAAAGAGGTTAAGAAGCTTATGAACAAGGACAATTGAGGCTGTTAAGCACACGAAAAGGGCAAATGAGGTTCCTAAGCACAAGAACCAGTGCAAATGAAGTCCATAAGCACAAGATCAAGGGCAACATAGGTTGTTAAGCACAAGAATAATTCCAATTGAGGCGCACACAAACTCGGGCAAATGAGGTTGTTAAGCGCAAGAACAAGTGTAAATGATGTTGCTATGCACAAGAACAAGAGCGAAAGATGTCAAGAAGCATATGAACAACGATAATTGAGATTGTTAAGCAGACGAAAAGAACAAATGAGGTTTCTTGGCACAAGAACCAATGCTAATGAGGTTCATAAGCACAAGATCAAGGGCAAAAGAGGTTGTTAAGCACACGAACAACGCCAATTGAGGTTGCTAAGCACACAAACCAGGGCAAATGAGGTTGTTAAGCACAAGAAGAAGTGTAAATGATGTTGCTAACCAGAAGAACAAGGGCAAAAGAGGTTAAGAAGGACATGAACAACGACAATTGAGGTTGTTAAGCACACGAACTAGGGTCAATGAGGTTGTTAATGGCAAATGAGGTTCCAAAGCACAAGAACCAAGGCAAATAAGGTTCATAGGCACAAGACCAAGGGCAAAAGAGGTTGTTAAGCATACGAACAACGCCAATTGAGATTGTTATGCACACAAATAAAGGCAAATGAGGTTGTTAAGCACAAGAAATAGTGTAAATGATGTTGCTAACCAAAATAACAAGGGCAAAAGAGGTTAAGAAGCATAAATGATGTTGTTAAGCACAAGATCAAGGGCAAAAGAGGTTGTTAAGCACACGAACAATGCCAATTGAGATTTTAAGCACACAAACAAGGGCAAATGAGGTTGTTAAGCGCAAGAACAAGTATAAATGATGGTGCTAAGCACAAGAACAAGGGCAAAAGAGGTTCCCAAGCACAAGAACCAATGCTAATGAACAAGAGCAAGGGCAAAAGATGTTAAGAAGCACATGAACAACGATAATTGAGGTTGTTAACCACATGAACATGAGCAAATGAGGTTCCCAAGCACAAGAACCAATGCTAATGAGGTTCATAAGCACAATATCAAGGGCAAAAGAGGTTGTTAAGCGCACGAACAACGCCAATTGAGGTTGCTAAGCACACAAATAACGGCAAATGAAGTTGTTAAGCACAAGAAGAAGTGTAAATGATGTTGCTAAGCACAAGAACAATGACAAAAGAGGTTAAGAAGTATAAATGATGGTGTTAAGCACAAGATCAAGGGCAAAAGAGGTTGTTAAGCACACGAACAATGCCAATTGAGATTTTTAAGCACACAACCAAGGGCAAATGAGGTTGTTAAGCGCAGGAACAAGTATAAAAGATGTTGGTAAGCACAAGAACAAGGGCAAAAGAGGTTAAGAAGCTTGTGAACAACGACAATTGAGGTTGTTATGCACAAGAACAAGGGCAAATGAGGTTCCTAAGAACAAGAACCAGTGCAAATGAAGTTCATAAGCACAACATCAAGGGCAAAAGATGTTGTTAAGCACAAGAATAACGCAAATTGAGGCTATTAAGCACACAAACAAGGGCAAATGAGGTTGTTAAGCACAATAACAAGTGTAAATGATGTTGCTATGCACAAGAGCAAGAGTAAAAGATGTTAAGAAGCATATGAACAACGATAATTGTGGTTGTTAAGCACACGAACAAGAGCAAATGAGGTTCCTAAGCACATGAACCAATGCTAATGAGGTTCATGAGCACAAGATCAAGGGCAAAAGAGTTTGTTAAGCACACCAACAACGCCAATTGAGGTTGCTAAGCACACAAACAAGGGTAAATGATGTTGTTAAGAACAAGAAGAAGTGTAAATGATGTTGCTAAGCACAAGAACAAGGGCAAAAGAGGTTAAGAAGCATAAATGATGTCGTTAAGCACAAGATCAAGGGCAAAAGAGGTTTTTAAGCACACGAACAACGCCAATTGAGATTGTTAAGCCCACAAACAAGGGCAAATGAGATTGTTAAGCGCAAGAACAAGTATAAATGTTGTTGCTGAGCACTTGAACAAGGGCAAAAGAGGTTAAGAAGCGTAGGAACAACGATAATTGCGGTTGTTAAGCACGCGAACTAGGGGAAATGAGGTTCCCAAGCACAAGAACAAATGCAAATGAGGTTCATAACCTCAAGATCAAGGGCAAAAGAGGTTAAAAAGCACACGAACAACGACAATTGAGATTGTTAAGTACACGACCTAGGGCAAATGTGGTTCCTAAGCACAATAACAAATGCAAATGAGGTTCATAAGCACAAGAGCAAGGGCAAAAGAGGTTGTTCAGCACACGAACAACGCCAATTGAGGTTGTTATGCACACAAACAAGATCAAATTAGGTTGTTAAGCGCAAGAACAAGTGTAAATGATGTTGCTAATCACAAGAACACGGGCAAAAGAGGTTAAGAAGCATATGAACAACGACAATTGAGCTTGTTAAGTACACGAACAAGGGCAAATGAGGTTCCTAAGCACAAGAACCAATACAAATGAGTTTCATAAGCAAAAGATCATGGGCAAAAGAGGTTGTTAAACACACGAACAACGCCAATTGAGGTTGCTAAGCACGCAAACAAGGGCAAATGAGGTTGTTAAGCACAAGAAGAAGTGTAAATGATGTTGCTAAGCACAAGAACACGGGCAAAAGAGGTTAAGAAGCATAAATGATGTTGTTGAGCACAAGATCAAGTGCAAAAGAGGTTGTTAAGCACACGAACAACGCCAATTGAGATTATTAAGCACACAAACAAAGGCAAATAAGGTTGTTAAGCGCAAGAACAAGTATAAATGATGTTGCTAAGCACAAGAACAAGGGCAAAAGAGGTTAAGAAGCTTATGAACAAGGACAATTGAGGCTGTTAAGCACACGAAAAGGGCAAATGAGGTTCCTAAGCACAAGAACCAGTGCAAATGAAGTCCATAAGCACAAGATCAAGGGCAACATAGGTTGTTAAGCACAAGAATAATTCCAATTGAGGCGCACACAAACTCGGGCAAATGAGGTTGTTAAGCGCAAGAACAAGTGTAAATGATGTTGCTATGCACAAGAACAAGAGCGAAAGATGTCAAGAAGCATATGAACAACGATAATTGAGATTGTTAAGCAGACGAAAAGAACAAATGAGGTTTCTTGGCACAAGAACCAATGCTAATGAGGTTCATAAGCACAAGATCAAGGGCAAAAGAGGTTGTTAAGCACACGAACAACGCCAATTGAGGTTGCTAAGCACACAAACCAGGGCAAATGAGGTTGTTAAGCACAAGAAGAAGTGTAAATGATGTTGCTAACCAGAAGAACAAGGGCAAAAGAGGTTAAGAAGGACATGAACAACGACAATTGAGGTTGTTAAGCACACGAACTAGGGTCAATGAGGTTGTTAATGGCAAATGAGGTTCCAAAGCACAAGAACCAAGGCAAATAAGGTTCATAGGCACAAGACCAAGGGCAAAAGAGGTTGTTAAGCATACGAACAACGCCAATTGAGATTGTTATGCACACAAATAAAGGCAAATGAGGTTGTTAAGCACAAGAAATAGTGTAAATGATGTTGCTAACCAAAATAACAAGGGCAAAAGAGGTTAAGAAGCATAAATGATGTTGTTAAGCACAAGATCAAGGGCAAAAGAGGTTGTTAAGCACACGAACAATGCCAATTGAGATTTTAAGCACACAAACAAGGGCAAATGAGGTTGTTAAGCGCAAGAACAAGTATAAATGATGGTGCTAAGCACAAGAACAAGGGCAAAAGAGGTTCCCAAGCACAAGAACCAATGCTAATGAACAAGAGCAAGAGCAAAAGATGTTAAGAAGCACATGAACAACGATAATTGAGGTTGTTAACCACATGAACATGAGCAAATGAGGTTCCCAAGCACAAGAACCAATGCTAATGAGGTTCATAAGCACAATATCAAGGGCAAAAGAGGTTGTTAAGCGCACGAACAACGCCAATTGAGGTTGCTAAGCACACAAATAACGGCAAATGAAGTTGTTAAGCACAAGAAGAAGTGTAAATGATGTTGCTAAGCACAAGAACAATGACAAAAGAGGTTAAGAAGTATAAATGATGGTGTTAAGCACAAGATCAAGGGCAAAAGAGGTTGTTAAGCACACGAACAATGCCAATTGAGATTTTTAAGCACACAACCAAGGGCAAATGAGGTTGTTAAGCGCAGGAACAAGTATAAAAGATGTTGGTAAGCACAAGAACAAGGGCAAAAGAGGTTAAGAAGCTTGTGAACAACGACAATTGAGGTTGTTATGCACAAGAACAAGGGCAAATGAGGTTCCTAAGAACAAGAACCAGTGCAAATGAAGTTCATAAGCACAACATCAAGGGCAAAAGATGTTGTTAAGCACAAGAATAACGCAAATTGAGGCTATTAAGCACACAAACAAGGGCAAATGAGGTTGTTAAGCACAATAACAAGTGTAAATGATGTTGCTATGCACAAGAGCAAGAGTAAAAGATGTTAAGAAGCATATGAACAACGATAATTGTGGTTGTTAAGCACACGAACAAGAGCAAATGAGGTTCCTAAGCACATGAACCAATGCTAATGAGGTTCATGAGCACAAGATCAAGGGCAAAAGAGTTTGTTAAGCACACCAACAACGCCAATTGAGGTTGCTAAGCACACAAACAAGGGTAAATGATGTTGTTAAGAACAAGAAGAAGTGTAAATGATGTTGCTAAGCACAAGAACAAGGGCAAAAGAGGTTAAGAAGCATAAATGATGTCGTTAAGCACAAGATCAAGGGCAAAAGAGGTTTTTAAGCACACGAACAACGCCAATTGAGATTGTTAAGCCCACAAACAAGGGCAAATGAGATTGTTAAGCGCAAGAACAAGTATAAATGTTGTTGCTGAGCACTTGAACAAGGGCAAAAGAGGTTAAGAAGCGTAGGAACAACGATAATTGCGGTTGTTAAGCACGCGAACTAGGGGAAATGAGGTTCCCAAGCACAAGAACAAATGCAAATGAGGTTCATAACCTCAAGATCAAGGGCAAAAGAGGTTAAAAAGCACACGAACAACGACAATTGAGATTGTTAAGTACACGACCTAGGGCAAATGTGGTTCCTAAGCACAATAACAAATGCAAATGAGGTTCATAAGCACAAGAGCAAGGGCAAAAGAGGTTGTTCAGCACACGAACAACGCCAATTGAGGTTGTTATGCACACAAACAAGATCAAATTAGGTTGTTAAGCGCAAGAACAAGTGTAAATGATGTTGCTAATCACAAGAACACGGGCAAAAGAGGTTAAGAAGCATATGAACAACGACAATTGAGCTTGTTAAGTACACGAACAAGGGCAAATGAGGTTCCTAAGCACAAGAACCAATACAAATGAGTTTCATAAGCAAAAGATCATGGGCAAAAGAGGTTGTTAAACACACGAACAACGCCAATTGAGGTTGCTAAGCACGCAAACAAGGGCAAATGAGGTTGTTAAGCACAAGAAGAAGTGTAAATGATGTTGCTAAGCACAAGAACACGGGCAAAAGAGGTTAAGAAGCATAAATGATGTTGTTGAGCACAAGATCAAGTGCAAAAGAGGTTGTTAAGCACACGAACAACGCCAATTGAGATTATTAAGCACACAAACAAAGGCAAATAAGGTTGTTAAGCGCAAGAACAAGTATAAATGATGTTGCTAAGCACAAGAACAAGGGCAAAAGAGGTTAAGAAGCTTATGAACAAGGACAATTGAGGCTGTTAAGCACACGAAAAGGGCAAATGAGGTTCCTAAGCACAAGAACCAGTGCAAATGAAGTCCATAAGCACAAGATCAAGGGCAACATAGGTTGTTAAGCACAAGAATAATTCCAATTGAGGCGCACACAAACTCGGGCAAATGAGGTTGTTAAGCGCAAGAACAAGTGTAAATGATGTTGCTATGCACAAGAACAAGAGCGAAAGATGTCAAGAAGCATATGAACAACGATAATTGAGATTGTTAAGCAGACGAAAAGAACAAATGAGGTTTCTTGGCACAAGAACCAATGCTAATGAGGTTCATAAGCACAAGATCAAGGGCAAAAGAGGTTGTTAAGCACACGAACAACGCCAATTGAGGTTGCTAAGCACACAAACCAGGGCAAATGAGGTTGTTAAGCACAAGAAGAAGTGTAAATGATGTTGCTAACCAGAAGAACAAGGGCAAAAGAGGTTAAGAAGGACATGAACAACGACAATTGAGGTTGTTAAGCACACGAACTAGGGTCAATGAGGTTGTTAATGGCAAATGAGGTTCCAAAGCACAAGAACCAAGGCAAATAAGGTTCATAGGCACAAGACCAAGGGCAAAAGAGGTTGTTAAGCATACGAACAACGCCAATTGAGATTGTTATGCACACAAATAAAGGCAAATGAGGTTGTTAAGCACAAGAAATAGTGTAAATGATGTTGCTAACCAAAATAACAAGGGCAAAAGAGGTTAAGAAGCATAAATGATGTTGTTAAGCACAAGATCAAGGGCAAAAGAGGTTGTTAAGCACACGAACAATGCCAATTGAGATTTTAAGCACACAAACAAGGGCAAATGAGGTTGTTAAGCGCAAGAACAAGTATAAATGATGGTGCTAAGCACAAGAACAAGGGCAAAAGAGGTTCCCAAGCACAAGAACCAATGCTAATGAACAAGAGCAAGGGCAAAAGATGTTAAGAAGCACATGAACAACGATAATTGAGGTTGTTAACCACATGAACATGAGCAAATGAGGTTCCCAAGCACAAGAACCAATGCTAATGAGGTTCATAAGCACAATATCAAGGGCAAAAGAGGTTGTTAAGCGCACGAACAACGCCAATTGAGGTTGCTAAGCACACAAATAACGGCAAATGAAGTTGTTAAGCACAAGAAGAAGTGTAAATGATGTTGCTAAGCACAAGAACAATGACAAAAGAGGTTAAGAAGTATAAATGATGGTGTTAAGCACAAGATCAAGGGCAAAAGAGGTTGTTAAGCACACGAACAATGCCAATTGAGATTTTTAAGCACACAACCAAGGGCAAATGAGGTTGTTAAGCGCAGGAACAAGTATAAAAGATGTTGGTAAGCACAAGAACAAGGGCAAAAGAGGTTAAGAAGCTTGTGAACAACGACAATTGAGGTTGTTATGCACAAGAACAAGGGCAAATGAGGTTCCTAAGAACAAGAACCAGTGCAAATGAAGTTCATAAGCACAACATCAAGGGCAAAAGATGTTGTTAAGCACAAGAATAACGCAAATTGAGGCTATTAAGCACACAAACAAGGGCAAATGAGGTTGTTAAGCACAATAACAAGTGTAAATGATGTTGCTATGCACAAGAGCAAGAGTAAAAGATGTTAAGAAGCATATGAACAACGATAATTGTGGTTGTTAAGCACACGAACAAGAGCAAATGAGGTTCCTAAGCACATGAACCAATGCTAATGAGGTTCATGAGCACAAGATCAAGGGCAAAAGAGTTTGTTAAGCACACCAACAACGCCAATTGAGGTTGCTAAGCACACAAACAAGGGTAAATGATGTTGTTAAGAACAAGAAGAAGTGTAAATGATGTTGCTAAGCACAAGAACAAGGGCAAAAGAGGTTAAGAAGCATAAATGATGTCGTTAAGCACAAGATCAAGGGCAAAAGAGGTTTTTAAGCACACGAACAACGCCAATTGAGATTGTTAAGCCCACAAACAAGGGCAAATGAGATTGTTAAGCGCAAGAACAAGTATAAATGTTGTTGCTGAGCACTTGAACAAGGGCAAAAGAGGTTAAGAAGCGTAGGAACAACGATAATTGCGGTTGTTAAGCACGCGAACTAGGGGAAATGAGGTTCCCAAGCACAAGAACAAATGCAAATGAGGTTCATAACCTCAAGATCAAGGGCAAAAGAGGTTAAAAAGCACACGAACAACGACAATTGAGATTGTTAAGTACACGACCTAGGGCAAATGTGGTTCCTAAGCACAATAACAAATGCAAATGAGGTTCATAAGCACAAGAGCAAGGGCAAAAGAGGTTGTTCAGCACACGAACAACGCCAATTGAGGTTGTTATGCACACAAACAAGATCAAATTAGGTTGTTAAGCGCAAGAACAAGTGTAAATGATGTTGCTAATCACAAGAACACGGGCAAAAGAGGTTAAGAAGCATATGAACAACGACAATTGAGCTTGTTAAGTACACGAACAAGGGCAAATGAGGTTCCTAAGCACAAGAACCAATACAAATGAGTTTCATAAGCAAAAGATCATGGGCAAAAGAGGTTGTTAAACACACGAACAACGCCAATTGAGGTTGCTAAGCACGCAAACAAGGGCAAATGAGGTTGTTAAGCACAAGAAGAAGTGTAAATGATGTTGCTAAGCACAAGAACACGGGCAAAAGAGGTTAAGAAGCATAAATGATGTTGTTGAGCACAAGATCAAGTGCAAAAGAGGTTGTTAAGCACACGAACAACGCCAATTGAGATTATTAAGCACACAAACAAAGGCAAATAAGGTTGTTAAGCGCAAGAACAAGTATAAATGATGTTGCTAAGCACAAGAACAAGGGCAAAAGAGGTTAAGAAGCTTATGAACAAGGACAATTGAGGCTGTTAAGCACACGAAAAGGGCAAATGAGGTTCCTAAGCACAAGAACCAGTGCAAATGAAGTCCATAAGCACAAGATCAAGGGCAACATAGGTTGTTAAGCACAAGAATAATTCCAATTGAGGCGCACACAAACTCGGGCAAATGAGGTTGTTAAGCGCAAGAACAAGTGTAAATGATGTTGCTATGCACAAGAACAAGAGCGAAAGATGTCAAGAAGCATATGAACAACGATAATTGAGATTGTTAAGCAGACGAAAAGAACAAATGAGGTTTCTTGGCACAAGAACCAATGCTAATGAGGTTCATAAGCACAAGATCAAGGGCAAAAGAGGTTGTTAAGCACACGAACAACGCCAATTGAGGTTGCTAAGCACACAAACCAGGGCAAATGAGGTTGTTAAGCACAAGAAGAAGTGTAAATGATGTTGCTAACCAGAAGAACAAGGGCAAAAGAGGTTAAGAAGGACATGAACAACGACAATTGAGGTTGTTAAGCACACGAACTAGGGTCAATGAGGTTGTTAATGGCAAATGAGGTTCCAAAGCACAAGAACCAAGGCAAATAAGGTTCATAGGCACAAGACCAAGGGCAAAAGAGGTTGTTAAGCATACGAACAACGCCAATTGAGATTGTTATGCACACAAATAAAGGCAAATGAGGTTGTTAAGCACAAGAAATAGTGTAAATGATGTTGCTAACCAAAATAACAAGGGCAAAAGAGGTTAAGAAGCATAAATGATGTTGTTAAGCACAAGATCAAGGGCAAAAGAGGTTGTTAAGCACACGAACAATGCCAATTGAGATTTTAAGCACACAAACAAGGGCAAATGAGGTTGTTAAGCGCAAGAACAAGTATAAATGATGGTGCTAAGCACAAGAACAAGGGCAAAAGAGGTTCCCAAGCACAAGAACCAATGCTAATGAACAAGAGCAAGAGCAAAAGATGTTAAGAAGCACATGAACAACGATAATTGAGGTTGTTAACCACATGAACATGAGCAAATGAGGTTCCCAAGCACAAGAACCAATGCTAATGAGGTTCATAAGCACAATATCAAGGGCAAAAGAGGTTGTTAAGCGCACGAACAACGCCAATTGAGGTTGCTAAGCACACAAATAACGGCAAATGAAGTTGTTAAGCACAAGAAGAAGTGTAAATGATGTTGCTAAGCACAAGAACAATGACAAAAGAGGTTAAGAAGTATAAATGATGGTGTTAAGCACAAGATCAAGGGCAAAAGAGGTTGTTAAGCACACGAACAATGCCAATTGAGATTTTTAAGCACACAACCAAGGGCAAATGAGGTTGTTAAGCGCAGGAACAAGTATAAAAGATGTTGGTAAGCACAAGAACAAGGGCAAAAGAGGTTAAGAAGCTTGTGAACAACGACAATTGAGGTTGTTATGCACAAGAACAAGGGCAAATGAGGTTCCTAAGAACAAGAACCAGTGCAAATGAAGTTCATAAGCACAACATCAAGGGCAAAAGATGTTGTTAAGCACAAGAATAACGCAAATTGAGGCTATTAAGCACACAAACAAGGGCAAATGAGGTTGTTAAGCACAATAACAAGTGTAAATGATGTTGCTATGCACAAGAGCAAGAGTAAAAGATGTTAAGAAGCATATGAACAACGATAATTGTGGTTGTTAAGCACACGAACAAGAGCAAATGAGGTTCCTAAGCACATGAACCAATGCTAATGAGGTTCATGAGCACAAGATCAAGGGCAAAAGAGTTTGTTAAGCACACCAACAACGCCAATTGAGGTTGCTAAGCACACAAACAAGGGTAAATGATGTTGTTAAGAACAAGAAGAAGTGTAAATGATGTTGCTAAGCACAAGAACAAGGGCAAAAGAGGTTAAGAAGCATAAATGATGTCGTTAAGCACAAGATCAAGGGCAAAAGAGGTTTTTAAGCACACGAACAACGCCAATTGAGATTGTTAAGCCCACAAACAAGGGCAAATGAGATTGTTAAGCGCAAGAACAAGTATAAATGTTGTTGCTGAGCACTTGAACAAGGGCAAAAGAGGTTAAGAAGCGTAGGAACAACGATAATTGCGGTTGTTAAGCACGCGAACTAGGGGAAATGAGGTTCCCAAGCACAAGAACAAATGCAAATGAGGTTCATAACCTCAAGATCAAGGGCAAAAGAGGTTAAAAAGCACACGAACAACGACAATTGAGATTGTTAAGTACACGACCTAGGGCAAATGTGGTTCCTAAGCACAATAACAAATGCAAATGAGGTTCATAAGCACAAGAGCAAGGGCAAAAGAGGTTGTTCAGCACACGAACAACGCCAATTGAGGTTGTTATGCACACAAACAAGATCAAATTAGGTTGTTAAGCGCAAGAACAAGTGTAAATGATGTTGCTAATCACAAGAACACGGGCAAAAGAGGTTAAGAAGCATATGAACAACGACAATTGAGCTTGTTAAGTACACGAACAAGGGCAAATGAGGTTCCTAAGCACAAGAACCAATACAAATGAGTTTCATAAGCAAAAGATCATGGGCAAAAGAGGTTGTTAAACACACGAACAACGCCAATTGAGGTTGCTAAGCACGCAAACAAGGGCAAATGAGGTTGTTAAGCACAAGAAGAAGTGTAAATGATGTTGCTAAGCACAAGAACACGGGCAAAAGAGGTTAAGAAGCATAAATGATGTTGTTGAGCACAAGATCAAGTGCAAAAGAGGTTGTTAAGCACACGAACAACGCCAATTGAGATTATTAAGCACACAAACAAAGGCAAATAAGGTTGTTAAGCGCAAGAACAAGTATAAATGATGTTGCTAAGCACAAGAACAAGGGCAAAAGAGGTTAAGAAGCTTATGAACAAGGACAATTGAGGCTGTTAAGCACACGAAAAGGGCAAATGAGGTTCCTAAGCACAAGAACCAGTGCAAATGAAGTCCATAAGCACAAGATCAAGGGCAACATAGGTTGTTAAGCACAAGAATAATTCCAATTGAGGCGCACACAAACTCGGGCAAATGAGGTTGTTAAGCGCAAGAACAAGTGTAAATGATGTTGCTATGCACAAGAACAAGAGCGAAAGATGTCAAGAAGCATATGAACAACGATAATTGAGATTGTTAAGCAGACGAAAAGAACAAATGAGGTTTCTTGGCACAAGAACCAATGCTAATGAGGTTCATAAGCACAAGATCAAGGGCAAAAGAGGTTGTTAAGCACACGAACAACGCCAATTGAGGTTGCTAAGCACACAAACCAGGGCAAATGAGGTTGTTAAGCACAAGAAGAAGTGTAAATGATGTTGCTAACCAGAAGAACAAGGGCAAAAGAGGTTAAGAAGGACATGAACAACGACAATTGAGGTTGTTAAGCACACGAACTAGGGTCAATGAGGTTGTTAATGGCAAATGAGGTTCCAAAGCACAAGAACCAAGGCAAATAAGGTTCATAGGCACAAGACCAAGGGCAAAAGAGGTTGTTAAGCATACGAACAACGCCAATTGAGATTGTTATGCACACAAATAAAGGCAAATGAGGTTGTTAAGCACAAGAAATAGTGTAAATGATGTTGCTAACCAAAATAACAAGGGCAAAAGAGGTTAAGAAGCATAAATGATGTTGTTAAGCACAAGATCAAGGGCAAAAGAGGTTGTTAAGCACACGAACAATGCCAATTGAGATTTTAAGCACACAAACAAGGGCAAATGAGGTTGTTAAGCGCAAGAACAAGTATAAATGATGGTGCTAAGCACAAGAACAAGGGCAAAAGAGGTTCCCAAGCACAAGAACCAATGCTAATGAACAAGAGCAAGGGCAAAAGATGTTAAGAAGCACATGAACAACGATAATTGAGGTTGTTAACCACATGAACATGAGCAAATGAGGTTCCCAAGCACAAGAACCAATGCTAATGAGGTTCATAAGCACAATATCAAGGGCAAAAGAGGTTGTTAAGCGCACGAACAACGCCAATTGAGGTTGCTAAGCACACAAATAACGGCAAATGAAGTTGTTAAGCACAAGAAGAAGTGTAAATGATGTTGCTAAGCACAAGAACAATGACAAAAGAGGTTAAGAAGTATAAATGATGGTGTTAAGCACAAGATCAAGGGCAAAAGAGGTTGTTAAGCACACGAACAATGCCAATTGAGATTTTTAAGCACACAACCAAGGGCAAATGAGGTTGTTAAGCGCAGGAACAAGTATAAAAGATGTTGGTAAGCACAAGAACAAGGGCAAAAGAGGTTAAGAAGCTTGTGAACAACGACAATTGAGGTTGTTATGCACAAGAACAAGGGCAAATGAGGTTCCTAAGAACAAGAACCAGTGCAAATGAAGTTCATAAGCACAACATCAAGGGCAAAAGATGTTGTTAAGCACAAGAATAACGCAAATTGAGGCTATTAAGCACACAAACAAGGGCAAATGAGGTTGTTAAGCACAATAACAAGTGTAAATGATGTTGCTATGCACAAGAAAAAGAGCAAAAGATGTTAAGAAGCATATGAACAACGATAATTGTGGTTGTTAAGCACACGAACAAGAGCAAATGAGGTTCCTAAGCACATGAACCAATGCTAATGAGGTTCATGAGCACAAGATCAAGGGCAAAAGAGTTTGTTAAGCACACCAACAACGCCAATTGAGGTTGCTAAGCACACAAACAAGGGTAAATGATGTTGTTAAGAACAAGAAGAAGTGTAAATGATGTTGCTAAGCACAAGAACAAGGGCAAAAGAGGTTAAGAAGCATAAATGATGTCGTTAAGCACAAGATCAAGGGCAAAAGAGGTTTTTAAGCACACGAACAACGCCAATTGAGATTGTTAAGCCCACAAACAAGGGCAAATGAGATTGTTAAGCGCAAGAACAAGTATAAATGTTGTTGCTGAGCACTTGAACAAGGGCAAAAGAGGTTAAGAAGCGTAGGAACAACGATAATTGCGGTTGTTAAGCACGCGAACTAGGGGAAATGAGGTTCCCAAGCACAAGAACAAATGCAAATGAGGTTCATAACCTCAAGATCAAGGGCAAAAGAGGTTAAAAAGCACACGAACAACGACAATTGAGATTGTTAAGTACACGACCTAGGGCAAATGTGGTTCCTAAGCACAATAACAAATGCAAATGAGGTTCATAAGCACAAGAGCAAGAACAAAAGAGGTTGTTAAGCACACGAACAACGCCAATTGAGGTTTGTTAAGCACACAAACAAGGGCTAATGAGGTTGTTAAGCGCAAGAACAAGTGTAAATGATGTTGCTAAGTACAAGAACAAGGGCAAAAGTGGTTAAGAAGCTTAAATGATGTTGTTAAGCACAAGATCAAGGGTAAAAGAGGTTGTTAAGCACACAAACAACGCCAATGGAGATTGTTAAGCACACAAACAAAGGCAAATAAGGTTGTTAAGCGCAAGAACAAGTATAAATGATGTTGCTAAGCACAAGAACACGGGCAAAACAGCTTAAGAAGCATATCAACAACGACAATTGAGGTTGTTAAGCACACGAACAATGGCAAATGAGGTTTCTAAGCACAAGAACCAATGCAAATGAGATTCATAAGAACAAAATCACGGGCAAAAGAGGTTGTTAAGCACACGAACAAGGACAAATGAGGTTCCTAAGTACAATAACCAATGCAGATGAGGTTCATAAGCACACGATCAAGGGCAAAAGAGGTTGTTAAGCACTCGAACAACGCCAATTGAGGTTGTTAAGCACACAAATAATGGTAAATGATGTTGTTAAGCACAAGAACAAGGGCAAAAGAGGTTAAGAACCATATGAACAAGGGCAAATGAGGTTAAGAAGCATATGAACAACGACAATTGGGGTTGTTAAGAACACGAACAACAGCAAATGAGGTTCCTTAGCACAGGAACCAATGCAAATGAGGTTCATAAGCACAAGATCAATGGCAAAAGAGGTTGGTAAGCACACGAACAACGCCAATTGAGGTTGCTAAGCATACAAACCAGGGCAAATGAGGTTGTGAAGTACAAGAAGAAGTGTAAATGATATTGCTAAGCACAAGAACAAGGGCAAAAGAGGTTAAGAAGCACATGAACAACGACAATTGAGTTTGTTAAGCACACGAACTAGGACAAATGAGGTTCCTAAGCACAAGAACAAGTGCAAATGAGGTTCATAAGCACAAGATCAAGGGCAAATTATGTTGCAAAGCGCAAGAACAACGACAAATGAAGTTGTTAAGCACACAAACAAGGTAAAATGAGGTTCCTAGGCACAAGAACAAATGTAAATGATGTTGCTAAGCACAAGAACATGGGCAAAAGAAGTTAGGAAGCATATGGGCAACAATAATTGAGGTTGTTAAGCACACGAACTAGGGCAAATGAGGTTCTTAAGAAGAATAACAAATACAAATGAGGTTTATAACCACAAGAGCATGGGCAAAAGAAATCGTTAAGCACAGGAACAACACCATTTGAGGTTGTTAAGCACACAAACAAGGGCAAATGAGGTAGTTAAACTTAAGAACAAGTGTTAATGATGTTGCTAAGCTCATGAACATGGGCAAAAGAGTTTAAGAAGTATATGAACAACGTCAATTGAGGTAGTTAAGGACACGAACAATGGCAAACGAGGTTCCTAAACAAAAGGACCAGTGCAAATGAGGTTGATAAGCACAACATCAAGGGCAAAAGAGGCTGTTAAGCACATGAACAACGCCAATTAAGGTTGTTAAGCACACAAAAAGGGAAAATGAGGTTGTTATGCACAAGAAGAAGTGTAAATGATTTTGCTAAGCACAATAACATGGGCAAAAGAGGTTAAGAAGCATATGAACAACGACAATTTGGGTTGTTAAGCACACGAACAAGGGCAAATGAGGTTCCTAAACACAACAAGCAGTGCAAATGAGGTTCATAAGCCCAACATCAAGGGCAAAAGAGGTCCTTAAGCACACGAACAATGCCAATTAAGGTTGTTCAGCACACAAACAAGGGAAAATGAGGTTGTTAAGCACAAGAAGAAGTGTAAATGATTTTGCTAAGAACATGAATACGGGCAAAAGTGGTTAAGAAGCATATGAACAATGACAATTGAGGTTGTTAAGCACACGAACTAGGGAAAATGACGTTCATAACCACAAGATCAAGGGCAAAAGAGGTTAAGAAGCACGTGAACAATGACAATTGAGGTTGTTAAGCATACGACCAAGGGCAAATGTGGTTCCTCAGCACAAGAACCAATGAAAATGTGGTTCATAAGCACATGATCAAGGGCAAAAGAGGTTGTTAAGCACACGAACAACGCCAATTGAGGTTGTTATTCACACAAACAAGATCAAATGAGGTTGTTAAGGGCAATAACAAGTGTAAATGATGTTGCTAAGAACAAGAACACGGGCAAACGAGGTTAAGAAGCATATGAACAACGACAATTGAGGATGTTAAGCACACGAACAATGGCAAATGAGGTTTTCTTAGCACAAGAACCAATGCAAATAAGGTTCATAAGAACAAGATCACGGGCAAAAGAGGTTGTTATGCACACAAACAAGGACCAATGAGGTTCCTAAGCACAAGAACAAATACAAATAAGATTCATGAGCACAAGATCATGGGCAAATTATGTTGCAAAGCGCAAGAACAACGGCAAATGAAGTTGTTAAGCACACAAACAAGGGCAAATGAGGTTCCTAAGCACAAGAACAAATACAACTGAAGTTCATAAGAACAAGATCACGGGAAAAAGAGGTTGTTAAGCATGCGAACAACGTCAATTGAGGTTGTTAAGCTTACAAACAAGAACAAATGAGGTTGCTAAGCACAAGAACAAATGCAATTGAGGTTCATAAGCACAAGAACAAGGGCAAATTATGTTGCAAAGCGCAAGAACAACGACAAATGAAGTTGTTAAGCACATGAACAACGCCAATTGAGATTGTTAAGAACACAAACAAGGGCAAATGAGGTTGTTAAGCACAAGAACAAGTATAAAAGATGTTGGTAAGCACAACAACATGGGCAAAAGAGATTAAGAAGCTTATGAACAACGACAATTGAGGTTGTTAAGCTCACGAAAAGGGCAAATAATGTTACTAAGCACAAGAACCAGTGCAAATGAAGTTCATAAGCACAAGATCAAGGGCAAAAGAAGTTGTTAAGCACAATAATAACGCCAATTGAGGCTGTTAAGCACACAAAAAAGGGGCAAATGAGGTTGTTAAGCGCAAGAACGAGTGTAAATGATGTTGCTATGTACAAGAACAAGAGCAAAAGATGTTAAGAAGCATATAAACAACGATAAATGAGGTTGTTGCGAACACGACCATGAGCAAATGAGGTTTCTAAGCAAATGAGGTTCATAAGCACAAGATCAAGAGCAAAAAAGGTTGTTAAGCATAAGAAGAAGTGTAAATGATGTTGCTAAGGACAAGAACAAGGGCAAAAGAGGTTAAGAAGCATAAATGATGTTGTTAAGCACAAGTTCAAGGGCAAAAGAGGTTGTTAAGCACACGAACAACGCCAATTGAGATTGTTAACCACACAAACTAGGGCAAATGAGGTAGTTAAGTGCAAGAACAAGTATAAATGATGTTGCTAAGCACAACAATAAGGGCAAAAGTGATTAAGAAGCTTATGAACAACGACAATTGAGGTTGTTAAGCTAACGAAAAGAGCAAATGAGGTTCCTAAGCACAAGAACCAGTGCAAATGAAGTTCATAAGCACAAGATCAAGGGCAAAAAAGATTGTTAACTACAAGAATAACACCAATTGAAGCTATTGAGCACACAAACAAGTGCAAATGAGGTTGTTAAGTGCAAGAACAAGTGTAAATGATGTTGCTAAGCACAAGAACAAGGGCAAAAGAGGTTAAGAAGCACATGAACAACGACAATTGTGTTTGTTAACCACACGAACTAGAGCAAATGAGGTTTCTAAGAACAAGAACCAATACAAATGAGGTTCATCAGCACGAAATCAAGGGCAAAAGAAGTTGTTAAGCACACGAACAACGCCAATTGAGGTTGCTAACCACGCAAACAAGGGCAAATGAGGTTGTTAAGCGCAAGAACAAGTGTAAATGATATTGATGTGCACATGAACAAGAGCAAAAGATGTTAAGAAGCATATGAACAATGATAATTGAGGTTGTTAAGCACACGAACAGGGGCAAATGAGGTTCCTAAGCACAAGAACCAATGCAAATGAGGTTCATAAGCACAAGATAAAGAGCAAAAGAGGTTGTCAAGCACAAGATCAAGGGCAAAAGAGGTTGTTAAGCACACGAACCACACCAATTGAGGTTGTTATGCACACAAACAAGATCAAATGAGGTTGTTAAGCACAAGAACAAGTGTAAATGATGTTGGTAATCACAAGAACACGGGCAAAAGAGGTTAAGAAGCATATGAACAACGACAATTGAGGTTGTTAAGTACACGAACAACGGCAAATGAGGTTCCTAAGCACAAGAACCAACGCAAATGAGATTCATAATTACAAGATCAAGGGCAAAAGAGGTTGTTAAGCACACGAACAACGTCAATTGAGGTTGCTAAACACACAAACAAGGGCAAATGAGGTTGTTAAGCGCAAGAACAAGTGTAAATGATGTTGCTATGCACAAGAACAAGAGCAAAAGATGTTAAGAAGCATATGAACAACGATAATTAAGGTTGTTAAGCACACGAACTAGAGCAAATGAGGTTCCTAAGCACAAGAACCAATGTTAATGAGGTTCATAAGCACAAGATCAAGGGCAAAAGAGATTGTTCAGCACACGAACAACGCCAATTGGGGTTGCTAAGCACACAAACAAGGGCAAATGAGGTTGTTAAGCACAAGAAGAAGTGTAAATGATGTTGCTAAGCACAAGAACACGGGCAAAAGAGGTTAAGAAGCATAAATGATGTTGTTGAGCACAAGATCAAGGGCAAAAGAGGTTGTTAAGCACACGAACAACGCCAATTGAGATTATTAAGCACACAAACAAAGGCAAATAAGGTTGTTAAGCGCAAGAATAAGTATAAATGATGTTGCTAAGCACAAGAACAAGGGCAAAAGAGGTTAAGAAGCTTATGAACAAGGACAATTGAGGCTGTTAAGCACACGAATAGGGCAAATGAGGTTCCTAAGCACAAGAACCAGTGCAAATGAAGTTCATAAGCACAAGATCAAGGGCAACATAGGTTGTTAAGCACAAGAATAATTCCAATTGAGGCGCACACAAACTCGGGCAAATGAGGTTGTTAAGCGCAAGAACAAGTGTAAATGATGTTGCTATGCACAAGAACAAGAGCGAAAGATGTTAAGAAGCATATGAACAACGATAATTGAGATTGTTAAGCAGACGAAAAGAACAAATGAGGTTTCTTGGCACAAGAACCAATGCTAATGAGGTTCATCAGCACAAGATCAAGGGCAAAAGAGGTTGTTAAGCACACGAACAACGCCAATTGAGGTTGCTAAGCACACAAACCAGGGCAAATGAGGTTGTTAAGCACAAGAAGAAGTGTAAATGATGTTGCTCAGCACAAGAACAAGGGCAAAAGAGGTTAAGAAGGACATGAACAACGACAATTGAGGTTGTTAAGCACACGAACTTGGGCAAATGAGGTTGTTAAGGGCAAATGAGGTTCCTAAGCACAAGAACCAAGGCAAATGAGGTTCATAGGCACAAGACCAAGGGCAAAAAAGTTTGTTAAGCATACGAACAACGCCAATTGAGATTGTTAATCACATAAATAAAGGCAAATGAGGTTGTTAAGCACAAGAAATAGTGTAAATGATTTTGCTAACCACAAGAACAAGGGCAAAAGAGGTTAAGAAGCATAAATGATGTTGTTAAGTACAAGATCACGGGCAAAAGAGGTTGTTAAGCACATGAACATCGCCAATTGAGGTTGCTAAGCACACAAACAAGGGAAAATGAGGATGTTAAGCACAAGAAGAAGTGTAAATGATGTTACTATGCACAAGAAAAATGGCAAAAGAAGTTAAGAAGCACATGAACAATGACAATTGAGTTTGTTAAGCACACGAACTAGGGCAAATGAGGTTCCTAAGAACAAGACCAAGTGCAAATGAGGTTTATAAGCACAAGATCAAGGGCAAAAGAGGTTGTTAAGCACAGGAATAACGCCAATTGAGGTTGTTAAGCACACAAACAAAGGCAAATGAGGTTCCTAAGCACACGAACAAATACAAATGATGTTTATAAGCACAAGATCAAGGGCAAATTATGTTGCAAAGCGCAAGAACAACGACAAATAAAGTTGTTAAGCACACAAACAAGGGCAAATGAGGTTCCTAAGCATAAGAACAAATACAAATGAAGGTCATAAACACAAGATCAAGGGCAAAAGAGGTTGTTAAGCACACGAACAACGCCAATTGAGATTGTTAAGCACACAAACAAGGGCAAATAAGGTTGTTAAGCGCAAGAACAAGTATAAATGATGTTGCTAAGCACAAGAACAAGGGCAAAAGAGGTTAAGAAGCTTATGAACAAATACAATTGAGGTTGTTAAGCACACGAAAAGGGCAAATGAGGTTCCTAAGCACAAGAACCAGTGCAAATGAAGTTCATAAGCACAAGATCAAGGGAAAAATAGGTTGTTAAGCACAAGAATAATGCCAATTGAGGCGCACACAAACCCGGGCAAATGAGGTTGTTAAGCGCAAGAACAAGTGTAAATGATGTTGCTATGCACAAGAACAAGAGCGAAAGATGTTATGAAGCATATGAACAACAATAATTGAGATTTTTAAGCAGACGAACAAGAACAAATGAGGTTCCTTGGCACAAGAACCAATGCTAATGAGGTTCATAAGCACAAGATCAAGGGCAAAAGAGGTTGTTAAGCACACGAACAACGCCAATTGAGGTTGCTAAGCACACAAATCAGGGCAAATGAGGTTGTTAAGCACGAGAAGAAGTGTAAATGATGTTGCTAAGCACAAGAACAAGGGCAAAATAGGTTAAGAAGGACATGAACAACGACAATTGAGGTTGTTAAGCACACGAACTAGGGCAAATGAGGTTGTTAAGGGCAAATGAGGTTCCTAAGCACAAGAACCAAGGCAAATGAGGTTCATAGGCACAAGACCAAGGGTAAAAGAGGTTGTTAAGCATACAAACAACATCAATTGAGATTGTTAATCACACAAATAAAGGCAAATGAGGTTGTTAAGCACAAGAAATAGTGTAAATGATGTTGCTAACCACAAGAACAAGGGCAAAAGAGGTTAAGAAGCATAAATGATGTTGTTAAATACAAGATCACGGGCAAAAGAATTTGTTAAGCACACGAACATCGCCAATTGAGGTTGCTAACCACACAAACAAGGGAAAATGAGGATGTTAAGCACAAGAAGAAGCGTAAATGATGTTACTATGCACAAGAAAAAGGGCAAAAGGTGTTAACAAGCAAATGAACAACGACAATTGAGTTTGGTAATCACACGAACTAGGGCAAATGAGGTTCCTAAGAACAAGAACAAGTGCAAATGAGGTTCATAACCACAAGATCAAGGGCAAAAGAGGTTGTTAAGCACAGGAATAACGCCACTTGAGGTTGTTAAGCACACAAACAAAGGCAAATGAGGTTCCTAAGCACACGAACAAATACAAATGATGTTTATAAGCACAAGATCAAGGGCAAATTATGTTGCAAAACGCAAGAACAACG
The DNA here is from genome assembly GCA_964058825.1 of Carex arenaria. Classification (NCBI taxonomy): domain Eukaryota; kingdom Viridiplantae; phylum Streptophyta; class Magnoliopsida; order Poales; family Cyperaceae; genus Carex; species Carex arenaria. Next base: position 570,502 of record CAXKVW010000095.1, on the reverse strand, counting down.
ACAAATGAAGTTGTTAAGCACACAAACAAGGGAAAATGAGGTTCCTAAGTACAAGAACAAATACAAATGAAGTTCATAAACACAAGATCAAGGGCAAAGGAGGTTGTTAAGCACACGAACAACGCCAATTGAGATTGTTAAGCACACAAACAAGGGCAAATAAGGTTGTTAAGCGCAAGAACATGTATAAATGATGTTGCTAAGCACAAGAACAAGGGCAAAAGAGATTAAGAAGCTTATGAACAACGACAATTGAGGTTGTTAAGCTCACGAAAATGGCAAATGAGGTTCCTATGCACAATAACCAATGCTATTGAGGTTCATAAGCACAAGATCAAGGGTAAAAGAGGTGGTTAAGCACACGAACAACGCTAATTGTGGTTGCTAAGCACACAAACAACGGCAAATGAGGTTGTTAAGCGCAAGAAAAATGTAAATGATGTTGTTATGCACGAGAACAATAGCAAAAAATGTTAAGAAGCACATGAACAACGATAATTGAGGTTGTTAAGCACACGAACAAGAGCAAATGAGGTTCCCAAGCACAAGAACCAATGCTAATGAGATTCATAAGCACAAGATCAAGGGCAAAAGAGATTGTTAAGCACACGAACAACGCCAATTGAGGTTGCTAAGCACACAAATAATGGCAAATGAGGTTGTTAAGCACAAGAAGAAGTGTAAATGATGTTGCTAAGCACAAGAACAAGGGCAAAAGAGGTTAAGAAGCACATGAACAACGACAATTGAGGTGGTTAAGCACACGAACTAGGGCAAATGAGGTTGTTAATGGCAAATGAGGTTCCTAAGCACAAGAACCAAGGCAAATGAGGTTCATAGGCACAAGACCAAGGGCAAAAGAGGTTGTTAAGTACACAGACAATGCCAATTGAGATTGTTAAGCACACAAACAAAGGCAAATGAGGTTGTTAAGAACAAGAAATAGTGTAAATGATGTTGCTAACCACAAGAACAAGGGCAAAAGAGGTTAAGAAGCATAAATGATGTTGTTAAGTACAAGATCACGGGCAAAAGAGGTTGTTAAGCACACGAACATCGCCAATTGAGGTTGCTAAGCACACAAACAAGGGCAAATGAAGATGTTAAGGACAAGAAGAAGTGTAAATGATGTTACTAAGCACAATAACAAGGGCAAAAGTAGTTAAGAAGCACATGAACAACGACAATTGAGTTTGTTAAGCACATGAACTACGGCAAATGAGGTTCCTAAGCACAAGAACAAGTGAAAATGAGGTTCATAAGCACAAGATCAAGGGCAAAAGAGGTTGTTAAGCACAGGAATAACGCCAATTGAGGTTGTTAAGCAAACAAACATGGGCAAATGAGGTTCCAAAGCACAAGAACAAATACAAATGAGGTTTATAAGCACAAGATCAAGGGCGAATTATGTTGCAAAGCGCAAGAACAATGACAAATGAAGTTGTTAAGCACACAAACAAGGGCAAATGAGGTTCCTAAGAACAAGAACAAATACAAATGAAGTTCATAAACACAAGATCAAGGGCAAAAGAGGTTGCTAAGCACACGAACAACGCCAATTGAGATTGTTAAGCACACAAACAAGGGCAAATGAGGTTGTTAACCGCAAGAACAAGTATAAATGATGTTGCTAAGCACAAGAACAAGGGCAAAAGAGGTTAAGAAGACCAACGACAATTGAGGTTGTTCAACTCACAAAAATGGCAAATGAGGTTCCTAAGCACAAGAACCATTGCTAATGAGGTTCATAAGCACAAGATCAAGGGTAAAAGAGGTGGTTAAGCACACGATCAACGCCAATTGAGGTTGCTAAGCACACAAACAAGGGCAAATGAGGTTGTTACGCGCAAGAAAAATGTAAATGATGTTATGCACAAGAACAAGAGCAAAAGATGTTAAGAAGCACATGAACAACAATAATTGAGGTTGTTAAGCACATGAACAAGAGCAAACGAGGTTCCCAAGCACAAGAACCAATGCTAATGAGGTTCATAAGCATAATATCAAGGGCAAAAGAGGTTGTTAAGCACACGAACAACGCCAATTGAGGTTGCTAAGCACACAAATAACGGCAAATGAAGTTGTTAAGCACAAGAAGAAGTGTAAATGATGTTGCTAAGCACAAGAACAATGACAAAAGAGGTTAAGAAGCACATGAACAATGGCAATTGAGGTTGTTAAGCACACGAACTAGGGCAAATGAGGTTCCTAAGCACAACAACAAGTGCAAATGAGGTACATAAGCACAAGAGCAAGGGTAAAAGAGGTTGTTAAGCACAAGAATAATGCCAATTGAGGTTGTTAAGCACACAAACAAGAGCAAATGAGGGTGTTAAGCGCAAGAACAAGTGTAAATGATGTTTGCAAGCACAAGAACAAGGGCAAAAGAAGTTAAGAAGCATATTAACAACGATAATTGAGGTTGTTAAGCACACGAACAAGAGCTAATGAGGTTCCCAAGCACATTAACCAATGCAAATGAGGTTCATAAGCACACGATAAAGGGCAAAAGAGGTTGTTAAGCACCCGAACAATGCCAATTGAGGTTGTTAATCACACAAATAAGGGCAAATGAGGTTGTTAAGCACAAAAACAAGGGTAAAAGAGGTTAAGAAGCATATGAACAACGATAATTGGGGTTGTTAAGCACACGAACAAGGGCAAATGAGGTTCCTAAGCATAAGAACCAATGCAAATGAGGTTCATAAGCACAAGACCAAGGGCAAAAGAGGTTGTTAAGCACACGAATAACGCCAATTGAGATTGTTAAGCACACAAATAAGGCCAAATGAGGTTGTTAAGCATAAGAAATAGTGTAAATGATGTTGCTAAGCACAAGAACAAGGGAAAAAGGGGTTAAGAATCATATGAACAACGATAATTGGGGTTGTTAAGCACACGAACAAGGAAAATGTGGTTCCTCAACACAAGAACCAGTGCAAATGAGGTTGATAAGCACAACATCAAGGGCAAAAGTGGTTGTTAAGCGCACGAACAACGCCAATTAAGGTTGTTAAGTACACAAACAAGGGAAAATGAGGTTGTTAAGCACAATAACACGTGTAATTGATTTTGCTAAGCACCAGAACAAGCGAAAAAGAGGTTAAGAAGCATATGAACAACGACAATTGGGGTTGTTAAGCACACGAACTATGGCAAATGAGGTTCCTAAGCTCAAGAACAAATGCAAATGAGGTTCATAACTACAAGATCTAGGGAAAAAGAGGTTATGAAGCACGTGAACAATGACAATTGAGGTTGTTAAGCACACGACCTAGGGAAAATGTGGATCCTAAGCACAAGAACAAATGCAAATGAGGTTCATAAGCACAAGAGCAAGGGCGAAAGAGGTTGTTATGCACAAGAACAACGTCAATTAATGTTGTTAAGCACACAAACAAGGGCAAATGAGGTTGTTAAGCGCAAGAACAAGTGTAAATGATGTTGTTAAGCACAAGAACAAGGGCAAAAGAGGTTAAGAAGCATAGGAACAACGATAATTGAGGTTGTTAAGTACACGAACAGGGGCAAATGAGGTTCCTAAGCACAAGAACCAATGCAAATGAGTTTCATAAGCATATGATCAAGGGCAAAAGAGGTTGCTAAGCACAAGATCAAGGGCAAAAGACGTTGTTAAGCACACGAACAACGCCAATTGAGGTTGTTATGCACACAAACAAGATGAAATGAGGTTGTTAAGTGCAAGAACAAGTGTAAATGATGTTGCTAAGCACAAGAACACGGGCAAAAGAGGTTAAGAAGCATATGAACAACGACAATTGAGGTTGTTAAGCACACGAACAATGGCAAATGAGGTTTATAAGCACAAGAACCAATGCATATGAGGTTCATAAGAACAAGATCACGGGCAAAAGATGTTGTTAAGCACACCAACAATGCCAATTGAGGTTCTTACGCTCACAAACAAGGGTAAATGAGGTACCTAAGCACAAGAACAAATACAAATGAGGTTTATTAGCACAAGATCAAGGGTAAATTATGTTGCAAAGCGCAAGAACACCGACTAATGAAGTTGTTAAGCACACAAACAAGGGCAAATGAGGTTCCTAAGCGCAAGAACAAATGCAAATGAGGTTCATACACACAAGATCAAGGGCAAAAGAAATTGTTAAGCACTCGAACAACGCCAATTGAGGTTGTTAAGCACACAAACAAGGGCAAATGAGGTTGTTAAGCGCAAGAACAAGTATAAATGATGTTGTTAGGCACAAGAACAAGGGCAAAAGAGGTTAAGAAGCTTATGAACAACGACAATTGAGGTTGTTAAGCTCACGAAAAGGGCAAATGAGGTTCCTAAGCCCAAGAACCAGTCCAAATGAAGTTCATAAGCACAAGATCAAGGGCAGAAGAGGTTGTCAAGCACAAGAACAACGCCAATTAAGGCTGTTAAGCACACAAACAAGGGGAAATGAGGTTCTTAAGCTCAAGAAGAAGTGTAAATGATGTTGCTAACCACAAGAACAAGGGCAAAATAAGTTAAGAAGCATATGAACAACGATAATTGAGGTTGTTAAGCACACGAACAAGAGCAAATGAGGTTCCAAAGCACAAGAACCAATGCAAATGAGGTTCATAAGCACACGTTAAATGGAAAAAGAGATTGTTAAGCACACGAACAAGGGCAAATGAGGTTGTTAAGCACAAGAAGAAGTGTAAATGATGTTGCTAAGCACAAGAACAAGGGCAAAAGAGGTTACGAAGCACATAAACAACGACAATTGAGGTTGTTAAGCACACGAACTTGGGCAAATGAGGTTCCTAAGCACAAGAACAAGTGCAAATGAGGTTCATAAGCACAAGATCAAGGGCAAAAGAGGTTGTTAAGCACAAGAATAACGCTAATTGAGGTTGTTAAGCACACAAACTAGGGCAAATGAGGTTGTTATGGGCAAACAAGGGCAAATGAGGTTCCTAAGCACAAGAACAAAGGCAAATGAGGTTCATAAGCACAAGACCAAGGGCAAAAGAGGTTGTTAAGCACACGAACAACGCCAATTGAGATTGTTAAGCACACAAATAATGGAAAATGAGGTTGTTAAGCGCAAGAAATAGTGTAAATGATGTTGCTAAGCACAATAACAAGGGCAAAAGAGGTTGTTAAGCACAAGAATAACGCCAATTGAGGTTGTTAAGCACACAAACATGGGTAAATGAGGTTGTTAAGCGCAAGAACAAGTGTAAATGATGTTGCTAAGCACAAGAACAAGGGCAAATGAAGATAAGAAGCATATGAAAAACGATAATTGAGGTTGTTAAGCACACGAACAAGAGCAAGTGAGGTTCCTAAGCACAAGAACCAAGAGCTAGTGAGGTTCCTAAGCCCAAGAATCAATGCAAATGAGGTTCATAAGCACACGATCAAGGGCAAAAGAGGTTGTTAAGAACACGAACAACGCCAATTTAGGTTGTTAAGCACACAAATAAGGGCAAATGAGGTTGTTAAGCACAAGAACAAGGACAAAAGAGGTTAAGAAGCATATGAACAAGGGCAAAGGAGGTTAAGAAGCATATGAACAACGACAATTGGGGTTGTTAAGCACACGAACAAGGGCAAATGATGTTCCTACGCACAAGAAGCAATGCAAATGAGGTCCATAAACACAAGATCAAGGGCAAAAGTTGTTGTTAAGCACACGAACAACGCTAATTGAGGCTGCTAAGCAAACAAACACGGGCAAATGAGGTTGTTAAGCACAAGAACAAGTGTAAATGATGTTGCTAAGCACAAGAACAAGGGCCAAAGAGGTTAAGAAACACATGAACAACGACAATTGAGTTTGTTAAGCCCACGAACTAGGGCAAATGAGGTTCCTAAGCACAAGAACAAGTGCAAATGAGGTTCATAAGCACAAGATCAAGGGCAAAAGAGGTAGTTAAGCACAAGAATAACGCCAATTGAGGTTGTTAAGCACACAAACAAGGGAAAATGAGGTTGTTAAGCGCAAGAACAAGTGTAAATGATGTTGCTAAGCACAAGAACTAGGGCAAAAGAAGTTAAGAAGTATATGAACAACGATGATTGAGGTTGCTATGCATACGAACTAGGGCAAATGAGGTTCCTAAGCACAAGACAAAATGCAAATGTGGTTCATAACCACAATATCATTGGCAAAAGAGGTTAAGAAGCACATGAACAACGACAATTGAGGTTGTTAAGCACACGACCTAGGGCAAATGTAGTTCCTAAGCACAAGAACAGATGCAAATGAGGTTCATAAGCACAAGAGCAAGGGCAAAAGAGGTTGTCAAGCACATGAACAACGCCAATTGATGTTGTTAAGCACACAAACAAGGGCAAATGAGGTTGTTAAGCGCAAGAACAAGTGTAAATGATGTTGCTAAGTACAAGAACAAGGGCAAAAGAGGTTAAGAAGCATATGAACAATGATAATTGAGGTTGTTAAGTACACGAACAAGGGCAAATGAGGTTCCTAAGCTCCAGAACCAATGCACGTGAGGTTCATAAGCACAAGATCAAGAACAAAAGAGGTTGTTAAGCACACGAACAACGCCAATTGAGGTTGTTAAGCACACAAACAAGGGCAAATGAGGTAGTTAAATGTAAGAACAAGTGTAAATGATGTTGCTAATCTCAAGAACACGGGCAAAAGAGGTTAAGAAGCATATGAACAACGACAATTGAGGTCGTTAAGGACACGAATAATGGTAAATGAGGTTTGTAAGCACAAGAACCAATGCAGATGAGGTTCATAAGAACAAGATCACGGGCAAAAGAGGTTGTTAAGCACACAAACAACGTCAATTAAGGTTGTTAAGCACACAAACAAGGGCAAATGAGGTTCCTAAGCACAAGAACAAATACAAATGAGTTCATAAGCACAAGATCAAGGGCAAAAGTGGTTGTTAAGCACACAAACAAGGGCAAATGAGGTTGTTAAGCGCAAGAACAAGTGTAAATGATGTTGCTAAGCACAAGAACAAGGGAAAAAGATGTTAAGAAGCATATGAACAACGATAATTGAGGTTGTTAAGCACACGAACAAGAGCAAATGAGGTTCCTAAGCACAAGAACCAATGCAAATGAGGTTCATAAGCACAAGATCAAGGACAAAAGAGGTTGTTAGGCACGCGAACAACGCCAATTGAGGTTGCTAAGAACACAACCAAGGGCAAATGAGGTTGTTAAGCACAAGAAGAAGTGTAAATGATGTTGCTAAGCACAAGAACAAGGGTAAAAGTGGTTAAGAAGCACATGAACGACGACAATTGAGGTTGTTAAGCACATGAACTAGGGCAAATGAGGTTCCTAAGCACAAGAGTCAATGCAAATGAGGTTCATAAGCACAAGATCAAGGGCAAAAGAGGTTGTGAAGCACAAGAATAACGCCAATTAAGGTTGTTAAGTACACAAACAAAGGCAAATGAGGTAGTTAAGCGCAAGAACAATTGTAAATGATGTTACTAAGCACAAGAACAAAGGCAATAGAAGTTAAGAAGCATATGAACAACGATAATTGAGGTTGTTAAGCACGCGAACAAGAGCAAATGAGGTTCCTAAGCACAAGAACCAATGCAAATAAGGTTCGTAAGCACAAGATCAATGACAAAAGAGGTTGTTAGGCACGCGAACAATGCCAATTGAGGTTGCTAAGAACACAACCAAGGGCAAATGAGGTTGTTAAGCACAAGAAGAAGTGTAAATGACGTTGCTAAGCACATGAACAAGGGCAAAAGAGGTTGAGAAGCATTTGTCCTTGTTCTTGTGCTTAAGAAGAGCATTTGCCAATGTTCTTGTGAAAATAAAGCTCATTTGTCCTTGGTTATATGCCTAGCAACCTGATTTGCGATTGTTTTTGTTCTTAACAACATATTGCCCTTGATATTGAGCTTATCAACCTTATTTGCCTTTGTTTTTGTGCTTAGGATTCTCATTTGACCTTGTTCTTTTGATGAAAGTCTCATTTTTTTTTTATTTTTCTTGTGATTATCAACATCTTTCGCAATAGTTCATGTGCTTAGGAACCTCATTTGTCCTTGTTCTTGTGCTTAGCAACCTAATTAGTCATTGTTCTTGTGATTAGCAACATCATTTTTATTAGTTATTATACTTAACAACCTCATTTGTTATTGTTTTTATGCTTAGCAAGCTCATTTGTTCTTTTGCTAATTAACCACTTTTGCTCTTGTTCATGTGCTTAGCAAGCGCATTTTCCAATGTTCTTGTGCAAAGAAAACTTATTTGACCATGTTATTATGCTTGACAACCTGATTTGCGGATCTTCTTGCACTTAGCAACATCATTTTCCTTGATCTTGTGCTTATCAATCTCATTTGTCATTGTTATTGTGATTATCAACATCATTTGCATTACTTCATGTGATTAGCAACCCCATTTGCCTTGTTATTGTGCATAGCAACCTAATTTACCATTTTTCTGCTAAGCAACATCATTTGCATTAGTTCTTATGCTTCGGTACCTTATTTGTCATTGTTCTTGTGCTTAACAACTTCATTTGTCATTGTTTTTATGCTTAGCAAGGTCATATGTTGTTGTTCTTGTGCGTATGAACATCCTCTTTTGCTCTTGTTCTTGTGCTTAGCAAGCGCATTTGCCAAAGTTTTTATGCAAAGAAAGCTTATTTTATCCTTGTTCTTATGCTTAGCAACCTCATTTGTGGTTGTTCTTGTACTTAGTAACATCATTTGCCCTTGATTTTGTGCTTATCAACATCATTCGCAATAGTTCATGTGCTTACCAACCTCTTTTGCCCTTGTTCTTGTGCTTAACATTCTAATTAGCCCTTGTTCGTATCATTAGCAACATCATTTGCATTAGTCATTTTGCTTAACAACCTTATTTGTCAATGTTTTTATGGTTAGCAAGCTCATTTGTTGTTATTCTTGTGCTTATCAACCACTTTTGCTCTTGTTCATGTGCTTAGCAAGCACATTTCCCAATTTTCTTGTGCAAAGAAAGCTCATTTGACCATATTCTTGTGCTTGACAACCTCATTTGTGGTTGTTCTTGTGCTTAGCAACATGATTTGCCCTTGATCATGTGCTTATCAATCTCATTTGTCATTGTTATTGTGATTATCAAATCATTTGCATTACTTCATGTGCTTAGCAACCTCATTTGTCCTTGTTGTTGTCCTTAGCAACCTAATTTGTCATTTTTCTTCTGCTAAGCAACATCATTTGCATTAGTTCTTATGCTTGGCAACCTCATTTGTTGTTATTCTTGTTCTTATCAACCATTTTTTTCGTTGTTCTTGTACTTAGCAAGCGCATTTGCCAATATTCTTGTGTAAAGAAAGCTCATTTGCCCTTGTTCTTGTGCTTAGCAACCACATTTGTGGTTGTTATTGTGCTTAACAATATCGTTTGCCCATGATCTTGTGCTTATCAACCTCATTTGCATTTGGTTTTGTGCTTAGGAACCTCATTTGCCCTTCTTCTTGTGCTTAAAAATCTAATTTGTTATTGTTCTTGTAATTATCAAAATCATTTGCATTAGTTCATGTACTTTGCATCATATAATAATAATTGGACCTTATTTTTTGTGCTCAGAATATTTGGAAATACCATTATTTAGGAACACTAGAAACGGTGGCTTCTTGATATTGAGAACGACCTCCGTAAATAAAAAACACGTGAGAAAATTTTTGTTGATTTATGTAAATCATAGTCATCTTTCTTTTGCGCGGGTGCATTTGGATGGGTGAAAAATAGCTACTATTCCGGATTAGCAGTAGTCCGAGTTATTAATCTACGTTTGGGTGTGTTTGGATTAGTGAATAGTCATTATTCTTTGTTTATCTTTTGTGGGATAGCTCACTATTCTACTAATCCTACAAAATATTAGAATAACTACTATCCTCAAAATTAGAATAGCTACTATTCTTACTCTATTCTTGATTCATCCAAACGCACCAGTGATTATAGTATATACAACAAATTGATAGGTAGTATATATTTTGCAATAAAGTATATATGTGAAAATTTTAATACACAAATTCTGTAGAATTTTAAAAACAACATGAATGCAACTTGAAATTCTACCGAATTTGTGATTTTTCTGTTTATCTTTTTTTTTTTTTTGCATTGTATATTTAAAAATTGAATAATCATATGTAGCCCTGCGGAGTCATCCTCGCACCATCCTCGCGGATGCCAAAATGAAAAGTTGCTCCAAAATATTGACCTGTTGACTAATTAAGAGCCACGTGTTTGTATTTTGTCGCTCCAAAATGAAAAGTAACTCCAAAATGGAAAGTCACATCATATGCTAGCCACGTGTTTGTATTTTGTCTCTTTCTTAATCAAGAAAAGTTGATATTTATGTAAGAGATGCTCCACCTAAATAATAAGTTTATTCTAAAAGTTAGTGTTTAATTCTGTAATAAAAATTATATTTGTATATGAAAATTCAATTTGAAATTTTTTATAAATGATTTAAATTACAGACTTACATTTCTAAAGTTAAATACTAAAGTTTATAAAGTTAAATACTAACATTACTAAAGTTAAATATTGATGTGCAAAAAGTTAAATACTAAGATATAGGATGCTAAATAGAATCCATGCAAATTATTTATAATTTTAGAGATTAATACTTTTGACTTTAACGTTAAATACTAATTTTTATAATGTTAAATACTAATGTTCCTAAAGTTAATTACTAACATTTATAAAGTTAAATACTGAGATGTATAAAGCTAAATACTAAGATATATGATGCTAAATAGAATCTATGCAACTTATTTATAATTATAGAGATTAATACTTTTGACTTGAAAGATGAATACTAACGTTCATAATGTTAAATACTAACATTTCTAAAGTTAAATACTAACATTTCTAAAATTAAATATTGAGGTGTATAAAGTTAAATACTAACATTCTATATAGGATGCTAAATAGAATCCATGCAACTTATTTATAATTTTAGAGATTAATACTTTTGACTTTAAAGTTAAATACTAACGTTCATAATGTTAAATACTAACATTTCTAAAGTTAAATACTGATGTGTGGGGACGCGGAGACGATACCAAATTATTTTGTCATTTTTTGCGAGGACAAAGATTGTGTCGATGTTGGACGCGGACGGTTAATACTCCAATGAATAGAGTTAAATACTTGTTCGATGCACTATTAATACACTAAAGATTGAAGTTAAATACTGCAGAAAATTTAAACCATCAAATGTCGGAACCTAATTTTTTTTGCCTTTTAGTGCGGGGACGCGGAGACAGATGTTAACTTTTTGAGGGGACAGAGATTGTTTCGCTGTTGGACAGACGGTTAATACTCCAATGAATATAGTTAAATACTTATTCAATGCACTGTAAATACACTACATATAGATGTTAAATAATGATGGAAATTTAAATACTCAAACCGTCGGAACTAAACTTTTTGTCTTTTACTGCAGAGATATGGGGGGATGGGGGTACGGAGATAGTTATCTGGGTCCTTCGGGTAGTATAAAAAACTCAAGTTGCTTAGTGATTATGATTATCTTTTGCTTAGTGATTTAGTTGATAGGTAGTATAAATGTGAAAATTTTAAAGTTTCAAATTAATAGAGTCAAGTGGTCAAAATTAGAAGATTTATAAATTAATTTTAATACATTTATTTTTTAGACACCTTTTGACCACTTGACTCTATACAAAATTAATTTAAAATTTTAAAATTTTGCATGTAGATGCATCACTCGTAAGGTAGAAAGATTAATTTCAACGGTTTGGATTCATTGTTTGAAACAAATTCAATAGATTTTAGAGTTGAGTTCACAAAAGAACTTGATAAACTTAGGAACACTCTAGTTCTACTCATCTAGTTTTATATTTAAGTTGAAAAAAATTGTATGAATTTTTAGATTAAAATCTAGTACATCTAGAGATGATAATCGTCCTGTAAATCTTTTTGGACTCTACCACTAAATCTTTGTATCCATGTAGTTGTTGAAATAATGTATATAGTGTAGATTGATTGATCCATACTATGGATCAATATTTTTATTTTCAAATTTCAAATACACGATTTTAATCGTTCAACATGATCTCCGTATGAAAATCTACTTGCAAACTAAATTTTATAAATTTTAGATTTTTTTTAACTACCTTTAGATATATAGGTAGAGAATTCCTACTTTTGAATTAATAGTCTGGAATCTTTAGTTCAAGTGCTATTCTACTTATCTAGGAAAATAATAATTTTTAATTTAAAAAATATAAATTTGATCTATAAGTACATTTTCATACAAATATTGTTTGAACTTCGAAAATGAAGATATTGGTCCCATAGCACAGATCAATCTACGCCATGCATAGTAGGGAGAATTATAATTATGACCACCGATGTGATTTCCGTATCATCATTAATTGAAAGTGCCTTGTGAAATATGTGTTAAAATGAACCAGAAAATGTAAAAATAAATAAATAAATAAGTGTTTACCATAATAATATTTTTCTTAATAATAACTCGTTCAATAGTACATGATTACACGGTCATATTATTTTATGACTATATATACGGTAAAAACAACTTATTTCATATTAAATTTAATTACTTAAAGTGCTTAATATTAAACTGAATACGTGATGTAGGTGGAAACTTAAAAAAATAGGTAGTTCTCTCATGACTTTTTTTCCAGATTGAAGATCATGTGCCAAACTTCTGTCTAAACAGTGACACAAGCCCCAGTGCTTTTCTTATCCATCAAGTGATAAGGAAAGTGTTCTTCCCTCAAAGATAAATAAAAAAGTTTCAAGTTACAGTTCCATTTTCTGGTGTGACACATATGCAAGAAACAGTGAAAGGGTTAAAGGGATAAGCAAATTGAATCAAGGAAGATATCGATCGATTGGGAAGTTTGTGCTAGTTTTTTTGTAGCTTCTTTCAAAATACATATATGGAACCACTTTTTCAAGAGGACAATCTCAAATATACCCATGTAAAATGTTAAATTCCACACTATCCATTCAATCTTGCCTACTGGCCCTTAGGGCGTGCTCCAGAAAGAGGTACGCGGAGGGAGGGAAAGAGAGCAAAGGTGAAACAGTGCATGACCGCTTCTGCCCATCGACGTTCACCCGCTCCAGAAGAGAAGAAATTGGAGGGGGGCGGAAGGAGAAATCTACTGTAGCAGGGGGAACCGAGAAAAACTCCGTGTACAACTGCGCTCAGATTTGTCCCCTCCAAATCAGAGTGTAAATTTACTGTGCGAAGGAGAAGCTTCACCCTGCATCCTTCCCTTCTCCTTTCATTAATGTCGTTTTCCCCTCTTCTTCTAGAGCACAGCCTTAAAATCCCATTTTTGTTAAACGTAGCCCCACCAGACCTAGAACCCTCTCTATTAAAACAATGAACCTAAGTCTTACATGCATATTAAATTTTTGCATAAAATGTCAATTATAGACTTATAGTATTTGATTGTGAAAACTAGTATATATAATTAGTATTATCATATAATCGACATTTGCTAATCCGTCCCATATCTTAAAATAATCCTTCCATAACATGTAAGCTCTTAATATATTTTATCTTACTATTGAATTCTTCATTTCCAGAGTCCCCTGAAATTTGACAAATTTTTAGTGGATTTACAAGCACCTCACCTATAAATTCTGAAACACTTAAGAAGAAATACCATGCATAAAAGCGTGACTCACACTTACGAGAAATGATCCAAATAAAAATAATATTAATAAAAAAAAATAAACAGAGGATGTATCCACTCTTTTCTTGCACATGTATCGCACATTTGCAAGAAACTGTGAAAGGGACATATAGATGAGCAAATTGACACGAGGACGATATCGATCGATTGGAAAGTTTGTGTAGCATTGTAAATAATGGTATGCGCTCATCGGATGGATAGGGTACCATCAAGTGATTAATCAAAAATAATCGGAAATAATTTGTCATAATAAAAAAAAAATTAGTTGATTAGTCAGAAAAATCCTTGACAGTTTGGTTACTATCAATGGCTAATCAACAAATTAATCAGTCTCAATGGTCGTTTTTTACAACGCTGATTTGTGCTAGTTGTTTGTAGCTTCTTTCACAATACATAGGTGCGTTATTTTGTTTTCTTAATACGTAGGTGTTTGTTGCAGCCATCAAAGTATATCATTTGAAAATTATGTGAAAACCTACACTGGAATTTACTGGAATAATACGTAGGTGCTTGTTTGTACAACATTGGAATTTATGGAATAAACATAAATAAAATTATGTGTCGCATATATCAAGAAGTGGTAATATCATTTGAAAATTGCAGGGGGGTCAAAAATGAAATTTATCTCTACAAAAAGTGAAAACCTACACTGGTCTATATATCCATGATAATTCTTATAAGTGGAGGAGGTTGAATTGAATTTTTTTTTTCCAAGAATTTCACCAACATGGCCTTGAGTTCGTCTCCTAAATTCTCCACCAATAGATTAAATTCTTATCCAATTTGCTCTTTTCTTCTCATTTTTTTTCTTTCACATATATAGTTTTCCTTAAAATTATATCCATTTGATTTGTTTTCACATTGTGAAGAATCTTCCAAGTAATTGTCTAATTCTCAGACCACCATTTTGAGATAGATTAAAAAGGTAGATGTTGATATATTTCAACTTGCACCCATTGGACCGGCATTTTTATTCATAACCAAAAAAAAATATAAAATATTATTAATAACCGCTCAGCCTCAACAATTTTACCCATGCCCAAACCGTCCCCCCAGGGGGCGGTTTACCCCCCCACCAACCCGCCCCCCTAGGGGGCGGTTTAACCCCCCACCAACCCGCCCCATGGGGGGGCGGTTTACTTTTTCTTTTTTTTTTTCTTTTTTTTGCGATGATGGATTATTTATAATTATGTTTATAATTTATGTATTTTGTAATATTATGTATTTGTTTATATTTTTAATACGATGGATTTTATGATTTGTGAATAGTTTAAAACATAAGTTAACAAAATAATCAAATAACGTCTGAATGCAAGGTTAAACTTGATAATATTATATTTATGATTTATGATTTCATAATATCATATTTTGTAATATTATGTATTTATTTATATTTTTAATACGATGGATTTTATGATTTTATGATTTATGATTTGTCAATATTACATATTTCATGTCTAAACTTCATAATATCATATTTATTCTTCTAAACTTTAAACACTTACAAATTTACTCATTTTAATCTCTTTGTCTGTTAAAGCTTATTTTAAATTTGTAAAATATCCATTATATCCTTTATTAAAAATAAATAAAAATATATCCATTATACCCTTTACTCATTTTATATCCATTATACCATTTATTAAAAAAAATATCCATTATGATTTTATGATTTATTCCTTTGTCTTTATTTAAGAGACGCCTACGCTTCTTAGAATTAACGGAACTAGTAAACTATATTATAATTACAGGATCGCTAGAGCATATACCTTTCAGTCCTTGAAATCAAACTAGAAGACAAAATGTTTGTATGAGACTTCTCCTGTGGCAATTACACTTGCTACTGGTTCATTTCTCGGTGCTGAAAATTATTTTCTGACATAAAAAAATTTAATTAAGATACTAAAAATCTTAAACTTAATTTTTGAGGCACTAAACGACGTTTTTTGGCGATTCTAATTTTTCCGGATACCGGGGTAAACCCCGGTGACGGTCACCACCGTCTCCTCCTCCCCTTTCCGAATTGGGGTTATACGCGTAAATCCGACTTTCCTAGCAAAAGATATGGCCGTTTAAAGTTTAAAAAAAAAAATGATGTTTCCGACTCTTGATCCATTTCATTTTTTTTAAGTTATGGCCGTTTTATTTTTTCTAATAACACAAAATGAAATATTTTACTTTTTCTTACAGCCGCGAAAAATCTGATCTGAAAAATATTGATCCGAATTATATATTTTTCTATCTAATTTCAAAGAAACATATAAAAAATTTCTAAATTATAACTTTTTTCAAAAAAAATTTGAGCCGGTTTGGGCAGTTTTGACAGAATTTTGTTTTGATGGGCAATGTAAGTTTCGATGGGCATGGATAAAAATGACGGGTGTTTTGGCATAGACAATGAGATCACACTAATATTTTTTTTAATGAGCATCAGTGCATTGCTTAGATAAAAAAAAACAATTATTGTTATCTATCCATATCATGTGTTATGTATTCAAATCTTTATTTTTAAAATTCAAGTAATAAATTCAATCTGCTCAAACAAACATAATATTACAAAACAATTATTGTTATCTATCCATATCATGTGTTATTGTTAAACTATTCACAAATCATAAAATCTATCGTATTAAAAATATAAACAAATATATAATATTACAAAATACATAAATTATAAACATAATTATAAATAATCCATCATCGCAAAAAAAAAAAAAAAAAAAAAGTAAACCGCCCCCCCATGGGGCGGGTTGGTGGGGGGGGGGGGGTAAACCGCCCCCTGGGGGGGCGGTTTGGGCATGGGTAAAATTGTTGAGGGGGAGCGGTTATTAATAATATTTTATATTTTTTTTTGGTTATGAATAAAAATGCCGGCCCATTGGATTGTAGTTTTTTATGGTGTTGTTTCATTAATTCCAAGGTTTCGGATTAAGCAGTTTCAGTAGCCATCTATTTTGAAAGGATGCTAAATTTTCTGATTTGAAATTTCGTCTGAATCTGTTTCTTTATTTCACTGGTGAAAGTTTAGGCCGAATTTTGTGAGAATTTTGGAAATTTTGTTAAATAGGATGGGATGGGTATTATGGACCGTATGGTGAAACTGTAGCCTGCCAAAAAAAATTAAATGGTTTATTATTTTAAATAGAGGTGAAAATTGAATGATACACAAGTAACACAACATTGAATCTTGTTGAAATTTAGTGCATCAGTCCCTCCAAATTATTTATATTAGCTTTTAAAAGACAACTTATAAAAAAATTAGTAAGCCCAAACAAGCAAATTAGAAAACTTTGATTTCTCGTTTTCACTTCATGAAGCATAAAACTTTTAGCAAGATCATTGCAACTTCACAATTACAACAATTAATGGTTCTTTCTATTTTTTGGATTTTTTTGTATGAGATATTCAAAAAATAGCGGCTAGGTAATTTAACAAAATATTTTGATATTGTATTTCTTGATCTTTTCCATAAACTTGGAGACAACTTTTATTAAATTTTGATTAAAGCTCATCATATCATATATTATCCAGAAAATATATATATATAGGAATGGCCCACCGGCCCAGTGGGCCGTAGGAGATGGGGACTGTTTGATTATCTTCTCATCTTCTAGCTAATTTTTTGACAACGGTACAAAACCGGATAATCATTCATTATTTTGTTTTCTATTTGAAAGATTCCATCCTTTTCCAAGAAGAAAACAAATGAATTGACTTTTGACAATTTCTTCCAAAAAAAAGAAAATTGAAACTCCATAAGAAATAATTGTGTCGAACTTGTGAAAGTTTTGTGCATGACTGCATGTTTTGTCATTGACATAGAGAATTATTCAAAATAAAAAATGATTTTTGCTCTTCTAAATGACTCTTTCATCCAAAATCACGGTGTTCGTTGTAATCATAAAAATCTGGAATATTTATTTTATTAAATTCTTAAAATGAATTATGAATTCAAAATACTGAGATGGACAAATGACAGGAATTAAACGTAATCTCTCTCAAATAAGAGAAGAAAACTCCCATCCTGAGGTATCTTTTTACAAGATATCGTTGTAGAAATAGTAAAAAAAATGCATAAGGGCATTTTAATAAGAAAAAATATAAAAAAAATTCGGTCTTCTGTACTATTTTCAATTAAGCATGTAAAATCCATTTTTTAAAATAAAAATAAAATCCATTATCGTAAAAATGCTATACACTGTTTTTGTTTTATGTTTTGAATGCATCTACTGACTCCTTATAATATTCATCCGGGCACCCTCCATTTTTGCCAATTAAGATGAATATATTTTACAGGGTATTTAATAATAATTTGGTACTTCGGAGTAAAATTCTCTCGATTTCGTCCTCTAATGAAATGTTGTCACATATGTATAAAAAAAAATTAGAAAACTTAAATACAGTTCACACTATTTTTTTTTTAAATATGCATAGATTCACACCTTATTAAAATATGCATATATATAAATTATATGATAGCTTCGGTCCAAAAAATATTCTCCTATATATTATAATCTGTATGAAAGACTATAGAGAAAAAATAAAATAAAATAAATGATAGATCTTGGTGCAGAAAAAGTATGTCTGCTATTGTTATGGTGGGGGCCCCAGGTACTAAGCCCATAACAGATGGTCCTTGGAACGGATCCATTTAAGCTTTTTACAATATTAATACGACTTGGCATGCTTTAGTTTTGGTGATGAGCATCAAAGCGTGCCATTAATTCAATGAATGTACAATTTGCACTTCTGTCTTCTAGTATTTTTGGAACATTGCCATTGAATGGAGACAGCTATGCTTGTCCAATACTCCAATGCAAATTATGAAAATGCTTCCGGTCCCAGCTGTGCACTAGTACGTACCGACCATGTATCCAATCAATCAAGGAAATTATGTCGTGTATTTTCTCTTAAATAGAGAATTTTTACCTTTTTGAAAATTAAAATTTCGCTTTTTTTCCTCCTCTCTTCTTCTCTTTTTTTTTCTTTCTATCTCTAAACGGACAATAGAAATTATTTCTCACCCGCGGACAACCAATGTATAATACCGGAATAGGAGAAGATATCGCTACTATATATAGTCTTAACATTCCTACTGTTGGTACCGTAGTCATAATAATAAATCTAATCTTGCCATTTGAAAGTTCCTCCGAACACGTGGCAACGTTAGTTTGACTTCTGTAGACATGTTGTCGTCGGATCGGATCAACCGATCAACTCGACCTTAAATGACGGAAATACAGTGTCCAGTACTGTCAACAACGAAAGCTTTCATTGGCCTCAAAAGTTTGTTCCTTGATCCCCACGTGCAATCTGTCCTATAATTGAAATCTCCGCTGGTCTATTAATTCCATTTCCTTCTTTTAAAGTTCTCAAATCTACCTGAATTAATTAAATAAATTAATGTTGATCACAACATCGTATCGGAGACGGAGATCGGGAGATGCATGTTGTGATTTGTAATTTCTAATCATTTTTCCCATCCGATAATAATACTTCAGCTCAGATCTGAACTACATCCCATTGGTCTATATATGTCTGATTACTATTAAAATTTAAGAAACATTACTTCTCTTGTTTCATCTTGTTTCTCGTGTTTTACATTTGTTTTATATATAGTTTAAGTTATGAGTTAATTTAATCTGTTAGGATATGTAAGATATTAGAAAATCAATTTCTATGAAATCTACAGATGAAGCAAGTGTCAAGTTAATTCATTTAAAAAGATATTCTAACTTAAACTAAATTAATTTAGATTTTACTCCGTCTTATTTTTGTTTTACTTCTAATTTGATAATTTTTATTTGAAATACATAGTTTACTACTTCTTATTTTACAATCAAACATGACCATTATTATGAAGTTGTCTGCTGATCTATCACACTTATTTGATGAGGAATTAATCATTTTTTCTTCTTATACAATATTTTGCAAATATAGGGTGAAATTTCAATGCAATCAAAATTTCGGCTGAGTCAAATTCTAATTTTTTTTTAGATTAAACACATTCCATATTTAATTATTTTTAAATGGTGTAAGGATGAATATGCTAACTTTTTTTTGAGGGAAAACGAGGGCCATGGATCATGGATGGACATGCTAACTTTGTACAAATTTCAGTTTCTTTCGCTTCAGTCATCTGTCATCCTAAGCTAAGCTATCATAAAAAAAAATGTTGGGAAGATGGGTGAGGTAGTGAGGTGATAAAAGACTGGAGAGGATGATTGAGAGGTTTGGTTATTTAGACAAAAAGCGACCAAAATGACAGTAATTATAAATGGGTCATGCAGCACCGACCTAGGGGCGCTGCTCCCCAGCTGGAAAATGGAATCTTGTGCTCCCAACTCCCCTTGTTTTTGCACCTCACATGCCTCATCGCCTCTCCTCTTCATGCATTGGATATTGGAAATTTGGAATACTTCATAATTCATAAAGCATTACTTACTGGTTTAGAAATATTCCTAAAATTGTACCTGATTCCCGCATTTACAACATGGCCACTTCGACCTACAAGGCTACAACGGGTCCGGATCCCCTCAAGCAACTCAATTTTTGGGTTTTGGATTGAGTCCGTCTGATTCAAATTTGTCGCTTGGAATTGTCTCGGAATTCGAATTCGTTTTTGAAATGTGTGCGCTCCATATTGGAATGGATTGTCTCATATTCAAATCTGACGATCCCATTTAAAACCCAAAAATTGAGTTACTAATGGATCTAAATTCGGCTACAACTGGGCACCGTCAGCACTCCAAATCCATCACCTAAGATACCTTATTTTTGGAGTTTGAATATATGTTCATTTGTTATATTACTAGCAAGAGTTTTAAAAGAACTCTTGAGCATTCTGGAGTTGAGTTAGACTTTTCGAATTATGAGATCAAACATATATACGGTCAATCATATAAAAATGAAATCAATTTTACAAAATTATAACATTTTATCTAAATTATGTAAAAAATTATACAAATAAAAAAATATATAAATGAGAATCAATTGGCCTTTATTCTTTCTACTTGCCCCTACCTTTGCGTGCATCGCATGTTTGAGCTAATTAGTTTGTATTTTGATTGAACGATCTGAATTCAAATTCAAACAATGTATTACCTTAGACGATCCAAACTCCTGCACTTCAGTCTGTCATTTTCATTATCGTGTCAATGAGTAAATAAAAAATGAAATTTATAAAAAGTTGTACAAATTTGAAACAAAGAAAAACAAAATTCGACCGGATTTAAACAATAACATAGTTACTTTCAATATTTTAGTTCCTCTCTGACTCTCTGTTCTATTGGAAACCTATTTTTTTATTTCTATGAAAGATGTGGAACTAACATAAATTAAACTTTTTCAAGGGAGAAAATTGACTCATTTCTGTAACATTTTTTTTTTTTATTTTTGCATCTTTACTATTTTACTCTTTTTTCACTTGTAATTGAACATGATTAAAATAATATTACGAACAAAAGTCTAATTCAATCTTCACATTTCTAAATTTTATTACTTTCTTGGAACAAGCACGATTTGTTTAGGCCAGACATAGCTGTGAAATTTTCTTTAATTTAATCAATCAGGAGAAATTCACTTTAGTACTTGGACCAAAATAATATCAGTTTTATTTCAACTGAGACCTAAACAGACAGAATCCATTCAATAAGATCTCATTTAAAAAAAAAAAGTTCAAAAGTTTTCGATTTACATAAGTTTGTTGTTTGGACTTTTCAAAATTATAGATTCAAATGCGGATTTAAATCTGCTAAAATTTGAGATTTCTTAAAATACCTAAAATTTCTGAAATTTGAGATTCCAGCTGGTCAACTTTTTCTGTACATACATCTCGAAACAGCTGATTTTTCTGCACATGCATCTTGAAATAATTTGACAGTTGTACATCGGATTTCAGGATCTCGAATTTCAGCTGATTTAAATCCTTCAAATGCAGGCATAAAAATATAGACACTTGAAAATTACTTAGGGGGCGTTTGGTTCGTTCTATTGGAGAGTAATTCCCAGGCATTGAGATGCCAGTTTTATAATTACCGCGTTTGGTTAGAAGCAGAAGGGAATAGATATAGGAATTACGGATTCCCTCGTCATCCGAATGCCATACTTTATGGCTATTCCGATAGCCGGAAAAAAGGTGGAATTTCTTCGTTCCCGCTACACGGCAATCACAATCAGCGCACCTTTTTTAATATTTTTCTCTAATCTCTTCTTCTCTGATTATTACAGGTTTGTTTCCTCTGGTACCGGTTCACATACTGGATTATGGTTTAGTATCGTTGTACTTTAGAAATTTTAATTTTCCTAGTACTGGTATCACTTACTGATAATGGTTTTAATTTTTAATTTTTCACTCTGCAGTCTGCACTCACATCATGTTCAAGCTATATATGCACTGGGTTTTGTATCTATCATGTGTGTACATATATTTTTGAGTTACGGTACAGTAGCACCTCATTTTACAATATTGATCCTTCACCTTTTTGATTCAATTTCCATGTTTCGGTGTATGAGACCATGTTTCAAGTATGTAGTCATGTCTTAGGGACCTTTATATGCACTTTTATGATTTTTCCCTGCTTTTCGCATGTTTATTTCATCAATCTTTGTATAGGGTTCTGATGAGCTGACAGTTTTGCCCATGGTGAACAGCTGAAATTTGGAAAATGATTGTGAGCAAATGGCTACACCAAAATTTTAGTTCTTTATATGTAAATGATGGTCAATTCATGTACTTCGTGCACAAAAATTATCAATATTTATAAAGGTGGAGAACTATGTTAGATTCATTGTTTTGTGAGGGGCAGTTCATGTGCCAGCTCACAGTAACTGTGCAGTTTTATTTTTCTACTGTCTAAGATTCAAAAACTGATTAAAAATCAATTAAAATTCTAAAAAATAGAAAATTAGATTCAGTGATACTTGGCATGTTGTGTTCCAGCTGGGTGTTCAATTTTGGGGCATTTCAAAACCTATAGCTAGGTTTAATAGTTTGGTTTCCTTTTGACTGATTTTTGAGTGGTATGCTGTACCAGTGGGGGTTCTACTCACTTCCTCTTGGTGTTATGTACCTGCCAAGACTGGTAAACAAGGGACTTCTGATGGAGTTATTTTTGAGAAATAAAAAATAGAATCTGCTGCGTGGGCAGTCAATTTCGTGGGACTTCAGATGGAGTTACTTTTTGATAAATTATAAAAAAATATACTGTGCATGGGTAGTTAATAATCACGGAAATAACATTTATGCGAACTAAATAAGTTTTTTTTGGACAATATTTAGTTAATAATTTAAAAGTGGTGAAGATATGTTTTGATAGTCATTACAAGAGTCATGTGTCAACCAAACATGACAATAGTACATTCCATAGAATGCTAAAGTGATAGCCATGTGCAAACTAAACATGGTAATAACACAATCTTTGGAATGTTATTCCCTGGTATCACATTCTTTGGAATCCTTCTATTCTCTGGAATGGTCAATAGCGCGAACCAAACGCGCCTTAAGAATTTGAAACAAAAGTAGAAAACATTAATTTCCCTCTTTTAGGTAGTCTCCTACGGCCCTACAGGAAACAAATCTGGTGCGATTCTTTAGAACCGCAGGTTCCGTGCCTTTTCAAATCCAGCCATTCATTTTATAAAATGCAACGAATCTCAAAGACAAATAAATAGTTGTAATTAAAAAAGCAGGACCCTCCGATTCCAAAGAATCGGAGCAGATTTATTTCCGACCCTACAACCCAGCCGGTTTCCTTCTATAAATTGCCCTTCCTCGCAATCCTAAGCCCCCTTCCCTTGCCCTTGGCTTCCTCGTCTGTTCCTTCACTGCCTCTGTTTCTTCCAAAGGCACTTTACATTTAGCACTAATTCAAATCCCACGTCCATCACATCTTAGAATCAGGTTCTTTTTTCACCTCCAATTCTATTTCTTCTCGATCCTCTCACCAAGCTTTCTAGTTCTTCCCGATCCTTCTAATTTCTTCTTCTTCGTCATCGTTAATTAAATCGCACATGCCTTCGTTTCTCTTAGCATTTCTCATTGATGTCGGCAATTATAAGTGAGATCCTTCTTTCCGGGTTTATGATAAATTCCACACTAAGGCGCCGCTCTCACCTCGTTCAATCCTTTTCTGTTGTCTTCCTTTACTGGTTCTACGTTTTCTCATAAACAAACCTCTTTCATCTCCATTTTTCTCTACTAGTATCTGCTATTTTATTACTTCTACAACCATCAATTAAAAAAAAAAAAAAAACAAGTTCCTACTATCCTATTGCTATAATCAATATATATCAAACAACTGGTAAAACAAAGAATGGCGTCTTCAAGCGGCACATCATCAGAATCAATCCAGATCCAAAACTCAGGATCAGAGGAAGATCTACAGGCTCTAATGAAAAAACGAAAGCAAAAACGAATGCTTTCGAACCGTGAATCAGCACGCCGATCGAGACTGAGGAAACAAAAACACCTCGACGATCTAACGTCACAGATGGAACAACTCAAGAAGGAGAACGGTCAGATCATGCGCGCGCTAAACGTGGCAACTCAGGGCTATTTTGGGGTGGAGGCAGAGAACTCAGTGCTGAGAACTCAGCACCTGGAGCTGAGCAACAGGTTACAGTCCTTGAATGAGATTGCTTTCTACTTGAGTGGCAATGGATCAGGCGGAGGTGGCGATGTAGGTTTTGGTGGAGCCGAAGCAAACAACTGTGAGGGATTAGTGAGGCCGTGGAGCCTGGTTCCAGGTGAATCCATGGCCATGTATCAGTACTGCTGACTGCTGAGAGTGGGGTCCACTTCTATTTTTGGGTAAATTTTCAGTTTTATCCTTCCATAATCTAAAATTGTAAGAATCAACGTTTTTAGATTTTGTGATTTGGGAAGGTTGCAATATTGTAAGATTTGCCTTATTGTAAGATTTGCCTTTCTGATTTTTCTTTGAGGTCCGGTGCTCCTTTGGGTTGATAAATGAATGAATGAATGACTTGTCGATGGTAATGGTTTTTGTCCTACTTTGTTGTTTGTTTATTTTTTTTACCTTATATTTCTTTTTTCTCTTTTGTATTTCGTATTAAATGTGGGAAGAATTAATACATAGTAAAATGAGCCCTTGTGGGTCATGAAATGGGAATAAGATTTTGTCCAAATGGGCTTTGGACTGAACAAAGTCCAAAATCTCTAAAACTCGTACTATTAAAGTCCAAATAATTGATTTAAACAACTCAATATGATTTTCATATTAAAATATGTTTAGAGATCAAATTTTATATATTTTTTTAAAATTGTTTACTATTTTTTAGATACGTACAACATTACTGTTTGTCTAAAAACTATAATTTTGTACGTATCTAAAAAAATTATAATTTTTTTCAAAAAATATAAAATTTGGTCTCTGATCACATTTTAATATGAAAATCATATTGAGCAGTTCGGATCGACTGTTCAAACTTTAATTGTACGATTTTTAGAGACTTTAGATGGTGTCCGGTCCAAAACCATTTGGACCAAACGTCATCCCTACAGTGAATGTATTATTATAGAAAGAAATCATTGGATCAAAATAAAATGATTCAAATTACACCTTAGGTTTAGCTGTTAGAATCTTAACACCATCTAATAGGGATAAAATGGACGTTATTGAATGAAGGTGTACTTGTTAGTTACTTAGTTGTTACCCTTTAGTTAAAAAAAAAAAAATTATAACATACACATCAACATGTACTATATTGTTTTAAAAAAAAAAAGGAAATATACTGATAATAAAAATAATCTAAAATTATATCTCACTCAAATATTCTGTCGTTGAAAATTGCAGATTTGAAACTCAAATAAAAAATATCTTTATAGATATTAAATAGCTCAGTAGTTTTTTAACAAAATATTTTGTCATATTTCTTGGAACCAATAGTGTTGGTTAGAAATGTATTCAATTACTACTAGTCATCCTAACTAAATAAACTAAGAACAGTCTCAAGAATATTCCAGACGGATAAGAGAATCCAGATTCCAAATTCCCAAAAAAAAAAAAAAAATGACAAGTTGAGTTGACTGCTAAGGTGACCACTTCTTTGGCTTCTTTTTCTTTGTTCCTTCTATTTTTTTTTACCATTTTTGCACCTTTGGTTTTTGCAATCACTTGGAACTTCTATAGCTGCCTCCTTTAAAAAATTATTTATTTTTTTAATATGAGGTCCCCCAGCTTGTCCACTGGCCAGTGGTCCAGCTGTGTCTACTGAAGAAATCAGAAAGTAAAAAAAGTTAAAAGTTAAAAACTCACAAAGAATCCATACAACATTAAGGAACTATATATTTCAATATGATTTTTTTTTTGTTTTAATACTTTTGGTGAGTTGTTCGTTGTCAATAATAACATTCTTTTTTGGTCATAGGGTGTTCTATTTTCTGCCTCCTCTTATATTTTCATATTAAAATGTAATCAGAGATCAAATTTTATATTTTTTGAATTTTTTTTACTATTTTTTTAGATACGTACAAAATCACAGTTTTTGGACCGTTCAAAAACAGTGATATTGTACGTATCTAAGAATATAGTAAACAATTAAAAAATATATAAAATTTGATCTCTAAGCACATTTTAATATGAAAATCATATTGAGTGGTTCGGATCGACTGCTTGGACTTTAATCGTGTGATTTTTAGAGACTTTAGACGGTGTTCGGTCCAAAGCCATTTGGACCAAATCTTATTCCTTCACTGTAATCATGGCAATTGCAACGAATGTGAAATCCTTGTTGACTATTGTAATATTTAGTATGGTTAAATTGCTACCGGTAGCTCTTCGACCGAAGTGCTTACAGGATGAAATTTAGTATTTTATGTTCAAACAACAAATCCAAACGGTTAGATGTTCAATCTATATTAAAATGTGCTTGGAGACAAAATTTTACATTTTTTTGAAAATTGATGGTCCGATTACCATAATTTTGAGTTACCACAAATTCACCACAACCATTTTCTACATTTTTAAAGTCTAAATTGTTGATCCAAACCGTTCACCATGATCTCCACAATAAAATGTGCTTGTAGATCAAATTATATATATATATTTTAATTTTTTTACTATTTATTAAGTATTTTACAAAACTAGTCAAATTCCGACAATTGAATTTTGTACCCATCTTAATAAATAGTAATTTTTAAAAAAAAAATGTAACAATTGATCTGGAAGCACATTTTATTATGGAGATCATGTTGAACTGTTTGGATCGATGATTTGGACTTTAAAAATATAAAAAAATGGTTGTAGTAACTCAAAAATATGGTAATCGGATCCCTCCTCACACACACATATATAAAATTAAGATTATCATTTTATTTTTCTATCCTCTCACTGTACCATCATGAAATTGCTTTAAATGGACCTCGAATACATGTATAACGATATTATTAAACTGAATTGTTCTTTCAATAACTTGTCGTATTATAAAAATCATAATGCACATGAAAGACACCGGACTTTTAATTAGGAATTAGTATCTTTCAAGACTCCATTATATACAGATGCATTATAAATCTAGTTTGGTCACGAAATATCTAACTAATATAGAGAGAGAGAAAAATCATAGTTGGTTCGATTATGTCTCTGAATTTCCTTTTTATTGGGGAAATACCTGTTTTTTTTTTTTTTTCAATGCAACTAAGTCCATAATATTTTTTAAATGAGAATAAAAAAAAAAAGGAGCGAGGCTACCATGGCGCACATTGGTCCGTAGTAGGGATCCATAGTTTTATTTTCAAAATTAAAATAATTAATACTAAAGATTTAGTAGTAGTTGTTGTTGTATTCAACATGATATTTATATGAAAATGTACTTATAGATCAAATTTGTCATTGTTCAGAATTTTTTTTATTATTTTTAACATAATATTAGTACAATATATTAATTATTAAACTTTAAAAATACAAATATTGATCCACTCCACCATACGCATAATACAGTAACCTCATTCAAAAAGAATTCCTCCGCCATTATTTTTTAAATCCAACATGAGTTCCTTTTCCTTGGTGTTTTTATTTAAATTTGTACTTAGCTACGAGTTTTGATGTGTTCAAAGGACCGTGACGCAAAACAACCTAAATAACCGTGTATATGTTGACCTAAATTCGTTTTTATCATTTATGCCAATTTTCGGTCCATCCGACAATTATTACAATTAATTGTGTTTGCTCAATTCTTATTGAGAAATACATTTATATATCATGTCCAACATATAATAAATATATTTTGAGATCAATGTAGTTATTTTCATGACACTTTTATTTGTTTTGTTTACTCTCTTGGGTGTAACCTCGTAGGATCTATATCATGTTAACAATAAAATCAAAACTCAATTTTAATTCTATAAATTATAAGAGGCATCTAGCAATATGCATTATAATTACTTAACTGATAAAGATAATATGAACTAATTAATATCATGATCCTAAAGTAATATTTAATTGCTAGTGTCAATTCACGTGTCACATGATATCATTAACAAATTCAAGGTATGAGAGTGTCATCCTTATAAATTTATTATTTTCTGAATTTCAAGTAATTAGTAAATAATGATCAACTACTTGATCATAATTGCATGTATATTTTATTACTCTATCAAGGGGCCCATATACATCATCACTCATATATAAAATATGAGGAGCACTTACATTCTTGATAAATATATTTTCCTCCACACAAGAAACATATATTGAGATATTATCTGTATAGCCACCAGTTACGGTCAGCGTAGGACAACACCTACAGGTACATAAATCTCATGTAGGAAAAATAATCATCTCATACCAAAGAATTCAAGACACAAATGAAACATTATTGACACTAACACAATTCACATTATGTTTTATTTTTGGGTCATATTCAATCCCGTAATCTTCATCATGTATTATGTGATTAAATTTAGTAACTTCTTACCACATGATCAGTAGAACATGATTATCATTTAACCCACATAATAATCTTATACTGGTAAATAGTGTTCCTTTTTAATTACCAAGATTAGGGACATTTAGAGTATTATTACTTAATTATTATAGAGTTCTACATTTCAGGTCCTCAACTTGAACAATCCATAATGTAATGAAACACTCAAGAAACAAAATTATTCTTTAATTTCATGAACAAAATATTGAATACAACTATAAATGGTTGGCTTTTAGATCATAACACTAACAAGACACTCATGATGTTACAATTGATTGAGTGTAGTGAAGTAGTGTTCTTCTAACGGGCGGACCGGGTCAAACCCGGGCGGGTTTATGGGTTGGCCGGGCACGTATTCGACGGGTTCGGCGGGTTCACGGATTGGCCGGGCACGGGTTCGACGTGTTCGGCGGGTTCACGGGCACGGGTAGGATGGGTAAAATTTTTGAAACTCAACCCTTGCGCACCCGTGGACCCTTGCCCGCACGGGTTGGTGGTCTGGGCGGATTGGGTCGATGGGTTGGGACGGTCCGGGCGGTCCGGACCGATTTTTTTTTCTTTATTTTTTTCGGTTTTTTTTGTACAATCTAGATTCTAAATTTAGTAATTAAATACAATAGTTTAGTAATGATAAAATTTTAATTAAATACAGTAGTTTAGTAATTAGATTCTAAATTTCTTTTAATTAAATAACAATTTAGATTTTTGAAATATTTGAAATGTAATGATATATTGATATGTAATGAAGGTTGGAGGGGAATGAATTTTGAAAATTTGTTTGGGAAAAATTAAATATTGATATGTAATGAAATATTTGTTTGGAGGGAATGAATTTTGAAAATTTGTTTGGGGGTCCGGCGGGTAGGGTTTCACGGGTCTGGGCGGGTACGGGTTCACATGCAGTCTGGGTTCAACCCGGTCCGAGATGGGTCACGGGTCAACAGGGTTTAGTTTCAAAAATAGCACCCGGGTCCGGATTTTTGCCCGGTTCGGCCAAACCCCCGAACCCGCCAAACACGTGCATGGTCCGGTCCGGGAGGTACCCGGGTCACGGGTGGACCGGACCGAGTCACTGGTCGGTGGTTAATATTAGAACACTATTGTGAAGTATGGTTGAGATTGTTGGAAGAATATTGAAGTTTGATGCATATGCAAAAATGGAAAATTCTATATCTCAAAGAAATTCAGAATATTGCAATTTGAGGTGGCTAGATCTATTATCAAAAACCTAGATTTTACTTCTATTTATAGAGAGAAACAAAATAAGGTACATGGTGTCAATCATTGCAACAGTTGATTAACCATTACAACGGTTGACCCGATATGTAGGGTTTGGCTGTGCAAGAAACCCTAACGCTTGTTAATCGTTACAACGGTTGTCACAATGATTGGCTCTGTGGATTTTGAGGCCTGAAATCATTTATTCGGTTGTAACGCTTTATTAATCTTTACAACAATATATATCGATATTTATGTATTTTGTTGTGTTTGAATTAAACCGTTGTGACGATTGATCAACCGTCGCATTATACCACAATCTCAGACATATTTTACTAGTTTCACATATTTCTAACTTATACTAATCTTGAGCTAATTCTTGATAGTTCAGTGCTTGATTCTTCATAATTCATCCTTGATATATCTAGTAATTGGTATTTCATCCTTGATATGTATTACAATTTATATGATCATGAACCTGCACAATATCTCAAGACAAACTATAAAATTCAACAAATATATATTTTTGCAAATGTTGTTTGACTAAGTAGATTATTGCATAGTCCAACAGATATAATGTTGAGGTTCGAATCGATAGTTTGAACTTTGAAAACGAAGATATAAAATATGAGATATAATGAAGTATGAAAAAAAAATGAGGTATTGGAACCCTCCTCATTCTTTTAGATACTATTTTGAAATTTGAACTTGCGTCTATTTGAAGAGTTATAAGAATTTGTGCCACTACACTAAATCCATAGTTATTCAGTAATTTTCTTTTTAATTTTATGTCTGAGATTATTCGATT
Organism: Carex arenaria; assembly: GCA_964058825.1. Classification (NCBI taxonomy): domain Eukaryota; kingdom Viridiplantae; phylum Streptophyta; class Magnoliopsida; order Poales; family Cyperaceae; genus Carex; species Carex arenaria. The sequence continues at coordinate 539,863 of CAXKVW010000095.1, read as the reverse complement.
TTATAATGTATGGTGGTTACTAATATTCAGGACAAAGGTATTCAAAATGAATGGGATCATTGGCCTTCAATTTTTTTTTTTAAATTGTTGTTTTTATGTATGATTTTTTATATAATTTAGAGTAAAATGTTGTGAGTATTGTAAAATTGATTCTCATTGTCAGTATGAAAAATTTATATGATTGATTCCATTCACATTTGATAGAGTACCTGAGGTGCAATTTATACAGATAAACGGTCCAGATTAATCCTAACCGACCCAAACTCACTAGTCGCTCCGGTGCTTATGAAAATTATAGTGGGTTCATTTTGTAATGACTTTATGTATCGCACAACACAATCGAGTCAAAATAACAAAATGTCTGACTCGTGCGCGGTACGAAGCCAAAATAGCACGCACTGTCATATCTCGATTCCATAATTCCCTTGAAATGAAATAAAGGGGATGGAAGTAGGGCTGTAAATGAGCTGGCTCGAGCCGAGCTGGGCAAAAACTCAGCTCATTAATTCTGGACCGAGCTGTTAGCGAGCCAGCTCGTTAACAGCTCGCGAGCTAAAATCTCAGCTCAAACTCGTGATGAGCTAGCTCACGAGTTGGCTCGCGAGCCACGAGCTGGCTCACTGGGTTTGGTTGGACCTTGTTTTAAGAAGAAAATAAATTTTACAAACATTTTTGGACCGAACTGAACCGAGCTGAACCGAACTGGATCAAGCTTGACAGTATAAAATACACACAAATTGATGCCTAGCCGAGCTAGCTGGCGATCCGAGCTGGGCAAAAGCTCAGCTCGTTAATTTTGGCCCGAGCTGTTAGCGAGCCAGCTCGTTAACAGCTCGGTCCACTATCGAACGAGCTGTTACCGATCGAGCCACGAGCTTACGAGCTTTTTGGACAGCCCTAGATGGAAGCATTTGAAAGAAGAAATTGAAGTCTGGCAAAATATTCAAATTTTCAGAATTTTGTTTTCAGAATTTCAAATCTCATGAGACTTCATACAAATAATTTTAGATCAACCGCGGAAACAAACACATTTAACTGTGAATTTTTTTTATCGAAATCTATTGGTTAAACATGTCATAAGAAAAAAGAAAACATGCTTGCAAACATATTAGTACTCACTTTTGGCACCTCACAAAAATAATTTGAGATCAAATACTCGTATCAAAAACCGTTAATTTCAGTCAAACGGCTCACCGCTCACATCTTGACACGACACAATCCCGTGATTCAATCTAGACATCATTGAAATTTTATATAACTGAATTAATCCTCTGTTTTTATTATACATTCCACAGAGAAATAATTTCATTTTCAGTTCTGCTTGAACAGAAAGGTAAAACACATGTTTTTTCTATTCTAAGGAAATCAAGTGGCTTCAGGGTTTCCATCCATGATGTATTTGTATTTTCTTTTTCTTTTTTGATAAACTCGGTAGCAGCTCATCCATGATGAATTTTCAATACCAGAAAGCTGACAATTGCAAAAGCCAACTTGTTTTTTAAGGCTTTCATGACAAATCACAATCTCTCCTCTACTTTGGTAAAATGTAATTAAATGCCAGTGGATCAAGCATTCAAGCCTCCACCAGGTCAACCTCCAATTTATATTCCACATTGAAAAAAATCACCTGAAGCAAATTAAATATGCTCAACTTTAAAATTCTAGAACAAGCCCGTGGTACATATCTCAACAATTGCACAAAAATGAAATTTACAGTTTAGTATTTGGAGCGTTGTACTACTGATTTTAATTTTTTTTTCTTGTTGAAAAGTTCCAGTACATATCTGATTTATTAATATGGTCTAATATTTCTGCTAACATATATTTAAAAATCTTCCTAAAAGCAGAGTTGGAGTCAGAAAATTAAAATTGAAGAGATCGAATCAACTAATACATCATAATTTTATTTTACTAAAATAACAAAAGGTATTAACATTTGCAACAATAATAAATTTGTTATTTTTTTTAATAACATTAAAATAATTCTTTTGACATAAAGTGCCTAAGGGTTTTCCTAAAAAAAAATTTACTAGTTTAAAATGCTTTGGAGATTATAAAACAGGAGAAGTCATGTGTCCTTTCTGCAGTAGGTCGCATCTAGAGTGAAAAAAATAGCACGGTAGAGCTGGTCCTGTCACGGAATATGCCACGGAACGGCACAGCACATGTTATTTTTTCATGCCGTGACTCACGTGTCGCATGTCATTACCATATGCGTGACGTGATCATCTTTTGAAAATTTGACACGGCACATCACGCTAAAAATCCGATCATGTCACGGCACGGTGCGTGGTCACGTGAGTCATGTGTAATTAGGACTGTTAAGTCTTGATCAAATAGTGAATCTTGAATAAACTAATATAAATTATAAAAAAATAGTTAAGTGTGAGAAATGTGACAAGTTATATTTGAACACGGCATGCAAACGATCATAATACAAGAGTCACGACGTGACTCGTGTGCCGTAACCATCCCTTCACATTTTAATCATGACATGATACGACACGGCACGTGTAACTATTCACTTAATCACATTATGACAAGGCACGGAATGTTTTTTCCACTCTAATTTCACCAAAGTTGTAATGCTTTGGAATGCAGTGAAGTTTTCGAATTTATTATCATTGAATACACTTCAATTCAATTGAAAATGATTTGACACATGGAGGCGGCACTAGATTCTAGAAAAAGGCCACAATTAATTTTAACCACCCTTTCATGTTGCCTTGAGTCGCATAAAAAGGTTGGCAACCTTTATATAAATAATTTTGTAATGAAATAAAAATAGTGTTTTAGTGTACATTCAATTTTTGTATATACTTTTTTATCTGAGGCGATGTACTATGCATAGTGTATGTTAATCTGTACTCTGAATCAATATTTTTATTTTAATAGGCTTATATGAGAAATGGGAGGTGGTATAGTTGACTAGAAAAAATATCTTAAAATTGTTACTTACTCAAAAGTTGAGAGTTTGATTCTTCCTCACAATTTCGCATTCTCTGTGATATATCTTATGAAAATGTACTTATAAATAAAATTTTACATTTTCTTAAAAAAATACTATTTTTTTTAAATAGATAGAAAATCACTTGATCAAAAAATTCTAGACATTTGAAAGTAGTGATTTTCTACATACATTTAAAAATTGTAAAAAGTTACTGAACATGTAAAATTTGTTCAGCAAATATATTTTTATATGAAAATCATATTGAACGGTTCAAATTGATTGTTTGAGTTTTAAAGACGAAAATATTAATTCAAAGTATGGAATATAAGACCGATAAATAAAAAATATATATTATTAATCCAATCAACTGCACGAAAATTAACCATTAAATACTAAAAAGTGCTTGGCACCATTCAAGCTGCAGATGCTCCCATAAACAATGACAATTTGAGCTACTTTACTTTTGTTTTCTATGTTGGCATATATACTATCTACACTTATTCTATTTGTTTGTTGATCTTGTGCTGTTAGATTGTGTCTGTGCATTCATAGGATGCACGGTGCCTTAATTATCAACTGAACTGAAGGTTATTCCTTCTGATTTTTATAATCTCTAGATCTCCAACTTGTAAATGATTTCACATGCCTATTGTCTATTGTATATTGATGCAATTAGAATTAGGAACATGGTGACTAGAGAAGGAAATACGTGACACGCCGTAACGTGACGTGACAAACACGCCATGACCATACATGACGTGATCACACGTGACGTGACGTAAATTAGTCATGTCAATTTTTTTTATATTTTAATTTAAATTGTTGAAAATTTTAAAAAAAAAATATGAAAAATTCTAAAATAAGTAAATAATGTTGTAAAGATTATTTTTTTAGGAAATGTTGTATTTGACATTACTTTAAAAATTCAAATTACAAACATTCATTAAACTAAACTAAAGAAAATAAAAATCAGTATTACATGAGTACTAGTATCACTGAACTTACACTAAAATAGAAATATGAATACTCTATACATACAAAAAAAGTTTGATACCAATATCACTGAACTTACACTAAAATAGAAATATGAATACTCTATACATACAAAAAAAGTTTGATACTCTATGTTTCGTACCGTGACGTGACGTAACGTGACTGGTTCGCATGACATGACGTGACATGATGTGACGTGTATTTTTCACTAGAATGCAGTCACGTCACGTGATCGACACACGTGACTAGTCACGCTGTGACAAATTTCCTTCTCTACATGGTGTTATGAAAACAAATTCACTGATGTACTGTAGATTGAAGCTTGGACGTACACGCCCAAGGGAATCGTATCCTCTACAGAGTTAAAAAGTGCGGAGTTCTATGGTTCTTCTAATCTGGTTTGTCTGTTTTGATCAAACGGATCAGATCAGATCTAAAATTCATTGGATTTTTTTTTTTTTTTTAATTCGGACAAGATCTGACCTGATTCGTCCAATCAAAATGATCAGACCAGATTAAAAAAACCGCAAAACTCCGCATCTTTTAACTTTGTTGGATACCATTACCACACCCAAGACCAATACAATGAATTACGAAATCTAGCGCAAGTATATTAACTACTGCCGACATCCCCAAATTTCACAGTTATATACATATTAATTAGTGGATAAATTCAAGTTAAATATTATAGCAGACTAGCAATTGTTTTAATTATTGTTGTTGATGTTATCAATTTATTGATGATCATGATTGCTACAAATAAATATGTGCAACTGTACATTATGCCAGTAATTGACTTTTTATTCTAAAAATATTATCTTAGCATTATTTTTTTTAGATAGAAATATGGAGGACCCATGACTTCTCACACGATAAGTGTTGGTCTTTACCGCTAGATCAAAGCTAATTCTATATCATTTATTATTATTATTATTATTACCACCACCACCACCACCATTATTATTATTATTTTGTACAAAACTAATCTCTTTAGAATTACAATTGATCCTTCCATTACTGTCTCTGAGGTCTTCTATGATTTTCTATTTAGTTTGCAATTTAGCATGCAATTAACGGGAATTGTTCTTCAAGAATGGCATCAATTTTTGGATTTTTTTCTATTTCATACTTTAGATTCTACTCAGCCGGATACTATTTACTGGCGATGGACCTCTTCGGGTCTTTTTACTGTTAACTTTCTTTATAAATTGCTATTATCTAGTTGTATCCCCAATAATATTTACAATAACCTTTGGAAATCTAAGATTCCTTTAAAGATAAAAGTTTTTGTGTGGTGATTTAGACAGGACAAAATTCTTATTAAATGTAATTTACGTACTAGGAGTTGGCAGGGTAATATAGATTGTCCATTTTGTGGTGCTCCTGAAACACTCAATTACCTTTTTGTTACTTGTCCGTTTATTTCTATTTTGTGGTCTTGGATTGGTAATCACAACAATTTTGTTTTTAATTGTACTCAGGTTTCTGATCTTTGGCACTTTGACTATTGGATTCCTCTTAAGGATTCATTATTGGTTGAGTTGATTAGGGCCAATACTTTATGGATTGTATGGTTGACTAGAAATAAAATTTGTTTTCAAAATATACCAGTACCATTTATTAGTTCAGTAGCATCTTCTATAATTGCTTTGACTTCTTATTGGTGTAAGGCTCGTTTAGATAATTCATATTTTAAATTATCATTGATTTTGCCTTTTGATGTTTCTCCTTTAACTCAGCTAGGCTCCCTGACAGTTCTCATGGATTTCGGCGTGGACCCTACTCTTGGGTTCGACGGGTCGACTGATACAGAATTATCCGGGGCCATTGATGAGGCAGCTAGTTTGCTGTCTCCTGAGTGGTCTTTAGTTGATACTAGCTCCTCCTCCTCTTAGGGCATGTTCGGTGGGCCATTAGGAATGGGCATGGGCGTGGAAATTGAACTAAAAATTACTGTTCACATGGAAAAAAAAAATTTAGTTCAACTGAATTTTTTTTTTCGCAGGAACAGTGGAGCGGCCGAACAGGGCCTTAGTATGATAGTTCTTAGTAATTGACATTAGTGGTATTCTACTATTACTTGGTTTTGTGGATTTTGGTGCTAGTTGGATGTTATTCTCCTATCTTGTAATAATTTATTTTTGGTACTTTGCATAATTTTGTATGGACTTTTGTTTCGTAATGAAACAGGTGGAATCCTACTTTGACAAAAAAAAAAATATTATGTACAAAAAAGTGTCATTTTTAGCATGACCAACAAAAATTCTATATATTAACGTTTCAAAAACCATGTTATAATATGTATACATCTTTTAAAATTGCCCATGAAATTGTCTCTAGAGTAGTAGGTTTTCTTCCATTTAACGCTTAAACCACATTTTCTTCCATACGAAATGTGGCCACATCAGATCCCGCAATGTTATCTTTCTTCCTTTCTTCTTTCCAGTGTTGGGACTTTTTGTGCAGTTAGATTTAGAATAGAACAGAACAAAGAACAAGATACCTAGTCGACAACCAAGCTAGGTATCCACTGACTTTGATCTGGCTATATTATGTTGATAATTAGTTTGCTTTTGAGAAGGCTAAGAATTCTGGTACGGTACGGTTGGGGGTTATGATAATAGAATTGATTCAGAAATAATAATGTTATTTTTATTTGAGTGTGATTAATCTAAACGTTCATTTTTTAAATAATATTTTATTAGTGGTATTTTTTTATTCACATATTATGTATGAATAGTATTTTATTTTTCGAATTATCATTGTTTCAAATTAAATAATTCAAAAATTATGTGTGACATTTCAGATAACATAAATTCATAACACTCTTCTTCATTAATTTAATTAACATTCTGCTCACACATTAACTCAAATAACACTATTCTTGCACTATTTTTTTTTTTTTTGAAAAACCAAACACACCCAAGTGATTTTTTTTGGTAATTTTCTATATTTCTTAGAATCTTAAATGACAATGACACATATGCAACTTTTTCCCTGCTCAATTTTTTAAACTAGTAATATATTTATGTTTTTTAATTAACAATTAATTACCTAGTATATATTATAATTAACACCACCGACACTAATACTAATATTAGTTGAATGAATCTCCTCCGGTTTCAAATGTAAAAAGATTATCAACTAAGCAAAAAGACAGTAGGTAAGTTCACCAGTTGTTTTTTAGTACTGTCTCCATAATCAACCCTGTTTTTTTTTTGTAGTAGTAGTACTACCCAAAATATTTTGTCCCCGTGAACCCAGCTTTTTCTCTCCTTTATAAAAGATTTTAAAACAATTAAGGCCCCAAAAAAAAAAGCTTTCGGTTGTGCTCAAAGGCATGCATGTTCTCAGTTAGACATTCGTTGTTTGAAGCTTTTGCTGTGGGAGTTTTTTTCATAAATCAGAACTAAAAAAAATATTTTTAGAGTTCCAGCATAATTGGTAGGTTTTTTATAAAAACCATAAAAAACGAGTTGGCAGTCCGTTCTCTACAGTATTTTATACTCCAGAACGGACTGCCAATACGTTCCCAGCGAAAAAAAAAATGTATGCATGGATTTTAATAAGTAAGCACGAATCTTAATGCAGATCTGATGGTCACCACTAATTTCAACAAAGCCCAAAGTCCAATTTGATCTGGACGCTGTCAGAAATCTTTTACAATTAATTGATCTGGACCGTTCTTTTTAACATGGCATGAATCTCAAAGCCCAAAAATAGTGCCTCCTTGATCTGGACCGCTCTTTTTAACTTGGCACGAATCTCAAAGCCCAAAAATTTTGAACTCGTTGAGGAACGAGTTGGCAGTCCGTTCTGGAGTATAAAATACTATAGAAAACGGACTGCCAACTCGTTTTTTATGGTTTTTATAAAAAACAAAGCAATCATGCTGGAACTCTAAAATTAATTTTTTTATTTATGATTTATAAAAAAAACTCTTGCTGTGGTGCTTATTTTCTCTTTCTCTTTCTTGTATTTTCTTAGAATCTTTTTTATTTTTTGACATCTTGGTAGATTGTATTTTCTTAATCATTTGTCATCATTCATGAATTTATTACAGTGTCAGTAGTCAGTAGTAGTCTTGTTCAATTTGCCAATTTCGAGTCCGCATCTGCTGCGATTCTTCGCTCATGAACAGTGATCTGCGATTCCTGTTTTTCCAAATCCAACTGTTGAATTGTTTCGAGATTCGTGCAAGAAAAAATCAGCTGCTTTGAGATACGTGCATGAAATTATTGAACGGTCAGATCTGGAAAGACAGGGATTTTAGAGTTACTGTTGAACTTTTTAGAATCGCAGCAGATGTGATTTCGCCAATTTCGCATCCTATGAATCTATTGTCATGATTGATGAATTTAATCGTTTTTTTAATAAAGTTTCAGTATGCAGGTTGTAAAATTCAGGATGAAATGAATGAGCCAGTATCCTCCTTTTCTTTTATTTTTTACAATCAAGCAATTGAAAAATGAGGTCGAGTAATAAATGCATATATATTCAGTATTAAAACAGCAATAATTAAATTACTTGACTACGCATATATAAGTACCATTGATATTACTATATATATGATCGGATTGGTCCCAACTTCGACCCAATTCAAAATCACGACAACTTGAACCGGAATAAATCGATACGGGATACCTGAATTAATTCATATCCAGATTGGAGATGCACCAAATCCAATGTAAATTGGCCCAAGGTAGCCCGAGTTCAATGAGAGGAGCTTGGGTCCAATGCCCATCGGACTCAAATTGAGTTCGTTGGGCTTTATAGCCGTCCAATTCGCTTTAAGATATGTGCACATCACTTTAATATCCGTGTACAATCGCTTTAATATATGTGCGCACGGATTCTAAAGAGGATCAAATGGATATGTAACCCATTGGATCCAAATTTGAGTCCGATGGGCATAGGACCCAAATTTGTCCCGAGTAGGGCTACTCATGAGCCAAGTTGAGGGTGACTTGGAATCAACTCACAAACACATGAGCCGAGTTGAGTCCGAGTCAATAATTCAGTTTCGAGTCAGAAACCCCGATTTGGAATCAACTCGCAAAAAACTCGAGTCGACTCATGACTCATAATATAATACATAGTGAGACAATCTAATTTAATTCTAACAAAAAAATAGTACATTGTTTATCAAAATAACACACAATTAAAAGAAATAGTATATAGTTCGCCAAATTATTGAATATTACAAAGTCTAATAAATTTATCAAATTACCAAACAGAATTACCAAAAAAAAAGTCTAACAAAATAGTGCACAATTCTTTTCTCTATTTCTCTTCATTTATTGCAGATTACTCAAAATTTAACAAATTTAAATAATTTAACAGTATCAAGAAGATGCAACAGGAAATGAGATTATGAAGCAAGTTTTGCTAAATTTCTAATGTTTTAATAATTGAGTAGTTAAAATTTTGATAATGTTTTGCACCTCTAGTGGGAAAGATTATATGTAGGAAAACTAATAATATATGAATTAGGGTTTGGCGAGTCCAACTGAGTCGATTCCGAACCGAGTTGGAGGTGACTTGGAATCGACTCATAAATTAACCGAGTCAGTAAACTCGAGTCAGTTTTGACTCGAGTCAATTCCGAACCGAATTATTAGCGAGTTGAATCCGAATTGATTCCAAACCAAAGTTTGAGTCGTGAGCTTTTTGTGCACCCCTAGTCCCGAGTTCAATACCTAATTTAAGAGTCACCAAAATAGTAATGATGTTATAACTAATGGGGTCGACTTAGATGAGTAAAATATTTTTGGAAGTTATCACTGGATTTTTTTTTGTGTGTGTGAATAAATAGAGGTCTAGCTTTCAATTTCTATTAATGAGTCATCGTTAAATTGATTGATACAATGTAAAGGTGGTTGAGTTTTATTCTCTTAGGCATTTATTTCAAGTATTTTTAAACATTGGTCAATATTAATTATTTTTAAATTTAATCGGAAGATTAAAAATTATTTATTTTAATAATATAAATATTCATCAATTAACATGAATGATATATCTAAATCTAATGTCCAAAATTAATTACTTTATTATGTTATGTGATCATCTAACAAAATCCTTTATTTTACTAATTGCGCTCTTGGGCTTGACCCTCTTCTTTCTCTCTCTCCATATCTCCATTCTTATATTATGCATGTAGTTGTCCGAATTCATCAATGGCTGAGATTAAAAGATGAATTTTCAGATTTAATATCAGTCATCCAATCACATAATATGTCTTTTAGTAATTAAATACATCTGTTTTATGTGTAGAAGTCTAAATTTAGTTAAAAACATACTCATGACACATATTGCAATATAGTTTGTCACAATTAAAATTGAATGAATTTCTAGCAATATGTTTTTTTATTTCTCCTTAAAGCTATCTGTGATTCCTACAATTAAACTATTTCCTTATTTCTTTGCTTCCTCTATTTCATTTCTCCTCTTCCTTTATATTTTCAACAATAAAAATGGAAATTGTTTAATCTTTCCGAATCTGTAGAAAAAATTATTTTTTCTAATATACTATATTAATTGTGTCAAGAGGAAAAATAATATTTATTAGGATTAATGTATCTTTGTGAATAGATGAAGAACATATTTTGTGCTGATGGAAATAATTATATCTTACTGATCCGGAGAGAATGAAGAATATCTAAAACTTTCGTGTAATTTGAATGGGTAGGTAGGTAGATGATTTCCTACTTTTAAATTTATTTTTAGGACTTTACATTATAAGTTAGCAGCATTTTTTTTGTTTGCTTATAATACGTCTCGTTGCAATGCACGGACACAGTACTAGTTTGTATGTATATATGTATGTATGTATGTATGTATCTATGTATGTCTGTGTGCGTGTGTATGTGTCTGTGTGTTTGTGTGTTTGTGCGTGCGTGTGTAGATACGTACGTACGTAGGTATGTTATGTATGTCATTGTACATACGTATGTAGAGAGAGAGAGAGAGAGGAGGGATCCACTTACAATATTTATAAGTTGAGCACTTCGGTCAAAGTGCTACCAACTCAAATTTTAAAATTTTGTATTCGAAACTTCGAACTAAGTAGCTCAGTAAATTGGTTATATATTGAAAATGTAGAATGCCAATTTTTATGATTTTTGGAAGAAAAAAATAGTAATTTATGAAAGATGGCAAAACATGACTTAAAAATAAAAGAAAATTGTCAATATTGTAGGCTATTTTTTTGTCATCTTTCATAAATCATAGAAAATAGTAAAATAAATCTAAAATCATAAAAAAAAATGGTATTCTTCAAGTTCAATATATAACCAATTTACTGAGCTACTTAGTTCAAAGTTTCAAATATAAAATTTTAAATTTGAGTTGGTATCACTTTTAGCCGAACACATTGTTTAGGGGTTCATAAGAGGTTATAATGCTCTGTTCTTTCCTATTGTCACGATCCAATACCGAAATAGAAAACCTGAACAGGGTGACAATGACATGATACAATCGGAAAACAATTCCCCTTTACTCAATTTCCATTTGTCTGTTCATAACAGGAGAAAAAGATGAGGTGATTGACCTTACAAACCTAAGCAAGAGAAAACAATGACTTAATTACTTTATTTCATGTCTCAGGTTGGCCGGGTTGGATTTGGATATGTCTGATTTACAAAAGATAAAACCGTGACATCAAGTTAATGGATTATGTCTTTGCTTGCTTTCACTAAAAATATTTCAAATTTCCAATTTTACATATGGTGTTACACACTAATAGGCCTGTTGATCCAAACAGATCTATGTGCCTAATTCAATATATATATATTTTTTTGGAGAGAAAGATCAAGACCTAACTTGTCAATTCTAATATCTACAAAACACATCACTCAGATTTCAAACTTATGATTTCCACACATAGAGTATTTCTCTTTGCCACTATGTCTAATTCAATTTTGTTGGTGCTATAATGAAACAAAATATTTTTTTACTTTTATTTTTGGGTTTAAAGCCCTATGCAAAGTATTTAAACTTTAAACAATTTTTAAGGGAATTATAAGAGACTGGAATATATATACACACACTATATATTTCAATACAAAGTGACTATGTATTTAAACTTTAAAACCTGAAATGTACCATTTAGAAAACTAAATTTTAGAATAAATTTAAGTACTTAATAATCTCCTAACGCTGAGGCTGATGTGATATAAAGATATAATTGTAGTTTTATTTCAGAATTATTTTTCTATAGAAGTGTTGAATCTAAGTTCCAGTGGGTACAATATGTTTATTTTTTAAGAACTTTTTTGTTAACTAAAAAATTAAAAAGGAACTTTTTTGTTCCTCAAAATATTGTGTTTTATTCGGAGTTTTAGACATACCTTTGAGAGAGGATTTACATAAAGAAATAGAAACCTCTTCCGAACCCTAGACCTAACACAAATAATAATAATGTCTCACACTGAGAGAGGCAAGTTCAATACCTACAAAAAATATCTATCAAAAACATATGCAAAATGCCCTTCTTTTAAAAAAAAAAAAAAAAAAAAACTCACTTACTATTTTGTGTATAAAATAAAAAAATATTTTTTATTTCTCTATTTATTTCACTACAAATGAAATAACAAATAAGAAAAGATGATTGATGCTTAATTAATTGCCTTGTGATATTCTTCATACTAAAGTAATAATATCTGAGCAGCCGCCCCATAAATGTGACATTGTGAACAGATGCTAACTTGTCGGATCTCCATGATTTTAAACCTAACGCCAACAATTTATTAATAGATAAATGAGATAATGCAAAAGGCTCCCATGAAAAAAAAGGTGATGAACTTAAAAGGCTTAAACAACTAACAATGGCAACTTCGTGTCATGTCCCAAGTTGGATAGGTTACTTGATTTGCAATATATAACTATGACATGAAGTTGATTGATGCCATGGCTTTGCTTGTTTTTAGTAAAGGTTTTTGAAAATTTAAATTTTCATGTTGTGTAGTTCTGTTTGGATCCAGACCCGCATAATATTAATTGGATCTTGTTTGTTCTAAAGAGGAATGAGACATTTAGACAATTATAAAAACGGGGCTTAAAAAAAGATAATGCAATATATTAATGAGGAAGGATGACTTGATAATTATTTATTGTAATAATTTTTATAGGATTCAAAACTTAAAAGTTTAAATTTGAAATCCTAAATTAAGTTTAAGTATGAGATTAATTTGGTGTATGTTTCAACGTATATTAAATGATTAAAAGTTTTAAACAATAAAAAATAACAGTCCTTTCTGTATATCACCAATTTGATTAATTAAATTTAATAAGTAATTGTTAAGCTATTTATATGTCCGATGAGATACTTATAATTTTTATTTTTTATTTTTTTCAATCTTGTTTAATTTGATTTAAAAAACAATTGTCATGATTGTAAAAAATCATGGTCAATAATTCCTCTCGATCATTAATTTCTGAACAAAAATAATGAATTACATGGCCAGGCTAAAATGAGTTATGCATATGATATAATTGAGCTTTATTCCTTGTAAGATTTATGACAATCTTGTGCAACTTCTACTCTAAAGGTGTTATTTGAGTGTGCAAGGAATGAGATGCCAAAGAAAGAAAGGAAGGTGAAAATTGATGCCCCCTTTGACCCTTCTGGTATTATGCAATCTTATCTTAACTGATAATATATAAGCGTCCAATCAGCATGAATGGATGCTAATTTGTCGTACATAACTTCATAAAAAAATACTAATTATTTGTAAACATATGTACGTGTAGAGAGAATGAAAGATACTATATAATCTCTTTATTTATTTTTTAGGTAAAGATGTGATCAAATATTCTAATTTTAAACGGGGAGCACCTAGCTATTCTCCTCTAACAATCTCCTATTTTGTCCCTCCAGTCAATAACTATCTGAGTAATTATTAACTAATTAAGAAACCACTTAATATTTATGGACCGCCTAATATTAGAAATATTTTACAACTGTTGCGCACAAGTATTCATCTATAATAAATCAAGTATTTATCATAAGATATCAAGTATTTAAAAAAAAACTGGACACATTACTCACTCATCTTTTACATGTGTTTAGAGGTAATTTGTTTTTTCTCCGTTCAATATAACCAATATTTAAAACGATCTGTAAAGAATTTTGTAAATCTAAAACTACGAACATCCTCTACATAATTTCCTCTTTCAAATGAGATCCATGATGATCATGACATACTTTCAAGTTGTCTGTTGCACAAGTATTTATATCTCGTCATGCAAGTATTTATATCTCATTGAGCAAGTATTCATTCTCGTCGTGTAAGTATTCATCCTTAGGATCTGCCTAGCTCTCCCGCTAATCAATCCCCCGATTCGTACCCTGTCTTAAATAACGGTAAAAACATGTTAATTGTGCTAATGTCCCGTGAAAGCGACATGGAGAGAGACCATGCGAAGCATTAATTCTTATGCCATTTTGAATATTTAGGAATATGTGCAGGACAACATAGAGATAATATGTGTAGTATTCAGTTTAACATGCAAAGTATAATATGAATATCATTCTTTCTCTTTGATATGACAAATAGTTAGACAATCAAGTAATCATTCTTATGCAGTAAAGTATTCATCATTATGCATTAAGTATGCATTCATTCCTCAAACTTGCATTCATCATTATGCAGTAAACTATTTATCATTATGCATTAAGTATACAATAACAAGAAACTATTAGTTAAAAATCATAAATTTACATCATCTCAAACTTGCATTTGTCCCTCTCATCTATCAAAATCCTGAAAGCAATCAGAAGCCGCTCCACACGGATCATATGCCACAAATTTTAACAAATAAAACATAGTTAGTTCAATATTCGTTCATACTTAAAAGAAGCAATTCAATCCAACAGTTGGTGTAGCATATCATCCTGTATTCCCTAATAATGTAATAAAATATTAATAATTACCCAAAATAAGTAAATAACTTTATAAATTTTAGAAAAAAAAATAATTTAAAAAGATACGGCCTCTTTTTAAGTACAAGGCCTGCTAGTATCTTTGCATAATTGGGCCAATAGTTCAACTAACGGACCTCTTTTGTGCTTTAGATAATTTTGGGCCCAAAATTATTATCTTTTGTCTTCATAACCGAGATGATATAGGAACTTCGAAAAGACTTGTTTTTTCTTGAAACATATATTTTCAAAAGACGTGGTTTCATTGCTTTCATATAGATATTTCATTTAGTAAATTGTAGGTTTTATCTTTTCAAGTTTAGAAACAGGAAACAGCTGATTATGTGGCGCCAAATTCAACTACCAAGGAACGGATCCCACATGACACGGTGCACCAAGCTTGGCACACTTGTCTCTCCCGTACGTGTCAAGCATGCATGAAGCCACCAAAAAATAATAACCGATAAAATAACTCGACCTATAATATAGTTATATTAAGTTTGTTTTCTTTTGCCTTTTGTAATTCAGAACAGCAAACTCCCTCCAATATGCTACCTCATACACCGACCCGACAGAACCAAATCCCACGTTTCAACACACAGCACAATATCACAAACACATGTATTGACTGTTGGACTGACGGATCTTTTCAAGGTCCATCTCATGGAGGTTTAGGTTATGTCATCAAGACTGGGACCACTTTGCTGTGTTCCTTGTCTAAACCAGCCGACGCCATCTCCGCCTTCCATGCTGAGGTTTTGGCCATGCTATATGGCATGAAGAAGGTGTTATATCTAGGGTTCCAGGTCTGCACATTCCACACCGATTCCATGCAGCTGGTACAGTCTCTCTTCACGCCACCGGCGTCTCACTGTTGTGACAGGACAGCTTTTTCAGTCATTATGCAGATCCGGGACCTCTTTACGAAGCATCCACAGTTTGCATTTACCCATATCAACCGAGGTGCTAATCATGAGGCAGGCCACTTTGCTCGGACTGCGTGCGTCCGTCGATGGGGCTCGGTAGGGCATCCTCTAGCCTTAAGTTCCTCCCATGGTTCCACCGTAGAAGTTTCTACTGGATCTTGTATCGGTATTTTTTTTGGTTAAAAAAAAGTACTGGTACGAGAGTATAAATTCCTACGGTGTAACCTAGATGTACCGGTATTAATTGCACGGCCTTTTGTGTAGTGCCGTGTGATGTTGCTGCTTTTAATTGCTAGGACTCACAGTCACAGGCTTTTTTTGTGTGTATCATGCGCCCTGTGATATATGTGGTTTCTCCTAGCAAGTTTTTTCATCTTAATTTACTTTCTATGTGCAAATCGGGTACAGCTTTTGTGTGCATATTTTGTACCTGTTTAGGCGCGCTCTGGACAACGCAGGGGTATTACTATTCGGGACTACTTCTTGGGGCACTGTGTGTTATGGCAGCTGATCTGTTACTGCTTCAGCCCGAAGAAAGACACAGGGTACACTAGCTAGATTAGATATGTTACATATGTATGTGTTTCCGTTTCGGCGTGCATGGTAGTGCGCGTGGTCGTTTTTTTTTTTTTTTAAGCTTAGTTTCTATGCTCTATGCACCTTAATTAACGATGCACCATCCCGTGCATGGTAGTGCGCATGGATTTATTTATTTCTTATTTTTAAAAATATATAAATTATGATACCCATGTATATTTATATATGTAATTAATTATATTTAACCTAACGATTCAGATCAACTGTAAACTTTAAATATAAAAAAAAATAGATTCATAACAGACGACGTAATATATTACTATAGCCACACTAATATATTTTTTAAAACAAAAAATTTCTCTTCCAACAGGTACTATAACCCAGAAATTAATTAATATTATTTTGATTGTTAATCTTATGTATCATTACTAGAAAATCTGTTTTTTTTTTTTTGCAAGCACAAAAAATAACTTGTTCCATAAACCTACTTAAAATTATCATTTTCATGCTGTACGCTTGAAAATATATACTATTGAGTTGGTAGGATTAAACATGATTATTTGTTTAGATTTTATGGTAATTTTTCTCATTTACTCACACTCATATGTTTTAGTACATAAATTGTTAGAGTACATAAGAAGTATTCAAATGGAGATCTTATGTACTGCCATCATTTGTTACAATGTTTTGTATTAAAATTAAATATATTGGCTTATTCTAAATATCAAAATTTCTGTTTTCATTCTAATTTCAGTTTATCTCAATTAAATATTACTTGTTGAGTTGTTGTTACAATGTTTTGTATCAAAATTAAATATATTGACTTATTTTAAATATCAAAATTTAAATTTTTCATTATAATATTTCAGTTTATCTCAATTAAATATTGCTCGCTATTGTGATTTGTTTATTTAGACAATTCAAAAAGAGATCTCGAATATATATAAATGTTACTGTATTCAGGAACTAAATATTTATAATTGTAGTCCCATGAAATAATTAATATAACTATAAAATAATATCAATTGAATCAATGAAACTTTTCCATGGACATTTGATCCAGTATTTCCATGAACCTTTACTATAAAATAATATAAACAGAATAAATAAAACATTTTCAAGGATAAAGCCATGAAAATAATATGTCAAACTATAAAATAATATAAACTGAATTAATGAAACATTTTCATGGGCATTTGTACCAGTATTTTCATGAACATTTACCATAAAATAATATATATCTTTACTCCTTATAAAACCACGTTAAAATTTTGAGAACTGAAGGACCTATCTGTCCAGACGAGATCTCAGCCACATATTCAATAAATCTCGGTCATTGATCAGTCTCTGATTTTGTACATATTTTTTCATGTAGTATTACGTGTAGAAGCCTTTTATTCTGATAGAGACGTACCCGTTTCACTTTCTGATCACTCTCTCTCACTTGATATTTACCACATTTTATCCATTTTTGTCTCTATTACCGTGCGCGGACGTCGCTTCTTCCCGACGCATTTTTTTTCTTTTCTTTTTACTTCCCCACACACGCTCTTTTCTTGGCTTCCTCTTTGCCTCTCTGCCTCCCGACCCAAACCCTAGCTCCCTGCCTCTCCTCTCTGCTGCCCCGAAGTGTTAAACTAGCGCTCATCTCCTGTTTCTCCTTGCTCCTTGATTCCACCTTTAAAACCCTACACTAAACCACACCTTCCTTTCCTCCCTCTCCCCGACTCTCAAATGGAAAAAAGAAAAGAAAAGAGAAATGGAAAAGGTGACGCGGGCAATGACGGCGGCGGCCAATGACACCTTCCCTTCCCCCCTCTTCCCGAGGATTTGGGTTTGTCCAGTTGTAAGTTTGACACTTTTGACATCCTTAATCACTTTGAATTATATTGCATACTTGCTTTACAAGCAAGTGTTTTCTCCGTGAATTCATCCTTTTGTTAATTTTCACTGATGTTTTCTTAAACTGTTGGTATCGCTGATGTTAATTTCGTGTTTTATCTTTTGATTGAAGATTCAGATAGATGATGGATTTGAGTACTCAACAAAGAACCTGAAGAGCAAGATGTTGACATTGTGAATCAATATTACGACTCGAAAGGTATCTATCTATTTTCTCTGTGGAATTTTTAGTATTTTAGCAAAAGCTGGGGTATTTTCTACCTTATGCCTGCAAATGCGTTGGTTAAATCAGGCTATTTCCTAGAGATATAGAATTCAGAAAAATATATGTCCGATCAATTGCGAAACAACTATGCTACTGTGATAGCAGTATGCAATATTTCTTGTATTAGCATCCCTGTAGCAAATTGAACTAATAAAGCGTTGTTGATTCATAACAAATAGGAGAAGTATCTGTTGATAGCAGTATGCAGTATGAAAGGTAGGGTTCATAACATTGACTGGGGATTATTAAATTGACACTTTTGACAACTGTTATCAAATTAAAGCCAAAAAGAACTTTAGATATTGAAAATTTAGATAATTTTGCTATTAAAGTTAAACAATAAAACATTTTGCTTCTAATTAAGTAGAAATATTTTATATCGACTTTTTTGGCATTCTTGTTGCAGATTCTGGGATTGATTATTTTTTAGTGACACTGTCGATGCCGATTGAGAAGTTGTAGTTTGAGTTGGTACTAAAAATGCCGAGAAGAACCTTCAATTCATCTAATCTTTTGTGCGAGCATGACCAAAAACACATACTGCCTTTTTGTGGATGGCACCGCCATGGCCATGAAGATTAGGTTGTTGTTGCTCTCAGTCTCAGGCATCTCAGCTCTAGCGATTCTCTGGTCAATGTAGGTACTGCCATTGTTACCAACCACTCCACTGTTTCTTTGGTACACAATCAAATTGTACATTTCTTTGTGCCATTTTCTTTTCTTTGATTCTTCTGGGTAGTACATGGGGAGCGAATTCTGGGGGGGGGGGGGGGGGAGTAGAGGGGAGTTCTTGTTGATGTTTGCCTTTACGTTGATACACACCTGAGAGAATTATAGTGTCTGTTGAACAATTTTGATACGATTCAGAAACAAAAAGTAACCCCCTCCCCTGTTGCAGTGTGAATGGTCATGTGGATTAAATTGTCAGTTACTTGCATATGGGATTTTAGGTTTAGTGTTCTGGAACTGCAATATGGATCAGCAATTATCTGAAGTTTTGTGAGAAAGCTTGCCGTTATTTTCTCCTATAGGCATGCATGAATTAATGTTTCCTTTCTCTTTTTCAGCGGTGCTCAGTACAGACTTTTGTTGAATGCAGGAGACTACTCTTAGAAATGTCACTATTATGCTCCCCTTTCATATATGAGGAATACTGGACTACGTCACCAGAGAGCTGACCCTGAAACTGCTCATTTTATTTGGTTTCTATGAAATTAGGGTTGTTTTGTTTGGTACATTTTATTTCACCGGTACAACTAATGATTTTGGCTTGGGGTTAGTTTTATAAACTTCTCTCTTGTGATTGTGTTAAATCATAATTTAAAAGTATTATGCGGATAGTGTTAAATTGTGAACAGGTCAGAATTTGTTTTATTGGTACATTCATGTGGTTCTCTAATGATTGTGTTAAATTAGAATTTTGATAAACTACTCTCTTGTGATTCTCTGATGATTTTGTTTTACTGGTACAATTGATACGTTAAATCAGAATTTACTGGCATGGGTAATGATTGTGTTGGATTGTATAAATTGATGTGTTGGTGATTGGGTGAAGCACTGGATAACATTTAACGAACCCCACAAATTTCCAAAAAAAAAAAAAGCTATTATGTGGGGCTTCAAGGCCCCGGTCTCTTCCACTTATTTTGTAAAGCAGGTAACTCAGCTACTGTGCTCATATATTGTTGCCTATAATATCTTTTTAATTGGCTCATGCTGCTACCTCGGACGACCTATACAGGAAGAAATACAAGGTAATGTTTGCTTAATGCATTTTATTTTACTACTGGCATTTTTTATTCAGATTCAAGATTATTATCGATACACTTACCTATGGTTAGTATTTGATAAAATTAATTGGGTGTAACATTTGTTAGAGGTTTTATCCAATCATAGTGAGAATCTGTCCTTTTCTTCTGCTTATTATGGATTGATGCTGAGCTGTTTTTGACCTTTCCAATACTTAGAATTAGCCGTAGTTGACAATATTACTATCAAATACACTTAACTATGGTTTGTATTTGTCTACAATTTTATTGATATAAAGATATTTTTAAGGTTAGCTGACAATAAAAAGGTCTACAAGTTTAACTTGATAAAATAAGTATAGAAGAAAGTAAACAAAAAGAGTATATAATTACGTATCACCAAAACAAGTAAAAGAAAAGGGTACGCATTTCCCCTTCTAAAATTTATAGTATCATATTTACTCTTCTAAATATTGAAACCTCACCAAATTTACTCAACTTATTGCATTTTCTTTTAAAACTTTCTAAATTATAAAATACACATCCTTTATTAAAAAAACATACTTTCAATTTCCACGGCAACGCGTGGCCGGCACTTGACTAGTAGAATAAAAAAACATTTCTAAATGTAAGTTTATGAAAATAATATGTTTCGGTGGTGGGTCTTGCAAAACTATTTCCACAAACGGATAGAATTTCATTGGCAGACAACAGGAATTTCCATATGCTATTTGTTCCATAGATCTATTTTTGAAAATAATTTACAGATTAAGAAAAAATGATTTTATTTCTATGGATCTCTCACATGTATGGAAATGCCTTTTTTTTTTTATAAAGGAGGAAAATTCTAGTGGTGGTGATAATTTTTAACTTTATTTTCTCAGAAATTATTCTGATTTTTAATCTGATTTGACAATTTTTATTTTTATTATACATATGCAGAACAATTTATAATTAGAAATGTTTTTCTTATTAATAAAATTTACTGTGCAGCTTCTGCTAGGATTAAAAAAAAAATTACTGCACTGCATACCTTTAACTGACAGGTGGGACACAATTCTTTTAGGTGTCGACGTGTCTTCGTCTCGTGAAACCACAGCGAACTGCAGAAACTTTTTGCTGGCCCTCCGAGAGATCTCCGGTCTCCCTTTACATTCCCACTTCCTGAAAACTGAAAAGAGCAAAGAAAGACATCTCCGCGACTCCGCCTCGATTAAAAGCGGATCAATCGATTAAAAATAGCGGATAAGCCTAGCCGTGCGCTGGTTTTGTACGGCGACGGTCTGACGTCGCTCATCTCTGCCTCGCATTCCAACCTCCATTCTTTCGCCTCTCTCTCTCTCCTCCTGCGGCTTCCTCTCCCTCCGAAGGTCATATCCTCTCTCCTTTCTTGTTTTCGCTTTCGTTTGGGTTTGGTTACTGTTACCAATCGAATTTTTGCTGTGGGATTGGGAAAATGAACTGTTATTGATGGTAGATACTTGCATGGATGAATTCAGGTTAAGGTGTTCAGTTACTAAATATTTAGTAGAGTGAGAATTTCTAAAAAAAAATTTCGATGTTTAAGAAAAACACGATGACTTATAATGTCCAGACCACAACGTTCTAATCAGCGAAGTAGCGTTATTAAAAAAAATATATGGTCGTTATAGATCAGAATGTTCAGATATAACATTTTTCGTTAATCAGGACGTTGTGGTTTATAACATTCAGAGGACATTATAAATTATTACGTTTTTGTTAGATATCAAATTTCCTAAAAATCTTTCTCCATTTGTGGATATTTTTGTATTAATAAAAAATGGGGCCAGACACCGGTAGAGCAAGTGGGCAGATAATTTCAAGCTAGGATTTATTAATTGGTTGAAAATGATAACCTGCATGCTGCAGCACCATAGCTCATAGACGCCCCATATTTTTGCTGTGGGTTTGGTTACTGTTGGTTACTGTTACTAAAAATGTTAGAAATAGAATGAATTCAATCTGACATAGATCTTATTATCAGAATGGACAGAACAAAGAGTCTGGTTCTAGCGCTGATGTGAATCAGTATAATGTACCTTGATTGTCAAAGAGGTAACATCTTTAAATTGCTGTAGTTTTGAGATAACTAAAATAAGATTACATGAGTTCCTATGTTCCTAGTCCATATGCTTGATTGAATTTAGTAAGAAACATTTCATAGTAGGACTTACAGATGGCATTTTCCTATAATTGTGTGCAGGGGCGGACCCAGGATTTTCGTCAGGGGGGGGGCAAAAAAATATCGAATCGGGTTTAAATAACTAATCGGATTAAACCCATTAACTAATTTGGTACTCGATAAAAAACAATGCTTTAATTTATACTTTTCAATACTCTAACTTGCAATTTCTGATATTTTAACTTATAATTCTAATTACCAATCAAAATTCATGAAATTTATTTTAATTTTAACCTTAAATTTAACCCGAATTACAAATCAAACATTCAGAGGGGGGCAGAGTCGATCGAAACGTCTCAAACTCCACTAAAACTCAAAATCCAGGGGGGCAGCTGCCCCCCCCCCCCCCCCCCCCCCCCCAGATTAACATGGGTCTGCCCCTGATTGTGTGATGAAACCCGCATTTAATCGATTGAGCATCAGCTGACCTGTCAATGTACATCTTACCTTCAGGTATCCCTAAATCTTGCAAAAGAAGACTTCATTCTCCTCTGTTTAACCCAATTTTTCTTTTAACACATCTCACATGTTTAAAAAACACCAATGAATTATCTAATAGAATTATCTCACATGTTTACCATACTGCATTAAATGCAGTATGGTTCGCCTTTAAATATTGAGGTTTAGGATCTTTGCTATATGCACCCTCTATATTGAGCTTCATCTTTTTTAAATCTTTCCTTGTTATGTTATTTTAAATTTTCAGGTTTATGGGCCTCAGAGCAGCCATATTCTGCAGCTCACCTGGGATTATTTCTCTTGCATCTGATCTCTCTCTATCTACTTTTCAACTGGAGGAAACTGACTCATTAGAATTACCTTCTCAGCTTCTCTCCCTTCTAGGGTTTTCCGGACAAAATGTACTAGAAACATCTGAATATGATTTAGTGTTTGTACATATAGCCTCTAAAACCTTAAAGACCCAGAAAGGGGAGAATGCAGCTGACTGGCTTGACTAGTTAGTAGGGGCAATATTGCAAATTGCTACCCCTGGGTCAGCTGTGTCATCCCGACTCCACCTTTCTATTGTCTTGAGCTATAAAGAATCATCAGATAGGATCCGAACCTCCCTAGTAGAAGAAATGAATTCTGACTTGGGTTTGCTTCGGCCGCGCCATAGTTATACCATGAAGAACAGGAAGCCTTTGGATGAAATTAGGTAAGAATTTTTTTTGTTGCTTCCGTTTAGTTACCATTACGGCCATAGCACAGGTACACATAAGTTTGTATAGTTTAGAGTTCCTTGTTGTTTAAAGACAAACTTGCACGAGGCAACCACCTGTATTAATGAAAATTGGTTGAGCTCTTCTTCTATGGTGTTTACAAATTAATATCCAAAAATGAAGCATTTTTAATGGAAGGGAATTATTATCTTTTGTAGGCATGATTATCCATTGCTGGTTGCACAGTGGCAGGATGGGGTGACTAGAAGAGACATCGCCAATGCATTTACTTTTGAGGAATTCAATAAGGTACCTTTTGTTATTCCTGATCAATTATTTAGAAAAGTGCTTCCTCTGCTCCTAAGAGTCATCGAAGTGCTGTTGGTATGTACTAGTTGCACTTCCATTTTGTGAGCTTATTCACTTCACATTGGTACTTTTTTTTTCCTTTCTCTCTTTTGTATGCTGGCTTTAATTAGTATATTTTTGTTATGATGTTTATACTCTGCCCAATGATGTAAAAACTAAAAAGGAAAAAAACTAAGATGGCTGTCCCATGTGTGCTCTCGCTGTACTTGGGAGTAAATGGAGTTTCTTTTTGAGAGGCAAGTAATACAGTCTACTTACGGGATAGATTGCCACTCTAAAAGTGGTTTTTGATTCGTGAACCTAAACCCTAAATCCTAAACCCTAATTTGGTCCGTTAAATCTAAAATGGATGGACCGTATATACAGGAGAGGAACTAGAAAATTTAGATTGAGAGGGGGCTGAAACTTAAAATGAATAGTGTGTGGCAGTTTGGGATTCAAACCCAAGTCTCCATGACCACATAGTGGAATTCTAACCACTGAGCACCCCATGGCCATGGGTTGGCAGTATATCTGCCCCTGCAGATATACACTTTGCTGCTTTATAGATGGTAACTTTGAGTTCTTTAGAAACTGATGGTAAGGTTAGAATTTTGAAATATTAAGATGGTAACTAAAAAAATTGCGGTTTCGAATCTGGGACCTCTTATCCTAACTGTAGGATCTAAGTTGGATGGTGACTCTAAAACTCCCTGCTATTCATGGTATTGTGGAACTAACATGAGTAGAGAGAACTCCATGTGCTGTTTGTCTAACCACAAGATTAATTATTGTTTGGTACCCAAAAAGAGAAACCTACTTGCTCCTTTACTAGATGGAGTGGCCTCTGGACAGCCATCTCTTGTTTGTATTAAGCTCGGCTATAATTGTCTTGTAATGAGGCTGAGGGCACTATTGCATTTCATAATTCCATTTAATCATCGTGTTTTTATAAGTTTGCAACTAGTGTTTATTTATTTATTGATGGTACTAGTTGGTCCAAATGTTTGTTTTTTTTAACTAGTTTATTTCTTATTATGAGATTAATTACAATTGCTTTTATCATTTCCTCTTTTCTCAATTTGAGCTCTTAAGTTTGCAATTGGCAGCAGTAGAAAAATTCATCTTACCTTTTTGTGTCCGACATTTTTTTGTGTTAGATTTTATGTTTAGGGTATATTTGGCTGTTTTCTTCATAAAAAAAGGAAATGAGAAATTATACTATACTAGTACAGTATCATGTCAGATCCGGGACTTGGTATTTAATGGTTGTGTTGTTAACAAACCTCTTTATTAATACTTCACGTGTTCTTTTTGTGCAAGTTCTACCAGATCCTCTTTACGTAATTTCGTTTTTTTTTTTTTGCACATAGAATGGAGGAAATCTAGCCATGCTGGCAGACAGGTTTCTACATGAGGTGCCGTTCAAATTATGGAGGGCACCCAAATATGGCGCTTAACTATTGACCTAACAATATTGGAATTCATATCCAGTGCATTACCTGAAAAGGGTATATTTTACAATTAGTGGATCCGGACCGTTCTTATGAGCTTGACACGAATCTCAAAGTCCAATAAAACTGCCTCCTATTACCTCCGAATCTCAAACCAGTTGAAATTTAATCTCAAACTGTAAAGTGAGGCTCATCCTCTACGGTACCTGAGAGGATATTGATCCACAATATTGTAGAGAGAGAGATTTGGCTTTTACATATTTCATGTATTTTGACCAGGGTGAAAATAAAAGTGCTGTTAGCCTCGAATGACGAGTCTATTCTCTTTTGGAAACTTGCTTCTGTGAATTGCATTTGCGGAGCTGATTTTGTTTCATTTTTTCTTTGTCCTGTTTTTGTTTTGGTTTCCCTTTTTTCATACTTATCTCTGGTTTTTTTTCCTGCGAAAATAATATGGATCACATCTAAGGATTATTTTGATATATAAGCTTTAATTTTTGTTATTATTGTTATTAAGAAGTTAAAAGTGATAAATACATACGAAATGAATGTATACAAATTCATCTTATATTTATTTATATCTTGGTAAAAGAAATTTACATCGTCACTTTGTTGGGCCCTCTAGGTTGGACTTCACATCCTTTCCGATACTGCACAAGGGAATATTTTACAATTAGGGCCTATTTGTTTGTCACAGTATTATGCGGGATGGGATTTGACGGAGTTGGAAATTCATTTTTTTTTATTTACGGAAATCCGTACTCATAAGAATATACGGAAATAATTATGGTTTATGAGAATGCACCGAATAAGTGTGCGGTTGTACCGTGAGAATAGTTGTGAGAAATCATATATTTTTTTTCTAAAATACTTGATATCAATAGAATAGTTATTAATTTAATTTAATTTAATTAATTAAATAATTAGATAACAATACTTATCAATTATTATTTTATAACGAGTTTTTTTGCCTCTCACCGAAAAATTATTTAAAATTAAATTAACAAGTTGATCATTATAATGATTAATACAAGATTTTCATTTTGCATAATTTTTGAAATTACACAATTATTTTTATTAATAAAATTATAATAGTAATTAAATAAAATAGATTAAATAGATGAAACATTCATAATAAAATTATTACTAAAATGGATACAAATAAAATAAGAAAAAAATTATAAATAAATAAAAATAAGGAAAAAATGTACACAAAATAATTAGACTAATATGCTGGAATTGTTGTAAATAAAAAAACTGTTGAATTCGTGAAAAAAAAATGATGTTATGTGTTGAAAATGTTGTAAAAATATAGAGCCAATAACTTGGTCTGACTTGTTGAGTCAAGTATATTTTGATATTTTCTATTTCTTTTTTTTATTTAAATACGTGGCTTCTTGCTCTTATCAGGGCGCTAAGTATCTTAAAATTTTATTTGAATTCCTGTCCGGCTTTGGACATGGGCATTGTCCCACAATTGACGTCAAAATAATAGATCTCTCTATATAACAAAGTGGTATTGTAATGTGTTGCAGATAGTGAATGAATGGTAGTGGTTGGAATTCGGACCCCCATGGGATTTAAGAGAGAGGGAAGGAGAGAATGAGAATTTGAGAAGAATGATGAGATCGGGTTTTTGGGCCTAAAAATTTGAACTAATATGAGATTCGTGGGGAATTCTCGGCCCAGAATTTGAACTAATACGAGATTCATGGAGAATTCTCAAGACAAAAGATTTGGGAAAAGAAGGTCCGCCGAATAGGGAACCAACTCCGTTGCTCTCCAAGTATAAGAGATATTCTGTTTTTTCAAATCTAACCATTTATCTGTATTGAGATTTGTGCATAAAAAACTTTTAACGGTTAGATTTGAAAAAGCAAGACGCTGCTCTTCATGATCTATTTGGAGAGCAGCGGAGTTGGATCCGCCAAACAGCTACATAAGTAGAATTTCCCATTCAGTCCAAACCCATTAAATTCCCACTTCAAATTTGACTGCCGAACAGGACCTTAGTGAATCCGGACCATTATTTTTATCTTGGCACGAATCTCAAAGTCCAATAATACTACCCCTAGGTCCCCAAATCTCAAACCGTAAAGTGAAGCATATCCTCTACAGTAATGGAGAGGATAATCCAGTAGGTTGGCTAGAAAGCTGGAAGTCCATAACTCATTTGTAAGGAATAAAAACAAACGTCTCCAAATAGAAGTAACGGAGAGGTTTGGATTTTTGCCATCTAACTCTTCAGTCCAGTTGTGTGCACTAGAAAGAAAGAGGTAGAATTATCTGTTTCAATTCTTCAGGTGCGTTTGGATGGATGAAAAATAGTTACTAATCCAGATTAGCACTATTCTGAGTTATTATTTTTCGTTTGAATGTGTTTGGATTAGTAAATATGGATTATTCTTTATCTGTCTTTTGTGGGTTTCTCACTATTCTACTAACCCAACAAATATTGAGTTAGCTACTATTCTCAATCTTGAAGTTAGTTTTATTCTTACTCTATTCTTTGATTCATCCAAACGTAGTCTAGTTATGTTCTTTAGAAAGAAAGAATTGAGAAAACCCATTACAAATTTGTCTAGTTGTGTGCATTAATAATTCAACGCTGAGATTTAAATAGTAGAATCATGCCCTTCAAATAGGAGAGCAGCAGAGTCGGTTCCAAATATGTAATTGGCAATGGAGATTATTTTGTTACAGTAAACAACAAAAGAGCCCTGAGTGTAGCCAATTTTCTTATTAATAAGAAAATGAATAAAAAAATCATGATAATGGGAAATGACTTCAGCAAATTTCGAAATCTAAAAAGACCGTTATGGTTTATAACGTCCATAGCTAGACGTTATAAACCATAACGTCCAATTAATCTTACTGGATAGTTGCTAATTAATAAAAAAAAAAACTGTAGTGGGACGTTATGGATGATAACAGTCAGCTACAATATTTTTTAATTAATTAGTAATTATTCAATTAGATTAACTGAACGTTATAATTTAAACATCCAGCTACAGTGTCCTGGACGTTATAAATTATTAACGTTCTTCTTGGATTTTGAAATCAAAATCATTTCTCATTTTTATTTTATTTTATTTTATTTTTTCTATTAATAAAAAAATCAGTGAGCGCAGGCCGACTATCTGAAAATAACAAAGGAGAACCATACGTAGACCAGGTCTATCTGAAAAAAAAATAAACAATAAAAATGGAAAACCTTCCTGCTTACGGAAACTGACACATTGAAATGATTGAATGAAGTCTCACACCATCTTCGCGCCTTTCCGATTCTCAACTTCAACTTTTCAATATTTCCCCTATTAAAATTACTATTACATCCGAAATTCTAGACTGGAGAGAAAAAAATAATAATATGAGAATGATATTCCTCAAACGGATAAATATTTTTCATATAACAAATTTGATTTTTTGAACATACACCTAGTTAAATGATATTAAGTTATTAAGTGTTTCTATCTATAAAATATTATGGTTGATATAAGGATGATGCTATCAATTTTATAGAGAATATATACAACAAAAATGTTTTACATAAGCAGCATTAATATACTTGAGAATTATTTTGACTGTTAATTTCTATAGCAATTATCAAAATATGTTTAAAGTGACGGCAGTTTTAGTAAGTATTCGGCTGCACCACTGTTCCTGTCGAAAAAATAAATTCAGTTCAACTGAATTTTTTTTTTCCCACGTAAACAATAATTTTTAGTTCAATTTTCGTACCTATACTCATTCCCAATGGCCCACCGAACATGCTCTAATTGAATAGAAAACTATTATACCAACAAGAAATACAAATTTTAATTTATTGGCCCAAAACCTCAATCATTTGGTTCCACTTTTTCGTTCAAATACAAAATTTATTTTACCAGAAATTATTATGCAAAATTAAATTAGAAGATATAGAGGTACCATAATGCAAGTTTAGTTGAGCACTTTCCGAAATTGGGAACCCTCGGAGATAGGAGTAGGTGCGATGGGCATCGCACCTACTTTTAGGCTTAATTAGCTTTAACACCGTACGATTAGTATTAAGATCGGTGCACACGGAAATTGAAACAGATCTACACGGATTTTAGTGTAATTAGAACGGATCTTGATGCAATCGAATGGTTATTTCACCCATTGAACCAAATCGGACCTACTCTGAATTCGAACCGTCGTCTCATCTGATTTGATGTTTCCATTAATGCTCTTTCCGATTTCCGAAAGAGAGTACTTGACAGCTGCGCAAGGTTTCAGGGGCTTGTGAAGTACTTTCTTTCTCTGTTTTTTTTTTTTTAAGGAAAAGAGATGGTAGTTCCGATGGATGCTGTCATTGCAGATTTCGTTCAACCTCTCCTTCCCATAAAAATGGATCATAAACCTTCGATTTCTCAGCAAGAAGCTGTCGCTAAACAGGTACGATCGAGTCAGCTTGTTTGTTTAACGAACCTATCATTTTTTCGTTTCTTGTAATCTTTTATTTTGGGTCAATGGAGGAGCTGTCTATCTTTTTTTCTCTTTTCCACAAAATTCAATGAAATAAATGAGATTCTTTCTTTTTTCTTCAGTTATCTTTACTAGGTGTTTTCTTTTCCTCGTCTTATCTTACAAAACTTGTGTTGACAAGTCCCAGATTTTGAAAAATAAAAATACTATATAGTTGGAATAATATCAAAAGAAGGTTGTAAAGAGCGCACGGCTGTAAGGTCTTATAATGAATTATAAAAAAATGAACTCTGTTTTCTACTTTATTTAAATTCTTACAGCTGCTGTTTTGTTCCCGTTTACTATTCTTCAGCGGAATTGAAGCTTTAAACTGAAGAAAAGCCATGTTTTTTTTGGTGTAAAGATATATTCACCTGAAACAAAAAAAAAAAAATGAAAAAAGGAACTTATAAAATCTTTGTTGAAAGTTTTATGATTGTGCATTTCTGAGAACAAAATGTTAAGGTGTTGTTTGGTATGAGCAAAATTTGACTTGCAGGGGTTTAAAAAAAAAAAGTTAGGGTTAGATTGTCAAAATTTAAAATCTCACTGTAAACTATGCAAAGTTACCTCTTTGGCTTTGCATTCTCTCTCCTAGACCAAGGGCGGAGCCAGACTTTTCAAGCTATGAATGTCAAACACAAATTAGGGGCAATCATATAAATTTTTTCATGCTGAATGGGGATCAATTTTACGGTACCCTTAAAATTATATAGAAATGCAAAAATTTTGAAAATTAATGGGGGTCAATTGAACCCCATTCACCACACATGGCTCCGCCCCTGCGGCTAGACCTGCCACCCCCACCACACCAAAAAAGAAAAATAGCTTGGTACAAGTTATCTTTCTGGCTTGTCCAATTTTAAACCAGTTGTCAGAGAAAATTGCTTCTCTTATCTATATGCATTAATTCATACTTGAATTTCATCAAAAAAAATCATACTTGAAAAGTGTTGTGTGCTGTTATAAAAAAAAGAGACGTGTTGCAAAAGCATGCCTGGAATTCTGATCACATGTGCCAACAATTGTGTGTGACCGCAATGGGTCCGCAGAGATCAGGAAAATTGATTGGAGGTGGTCAGAACTCCAGGCATGGCTTTGTGGGCTATTTTCATCGGTCACCTTCGTTTGAGAAGAGGGAAAGACAAGCGAAGAGTTCTGTAATTGAGGAGTTATATAAGTAACATTTGCCAATTGCAATTCATTTTATTTTCTTTCTGCAATTGCAGATGCATATGATTGTACTTCTCTACAACTACTACCACCGGAAGCAGCACCCTCAATTAGAGTTCCTCTCCTTGGAAACCTTATGCGAGATGGCTGTTGTTGCAAATGAACCCCTCTTGGCTTACCTCGAGAAAACCGTCTCCACTTCAAAAAATCTCTCTCTGGTGGAGAAATCCATCATGCGTGCATGCAACATATCAAAGGCATTGTTGGACCATGACACAAGAACAATGGAGACATGGCCGGTTGAGAAAGTGGCAGTGTTTATTGCTGATGACAAGAGAGAGAAATGCTTTCTTGAAAGGGACTCCTTGGTCGAGGGGTTTTTTTCACTTATGGAAATAGAGGTAGAGGGACTGAAGCCTGAGGATTCACTTGAAAACTTGATAATTTCGAAGGTTGAGAGTCGGACTGGTATGCAAAATTTTGTGGTACTGTAAGATCTATGTAAAAGAAAAAAAAGTCAAAAGCTAAGTAAACATCAAATCTGGAACAAGGAAAAAGAGTACAAAATGACATCTGGTCAGGTGCCTGTACAGGATGGTATCAGCATTATGTTTGTATTTTTAAAGATAAGTCTGACAAATGATTGTTTTGGTTGTTCTAAATAGGTATCAACCGGGCCAATTTGCGTACTTGGCACAGTCGTCAAACATACTCCCTCAGCAAAGAAAAGTCAAGGGCAGTGGTCTTTTTGATGGAATGCTCAAAGCCGCCATCTGCCAAAGAGTTTATAGAGATCCCCATAAAAGATGTACTCAACAAGTAGTGATAAAAAAACTGCTCTTTTTATTTATATATTTTTTTAAAATTTCTACTTGCTTGTATTTGGTTTATTGTATATTGGTACCTAGATAAGAAAGTAGAGCATAATTAAGCAAATGATATTTAAATCAAGCTCTACTTCTTCCTCTTTGTTTGCTTTCAAATTAAGTCACATTTAAATAACAGCTTGGTGCAGTTTGAAAAGTGCAGTTATCCCAAGTGGCTCAATACATGAACAAATGCCGATTCGATTCTTTCTCTTGTTGCCTTACGCTGACAACATTTCTGACTGGCTGAGGTACGCATTCTTACCAGTATTGAGCTAGATTTTGACTAAAATTAGAGTACATTTAATTGTACTTCTAGGTGTGGTAGGAGAAACGAGATTTTGGGGATGCAAAATTCAACTGAATTGATGTACAGTTGGACATTTGAAGCTTAAGGAAGCTTAATTGCTTGATTATATTTTATCTGATGCTCGATTGGGACTAATTTGGGTTAAATGTGAAGTAGGTGATACTTGGTACCTTCTATTTCTGTGTAATTGGGACGTAAAATGAATTATCTATGTATGTTAGCTTGGTACCAATTATTTACTTCTATTTTATAATATTTAAAACTTGAGGATAGATAAATTTGTTGTTTGTCTTTTTGTCTCAGTAAACCGGCATCAGAGCTAGAAAAGGAGCTTGAAAAAAGAGAGGGAAAACCAACAAAATCAAAGAAGTCTCCAATGAAGGTCAACGATCAGCATGTTCATATAAAAAAGGAACTATCTAACGGACCTATGAGGGAAAAGGGCAAAAATGGAAATGGCAATCCTGACAACAAAAGAGAGCACAACCCCTCTATTACTGTGCCTTGTAACGACTCTTCTGTGAAGCATATGACATATTTTACTGAGCCCTTGGACAATTACTCTCTAAAGAATGTCACACATATTTCTGAGCTTTCTGGCAATGGTACTCTGAAACCAGTAAAATTAGGAGCGGGAGTTGGTAATAACAGTAGGGAGAACGGTACTGCCAAAGCAATTACCAAAGATGTTGAACAAGAGAATGGTAACACAAGCAAGGTATATTATTATATTGGCCGTTTTTTTAAGATCTTGTCTTGACTTAAAAACTATACCCTAGAGCTTGCTTTGGACCTGATCAGTCAAATAACATACTGAAACTGTCACATAAGTTGGGATGACATGCTGTAGTTTATATATATGATGTTTTATGAGCCCTTATCCCTTTTCTTATGCCTTTTTGTTTCTTTTTCTTCCTTTTCAGGAACTAAGGGAAGTAAACTCAAAGCCATGCACTCCTACAAAAAGGCCAATCATTGAAACCTATGTTAAGCAAGGTATAGATGATATTCTTCTATCACTGTTTGCAGGAAATAAGACAATAATCAAATGTGTCATAAAACGATTTTGTCTTATTGCAGATTTAGTTCCATTTGTGATGAAAGATGCACCATCTTGCATAGGTTGTCTAATGAAAATAAGGGATAAGTTGGTTAGTTGATTTATTTTATACTTTCTACCTTGTAATCTGTGTTCTTTTTCATTTGGTTCCAATACTGTAAGTAGATGTTTCCTTTAATTTGGTCTTTGTATTGCAGTGTGAAAATCAGCTGAAGCTTGAAGATAAGATTGCACAGTGTGAGATGGACATTCAAACCGTTAGAGATGGTACTTTTCACCTTTGTATTCTATAATTATGACTTTTTACCCTTGTATTCTATACACAATTTTCTCAATCTTATGTTGAAATCGACAAGCATTTTACAGTCAGAATAGGAATTACAGTGTTAGTTGTAATGTACCATACCAGTCAAGTCTGGTACATGACAACGACCTCTTTTTTCTTTTTTTATCTTTCCACTTTTCTTTATTTTTGAATTTGTGGGTTAGGTTTTTGAGATTGTCATTCTAGAAAACTTGCTTTCCAGACCTCATTTCTGCATAATCTCCCATTTTTGTTATTTATTTATTTATTTTTCTTAATATTTGTAGAAGAACAGACGACATCAGAAGTGAAGCAAATATTAGAAAGGTGGGAAAATGCAACTTCGTGTGGCTGGCTTGATGCCTCTGTTGGATGTTTGAATCCAAACAGAAAGAAGAAATTCAAGCTCCGGAGTTCATGCCAGGTATTTTCATTTGGTGAAGCTACTGGTATTTTTGAAAGTTGTAATTATCATATATATACTTTTAAAGCATATGAAATATCCCAAAACTAGTAATTGAGATGCCAAAACATCTCTTTTTACTGCAGCTCATTATATATAAATAAGGGAGAAAAGGAATGATTCCGGTATTTTGAAGAAATTAGGGTGCATGTTATGGCATACCTTTAGTTGATAGTATTTCCTATTTGCCCGTGCAAAATTTTGTTTTTTCATACAACAAATACTTGGGGTGGTTGACATTATCCGTTTGAATTTTGGAGAAAACTCTCATGACATAGAAAGCTCAAATTCTTTCTTTTGCTGTTGCTTTCATCTTAGTTTAATATTACATAATTCCATGATTTTTCTTCTTTATGTTCTTATCGCCTATGGGCAATGGCAAAGAGGTTGTCTTGTTATCTATATCAAATTGTGGCAGATACTGGATGACAACTGTAGAGATAACAAACTGGCACTACCAAGATACAACGTTCATCCAATGTCCAATGGTAAGATCAACTACCCAATTTAGTACTTGAAAAGTTCTCATTTTTTTAGCTACATTTGCCATACATTTGATGTTGTAAGCATATTTTTTTGTATTGGTCTGAAATGAGCCGAGCACCAAGGGCCTTGCAGTAAAGAAATCTTTTGTTTGCTTACATCGGTATGAGTTGCGTTTAACTTTTTTACCATAGGATTATACTTGGCAAGTGCAACACTTAAAAGCAAGGGTATTGATTGCATGGCCGAGAGTGAATTGAAGAAGAATCCTCATGAGGCAAGGGAACACGCAGCATTGCTTTTGATGCAGAAATTGGATGAAATGGAGGAAGATTAGGGGTTTATTCCTTGATGACATAATTGTAGCTTATGCTCCATGCTTGTGAAAAGTAAGTTCACTTTAATGATGCCAATGTTTAGGATTGCTCGTTTTGATGTATTTATTGGTTGTTTGGTACCATGTCATGTCAGCCTTACTCGTTTTGATGTATTTATCGGTTATTATAATTTTTGTATCATCGACATGCAAGTGGAAAAAATCCTAAACAAATGCAACAATAACACGAAGTTAGGGGTGAAAATGGAGCGGATACGGAGCGGGTAGTGGTAAAATCATATTTATATCTCTTTTTTTATTTTTTTGGATACGGATACGGAACGGATATTAAATGAATATGGGTTTTGATCAGATTGGATATATTATTAAAATAATATAAAAATATTAAAGTTCATAATATTTATCTAATTATAATGGTGAATAATATATATTTAAATATATGGTATATATCTACTATTTGAATACAGATAATTGGAACATAAACATAATAGTATTCTTATTCACTCTACTTAACTGTTCAGGCCTAAGATCTCATGTAGTTAATTAAAGACAGAGCACAGAGGGGAACTCGAATTAAGACCCATTAAAGATCTTATAAAGCTAATATAAATAATATATAACCATTTTAACAAAACGATGACTACAATTCAAATATTCTTTTTTGCGTATTAAATTATTTCTAGTAAGAAATAGGGAGTGCATAAAGGATCAGACTGTAACATTGAGTAAGAAATAGGGAGTGCATAAAGTGCTTATGCTAATTTTCACAAGTATTTATAGACAAAATGTTTACAGTTTGTTTTACAAGAAATGAAAATCTAAAAATTAATTTTTGTTTATACTTGCTCCCAAAATTTCTAAATCTACTTAACAAAGTTAAATAAGATCTTAATAAAACTATGTAAGACAGCTTATTCATATATATCACTTGCAGTAACAATCTAGATAAAAAAAATTAAAAAACACATACAGCTACTTGCTAGAATGTTTACACTAAGTATAAAATTTACCAAAATAAAGTGTTGCAATGCCAAGTATGTGTCTTGTAATTTCACCGAACTAGAAAGTTCCGATCACGGCGTGCCTTGTCTACCAAAGTATGATTTTAGGGCATGTTTGAATGCTGAGTGGGAATAGAAATAGGAACATGAATGAATTTTTTTGAACTAACAAAACATTGTGCGCGTGGGAAAAAAAAAATTCAGTCTGAGTGAATTTTTTTTTCCCACACGCACAGTAAATGCCGAATGGACCCTTAATGTCTAGTATGATTTTAACCTTGTTCTAAGTGCATGTGTTTGGGTTCAAAAGAAATGTAGGCTTGCTAATTAAATACAGGAAGGAAGAACCGCAGACTTAATTAGCATAGTGACACGAGTTGTGTCTTTCTACGAAGAAACGCAGGTTCAATTTTTGCGAAAAATATTCAGAAATGTACCGAGGGTCTTTAATACAAAAATTATGAGAGGGAGATGTGTTAACTTGTGGTAAGCTTCATATGTTTTTTATTATCTTGGACAGTTTTTGTATGTGTAGAAATTAAAGAGGTTTAGAGTTCACATACCTGAAGCCTGAGGTTATTTTTTTTTTTTTGCTGGCCCTGTACTAAATGACGTATATTAGTGAAATATAAATGCTCGTTTAATCAAAATCTTGGTTTTGTTATGCTTTGGTTTTTTTTTTTTGTTATTTCTGCGTACAATTAAAGCAATGACAGATTTTTGAATTAATGATACTTACAGGAGTTGCATGATTAGCGTTTCCAGCGAATGGCAACACAACTGGAAAAGGAAAACTGAAAAAGAAAATGTTGGTTTAATGGTTTACATTTACTTTTAATTTTGAGATACACTTGCATGAAAAATATAATATGTGATGTTTTTCATTTACACAAGCAAATAACCGTCAAGCACTGTGTAACACGGTAGCTGAGGCATATGCCTCTATGTGAGAGGTCTTAGAATTGATCTTGGCTAGCAAGATTATTTAGTGAGTATGTGCGTGTCTATGGGCTTATATTAAAAAAAAAAGCAAATAACCGTATTGTGCCAGAGTTTAATTGATACCTCAAATTTGTATGATAATGAATCAATGAAATGATTAGCTTTAAACAAAAGGGTGAATTTCATTAGGCCCCTCAAAAATTTTGAAATTACGTATTGCACCTCTAAAGAATATAAAGTACCCATTTTATCATTTATTAAAACTTATTTTAAATTTATAAAGTCCCCATTTTATTCTTTATTAAAAAAATTTAAAATATATGTAACATGTTTACAAAAAATGTTTAGTCTTTTAATTGCCCGGTTGTGAGAGTGAATGGTTCATTTTCTTACTTGTCAGGGCGTTTCTTCTCAACTAAACCCTAATTGTCACTGTGTATGTGTACATGTAGAGAAATTAAGTATTTGCCCTCAAAACTTATCAATTAGAGGATTGAATAGTTTCTTCTTACGTTGTATACTAGTATACGTACTACATATTTTTATTTTAAATTAAAGATAAAACAGAAATTTTAGAAATTTAAAATGAGTTTTAATAGAAAAGACAATTAATTGGTTAATTAATTTTGTGAGTTTGTAATTTAGAGGGACAGATATAACATTATGAATATTACAGGAGGGGTTACGTAATTTTGAGATTTTTGAGGGGTATAAATGAAACTTCCCCTTAAGAAAATGTTGCGTTCTCCTATTAATTTGTTGCCTGTGGAAATTATATTGTATATGGAAATCT
This sequence comes from Carex arenaria, assembly GCA_964058825.1. Taxonomy (NCBI): domain Eukaryota; kingdom Viridiplantae; phylum Streptophyta; class Magnoliopsida; order Poales; family Cyperaceae; genus Carex; species Carex arenaria. The sequence continues at coordinate 502,233 of CAXKVW010000095.1, read as the reverse complement.
TTTCATTTATTACCGACAGCTAGGACTGCAAAAAAATATTCGTAGTTCGTAATTTGATTCGAAATTAAATTCAGTTCGAAATTAATTCTAACCAATTTGGTTCGAATTAATTTGAACTGAATTTGAACCTGAGCAGGTTCGTTCGAAATAGTTCGAAATAGGTTTGAATCAAAACATTTATCGCTACTCCATGAATGATCTAACTATGGTAATATTCTAACTATACGGTAATAATCTAACCACCTCCGCTCTCAGTAAGTTCGAACCATTAACGAACCAAATCAAACTAGTTCGAACTGCAACGAATTGAATTCAAACTCAACACATTAGTTCGAAACCTTGTTTTGATTTCGAACTAGTTCAATTTGAAAGTTCACGAACTTGAATTTGAACTTCAGTAAATTCGAATTGGTTCGGTTCGTTTGCAGCCCTACCAATAGCATGATGTTTTTCGAGTTTTAAAGCCACAATAGTAATTAAAACATGTAAAAAAATAATAAAGCAACATAATCTAATTAAATTTAACATAAAAGGAAAACTTAAATCTTGGGATCTATGGTGGGTTTATATCATGACTCCATAATGTAATATTACCCCAAAAAAAATTACAATAAAACTGGAAAGCCGTTATAAGGGAAAATGATATTTCTCAACAACTCTTCATTCTTCATGTTAATAACATTTCATAATCAGGTGACACATCCCTCATGACAGGTACAATATTATATTAAACTGAGAGGACCTTATAAATATATTCTTTTAGACAAGCTAATTAAATTACTCGAGAAATATTTCTATGAAATTTAAAATATTGGACACAAAACTATATATTTTTGAATTTACTAATATGCAGAACTAGTCCAGCCTGTCATAATTTCGGTATAAAAGTTTTCATCCAAAAAGTCTCATGGACTGAATTAATTAAAATAAAAGGTTATTGAATTTATAGTTTTTTTAAGCATTTGAGCATGTAATCAAATATCTAAACATATTAAAAAATAGTGAAATTTAATTAAGCGTAAACATTATATATGCAGATACATATTAAATCCTGTATGCTTGTTAAAAACTTAAGAATGAATGAACTAGCTAGACACTTTCTTTTAATGTAAATCACTAATATTTCATGTGAAACCTGTACAGGCGTAGCAACAAGATTGGTGAAAAGTTAATCAAAACAGGAATTAAGAGGCGTTACAGACGTAGCAACGTTAACAGCAAAAAGTTAAAAGAGTGAAAAGAGCCTTAAAAGTTAAAACACTAACTACAATTGAACCCCCTCAATTAAATTAATTATGTTGATATTTCAGTCGAATTGCTCCAAATTGACTTTATTTTTTATTTTTTTCCATTTTACTCCAAGTTGATTTGATCTAATTTTAATAGATGTATCCAAGAAGCATCAGCTCACAGTTAATGAAGATGATTAGAAGTTGTGACACTGTTTGTTACCGGATTAGTTAGGATTAGTTGGTCATAACAGAATCATTAGAGTACTGTTACAGAATTAGTTAAGTCATTTGTAACACAGCAGCGATTGCTCTGTTATAAATAGATGATGTAAGTGTATGTAATCAGATTACACGCAATGAAATTTTCTTCTTTTAGAAAAGACACTAAACGGCTGAACCAGCTGTTCAAGTCAGGTTCTTCAGCTCCAGTTCTATCACAAGTTTAAAACTATTAACATGTATCGGCAACATACAAAATATCACATAATTGCAAGAGATTCTTGCACTTTTATTTCGGGAAATATCGCAGAGACGTATATCAAATATCGAAGATTCAGATGCATGTGATCACCAACAACGTAATTTTAATTAGTCATTAATTAACCAAATTTTTTTCTTATATTATTTCCACACAAGTCTTACAGCCACCGGCAACACGTATATCGTCCATGCATTAATTATATATGTTACAGTTACATAACACACCAGAAAGACCGTACGTGTTACACTTCACAAACCCTCGTGCACTCCAGATCCTATTAACGTAATGTATACATGGCAAAAACACATCCAAAATCTACTTTTTACACGTACACAACATGCATGATAGCATATACTAAAAACCAAGATATACATGTATATATATATGTACATCAGAAATCAGTCCCCTAGCTACTAATTGTCGCCACCACCATGGTGGAGCCCCTGAAAGTAACCCTGCGGGTTCCCTTCAAAACCGGACCTTGAGATGTATGATTCCCCACCACCGGGGGCCTTCATCATGTCCTCCGATCCATGTCCGCCACCACCAGATTTTCCAGCTCCCATGCTACCTCCCTTGGCGCCTGATCCGCCGCTGCTCCCTCCCTTTCCCCCACTTCCTCCACTGCCGCCACCTTTTCCCCCACTGCCGCCACCTCCCTTCCCACCACCTCCACTTCCTCCGCCTCTTTACCTCCACTCCCTCCACCTTTTCCTCCCATTTTCCTTAAATACTAGCTAACTATACCAAGTTGGGGACTTGACAGAGAACCTATTTGTTATTACTGCTATAATATATATGTTTTAAACTTTTTATAATGTTTTGTCTTCTTAGTAAATTAAGCTGTATGAATTTTTCTAGCAGGCAGTGAATGCTATAAATAGCAACGGGGCTGCGGGACGAGCAGGAAGCAGCTGATTATGTGGCGCTTAAGTGTATCGCCAACAGATGCATGGGCTCATGCCTCGGTGCACCAAGCTTTGTACACTTGCCTTCTCTCGTGTCAAGCATGCATGAAAGTTGAAACCACCAACAGATCAACATCAATAAAATTAATAAATAATAATAGTTGTATTATATTGACATGCGGGGTAAGGCATTTTTCTTTTTCTTTTTTTTTGCTTTCAGTAATTGAAAAAATATTATAAAAACCTGAAAAACTTGACATTATTTTTTTAAGTGGTATACATATAGATGCCCTCTTCATCATTATCCTCAACTTTATAATTTTATAATTCCTTTATTAACGTTATTTGTTCCATTTAATGTGACTATCAAACATTTTATTTGAACATGACTTGACTTATGTTATATTTACCATTTAGTTAGGCTTAATCTTTTCGGACTGGACATTCTTTTGCATCTCTCTTCCAATCAGGCCGTGACAAAAGAAAAGATAGCCTACGGGCTTATCTCTTCCAATTGGACTGGACTGGGCTATGGCTTACGGGCTTACTCAGGCAATAAAAACACAAAAGAAGACGGAAGAAAAAGATAGTAGCTTATCCTGTACAGCGCGCGACTACCTTTAGATTGTAATCAGATGCGATCTCGAAAATGGACACGAATCTTCAGCACATCTGATCCATCAATATCTGAGATGCATGATGCAGCATAGCAGAGAATCAGTACTCAGAAAAAGATCGGTACCACATTTTTTTTTTTTTTGGTTAAAAAGGCTGATAGCCCAGTTTCATTGAGAAACATAGTTAACTTACAACCCGAAGAAATGTTCAAAAATAAGAGCTGCGAAATGTCAAGCTCAACAAAAGCCTATCTGTTCTAGCAGACTCAATCTGGCTATAACAAAAAACTATCTATCCAACTGCATGCAAACAAGAGTCCCAAACATAAAAACAAGGGAAATTATCCCAAAAATGCATGCAACTATCAAGTATTTAAAAGAGAACAATCTAAACAAAGTTTTGGTGCTGTGTATCTAAACTGGGGCGGACTAATCAAGCAACAGGAGAGAGTAAAGTCAGCTGATCATCTCCTGGTAACCAAACTGTGAGCGGAATGCCTTCAATCTCCTCTGCAGTGGGCATCCATCTACAGACCGCCTCTTTGATCTTGGGTTTAACCCATTTTCCACCTGTCCAATATTCAAGCAAAGAAATAGTGAGTAATATAATATGTCTACCAGTTTTAATTGTAGTGTGTTGAAAACAAATTTCATTGCGGTGCTTCCAAATGGTCCAACAAATACCGCTAAGGACTAACAACACAGCCTGTTTGTAATGTTTGGGTAGTTTTTGAACAAAAATCAAGATATCATTCAAAGAGTTCCATTGTTTAAAGTGTCTTTGCACTAGTCCCATCCAAAACCATACTTGCTGCGCTAATGGACAGCTAAGGAATAGATGATCAGCAGTTTCAAGTTGGTTACAGAAGCAACATGACGTGTTTCCTATCCATCTTTTCTTACTCAATTTGTCCTTAGTCAATATGCGTTTATTACAAGTTAGCCACATAAAAATCTGAATTTTGGGAGGGAGAGGAGTAGTCCACCACATCATAGAAAAATTGACATGAATACCCCTAAAACTTAACAATTTATATAAAGAGTGAATGGTAAATCTCCCTGTTGTATCCCAGCGCCATGCTATTTTGTCTTGCAAATGTGTGAAAGATATGGAGCTAATGAGGTATAGAAGTTGAGCCCAATCAGAGTAATCAACTCCTATTAGTGTTCTCCTAAAAGCAATACAGCTACCTTGAGAATTGATCACATTGGTTAAGAGAACATCAGGGGTAGTACATATTTTATATAGATGGGAATAGGCTGATGCCAAAGAGCATTCATCATGCCATAAGTCCTCCCAAAAACGCACTTGGGATTGTATCCCAGGAGTATATCTAATACTACACTGTCCTAAAGAATCAAGTTTGAGAATTTCAGACCAGAATGGAGAAAGAATGTGTGTACTCTTAGAACTATGATATAAATGAACAATTAACGTTTTCCATTTACTATGAAAGGTAGGATCCTTAAATTTCCACCACCACTTTGCTAATAATGCTACATTCATATTTCTAAATCGATAATCCCTAAACCACCTAATTCTTTGTCTAAACATACAATTGGCCATTGAACCATTTGATTCAGTTGAGAATTTTGTTCATTGGACGGGAGGGATCTTATCGTCCCTGTATTTTTTTTTGGTTAGTTTGTTTAGTTAGTGGACTGAATGATTAAGAGAGACGGGATAATTTAGCCCGTTCTACTTATATTTCAAAAAAATTCAGATTCTTTCCTCTTTTTCGATATATTTTTTATTTAATTTCGATTATTAAAAATTTCAGATAATTCCAATGCACCGTGTTTATGTTGATGGTGGTATTATATTATGAGTTCATTCATGAGGTTATAGGTCTACCGTAAACCCATTAACACAAAAGAACAGGGTCCAATAGTCCATGGGCCTTGCACGTATGGGCCGGTTTATAGTTCGGAAGTATGGCAGAGAATTAAGTAATGAATCCTCAAGCCCGGTTAAAAGTGACTACATTTTGTTTCCAGTTTTTGACAGAACAAGATGCAAGAGATTGTTGACTCGGATTATCTCTGGAGATTCTCTCTGGAGGCTTCATTGGAGAAGGGGGCTGCATCTGGCTCAGGCAGTGCAGATCTAAGGTATTTTGAAGTATAGAAGAAAAAATCGGAATCGGAATCAGAATTGGAATCGGTCATTTGATTGGGGGATCCAAATTGGGTGAATCGGTCGGAATCGGCCGAATCAGATTGGAAACTCGGACCTTTTTGCCATAAGCTTAATTTGTACTAAAAATAGGAAAAAATTGATAAAAAAATAATTTGTCAACCATTTATGTTTTAGACAAATAATTACATTCAAATAGCCAACAATATAATATAATACAAACAAATCATATTTGCACAAATAGTTGGAATATATTTGTTTCAATAAAATAAGTAAAATTTAATAAGCAAATAATATTTTTTTAAAATGAACAAAAAAAATAGTTAATTAAAAATTAAATACGATAAATAGATTATTTGAAAATGAATGTTGAAAGTGGCTTTTTATTCGGAATAGGCACAATATGAAATTTATATTTGATTATAGTCACACTCTAATTTTCATTATTATTAGGACTGATTTACAAAATCTTAAAATTTTAAGGTTGAAATTGTAAAAAAGAACAAATTTAATAAGACAGGTGGACTCCGCATTCCCCATCACTTTCCTTTCTTCCTCCTGCCACTGCTTCCTTTCTCTCTCGCGTATCTTCTCCTCTTTTTCAATTTTTTTTTTTCTATTCCTCGCTCAAACCTCAGGAGATTGCGGAATCGACCCCAAAGGTTGAGAATCTGTCCGAATCAATTTGATTAGTGTTCACCGACAAGTGGGACACAGACGTTGCAGAAAGGTCTCGACGTGTCTTGGCTTCGTAAAAACAAAGCGAACTATTTGCAATTTGCTTGCTCTCTGGTCTCCCTTCCTTCCTACCTACTTGTCACTTCCCGAAAATTGTAATAGAAAGAACATTGATCAAAGAAGGAAACGGATCAGAACGTCGATTAAAAATGGCGGATAAGCCGAGCCGCGCGCTGGTTTTGTACGGCGACGGTCTGGCGTCTCTCGTCTCCGCTTCGCATTCCAACCTTCACTCCTTCGCCTCTCTCTCCTCCTGCGGTTTCCTCTCCCTCCGATCTCCCCCATCCCAAGGTCAATCTCCTCTCTCACCTCCTGTCTTCGTTTCCTTTTTGTTTGGCTTTCTGTTACGAATCATTGCATTCGTGAAATTGATAAAAAGTGACTGTTATTGATGATAGATACTTGCATGGATAAATTCAGGTGTTCAGGTCCTCAGGGGTAAAATTGGGATTACAATTTTTTATTGGGTTTAATTTCAGATTCTATAGCCAACAGCAGAACAGCTCGGGATTTTGCACAGTTACTTGATGCATATGATTTCTACATTGCCAAGGTTGCATCCTTCACTTGGCTATCTAAAAAATTATTAGAAATACAATGAATCCATTCTGACATAAATCTTGTTATTACTTTAGAGTGGGCAAACCAACGAGTCTGGTTGTAGCTTTAATCCAGAGCAGTATACTGTACCTGAATTATCAAAGAGGTAAAGTTTTTAAATTGCTGCAGTTTTGATATAACTAAAATAAGATAACATGAATATTGTAGTAAGGTAATTTAATGTACTTGATTGAGTTTAGTAAGAAACAATGCATACTAGAACTGACAGATGGCATTTTCCTTTAATTGCATAATGAAACCCCCATTTAATCAATTGAGCATCAGCTGACCAGTCAATGTACATCTGACCTTCAGGTATCCTAAATCTTGCAAATAAGACTTTAAACAGCCCATTTTTTCTTTTAACATATCTCACATGTTTAAATAAACATCCAAGAATGATGGCATTTAATCCATTATGATTTAGCTATAATTATATATTGAGGTTTAGGATCTTTGCTATATGCATAAGAATTACTTTGAGAGTGGTCTTACTATAACATACTTTCTGAGCTTCATCTTTTTTTAATTCTTTCCTTTGTTATTACTGTTTTAATTTTCAGGTTTATGGGTCTCAGAGCAGCTGTATTCAGCAGCTCACCTAGCATAATTTCTCTCGCATCCGATCTCTCTCTATCTACTCTCCAACTGGAGGAAACTGACTCATCAGAATTACCTTCTCAGCTTCTCTCCTTTCTAGGGTTTTCCGGACAAAATGTACTAGAAGCATCTGAATATGATTTGGTATTTTTACATATAACCTCGGAAACCTTTAAGACCCTGAAAGGGAAGAGTGCAATCGACTGGCTTGACCAGTTAGTAGGGGCCATATTGGAAATTGCTACCCCTGGGTCGGCTGTGTCGTCCCGGCTCCACCTTTCTGTTGTCTTGAGCTATGAAACATCATCAGATAGGTCCCGCATCTCCCTAGTAAAAGAAATGAACTCTGACTTAGGTTTGCTTCGGCCACGCCAGAGTTATACCATGAAGAATGGGAAGCCTTTGGATGAAATTAGGTAAGCAAATTATTTGTTGCATCCAGTGTTTAGTTACTGTTATAGGCATAGTGCAGATACATAAAGGTTAGTATGGTTTGAGTACATGGTTGTTTGAAGAGAAACTGCACGAGGGAACCACCCTTTGCAAGGATTGGCTGATAAATCTAACATAAAGATTAGATACGTTTTTTCTTATTCTGATACAATTAAAACTGGTTGAGCTCTTGTCTATAGTGTTTACAAATATCCAAAAAATATGCATTTTCAACGAAAGGGAATTATTATCTTTTATAGGCATGATCATCCGATGCTGGTTGCACAGTGGCAGGATGGGGTGACTAGGAGAGACCTGGCCAATGCATTTACCTTCGAGGAATTCAACAAGGTACGTTTTGTTATTCCTGATCAAATATTTGGAAAATTGTTTTTTTTCTAATTTATCAGAGTCACCAAAGTGCTGTTGGTACTTAGTGGTTGCACTTGCATTGGAACAATCTTTTGTGAACTTATTGACAGCATTTTGACACCATTATTTTTCTTTTGTATGCTGGCTTGTAATTAGTAAGTTTTTGTTATAATGTTTACTCTGCCCAATGATATGCTAAAACTAAAGGAAGAAAACTAAGATGGTTATTCCATGCTTGCTTTCTTTCTTTTTGGAGTAAATCGAATTTCCTTTAGAGTGGCAAGTAGGACAATTAGGGGTGAAAACGGATCGGATACAGAGCGGATAGTGGTAAAACCATATCCGTATCCATTTTTACTTTTTGGTTACGGATTGGATATTAGACGAATACGGATACGAATATGGATCGGATCGGATATTTATTTAAAAATAGATAAATATTATTATAAAAATACTAAAGTTCATAATATTTATCTAATTATATGATGAATAAAATAATTTTTTTCATAATATATATGTGCTATTCGGATACGGATAATTAAAACTTAAACCATATCCATATCTGTATCCACACGGATATTCGGATATGGATGTCTGTATCTTATTTTTCGAATACAGATCGGATATTATCCACTCCGTTTTCACCCTCAAGTACAGTTCACTTACTGCATTGATTGCCACTCTAAAAGTGACTGTGATTCGTCGCTGATGAACGGAAATTTGAGTTAAAAATTGTGCGAGATGCAATGAAATAACTTCTTAAACATCTGAAATAAGTAAATGGCTTAACCAAGCAACGCAGTAGGCGTTTCCTAGAGTGTTACCACTTTGGCATGCTTGACGGCAGAGCTTCAAATTAAAATTGGGAAACTTGGGGACCAAAAGTGAAATGAGTGATACTTTTACTACCATTTGTGGACCAAAACTTTTACCTTTTTGAGAGATTATTAATCCCATGAGATTATGCTAACACTGGCATAATGCTGGTGGTACTTCAGAGGAAACCTACTTGCTGCTAAGTCTGTCTCTGCTATTTTATGCAATTTCGGCAGAGCTTGTTCCTTTGACCAGAATGGGAAATGACTGATACTTTAAGGGCCATTAATGTAATTTGCTCTCTTGAAAGAGTATTAAATCCAATAATTAGAGATTATGCAAGCGCTGCCATAGTCTGGTAATACTCCAAAGGAAAACAAACTTGCTGTTGGATCCGTATCTGCTCCGCCCAATCTAAAATGGACAGACCAGATATACACTTCTGGACATCTATCTATGGTCTTTTTATTTAGCATACCTTTATTATCTTGTACTAAGGGGTAGGACACTATTGCATTTCTCCATACATTTTTTTTTTAATTTGTGTGTTCTTTAAGTTTGTAACTGGTGACACTGGGAGAATTGATGTTGCCAATTGGTCCAAATATTTGTTTCAAGTTTTTGTTTTTTCCTGATTGTTTTATTGTTAGACTTTTACTAATGTATTCTTTGTTATGAGATTTGTTATATACTGGAGCTGAGACTGCAATTACTCTCAAGTTGACCTCAGCTCTATTTTTTGTTTTGTGCCAGACTTGTTTATGTTAGTTTTTCCTTCGTTTGTGGATTAATTTAGGACTTTAATTGTATTGTGCTGGTACAGTACCATACCTACCAATCAGATTTAGAACCTGCATGTAAACCTGCCTCCTTTTTAATACTTCAATTTTAGTTTAGTTCAATTTGTACCAGTTTCTATTCAAATAATTTCTCATACTTTTTTTCTTTCTTTTCACGTAGAATGGAGGAAATCTGGCCATGCTGGCCGACCAGTTTCTGCATGAGGTGGCATTCAAACTTTGGAAGGCACCCAAATATGGTGCTTAACTGCTCACCTAATAATAATGTAGAAGAGTTTGAGGTGAACCTTTGCAAATGATCTACATTAGTTTTAGATGTTTGATTTAATTTGACCAGGCAAGCCTTTTGGAAAATTGCTTCTGTTAATTGCATTTGAGGATCTGATTTCGTTTGAGTATGAAGTTATCACTCTACAATGGCTTCAATTTTGCAATTATTAAACAGATAGTACAACCGACAATTAACAGATAATTTACTGACGTTTGTTATCCAAGGTTTTTAGTTACTAATATCTTGCTCTGTGCTTTCGCCATATCTGGCTCTCTAGAAATCAGTCTACTATGCTTAATTCTTTCGAAACGAAATGAAAACAGGCTTACCTCATTCGGAAGCTATTTAAAAAGTATGTGATTATTTTTCTCTTAGGAATAATACGTAAAAGGTTTACAATCTCTCAATGCATTGACACCCGCTTAACGAATAAAGCAACATAAAAGAAATATCTGTTCTACATTATAATATCATCATTGAGGGTGCCTGTACAATCAGGATGATATCCATTGTTGTACTATTTGAAGTTCCTATTAGAAAATTATGAAACAGCCTTAGTTTTTCTTTTTAACTTAATATCAAAAACCAATGGATTACAACAAAAGAAAGACAAGAAAAATCTCAGTGTTACAGTACTGGATCGGGCTGGCAAGTACAGCACCAACATGAAGTTTGAAACTCTTGCCTCTACAACTTAATCTAACCAGCTCTGGCTCTCTACCAACACATTCTTACAGTCAAAAGTAAATAATTAAAGATCTCTACCCATATTTTCTTTTGACAAGCTAGGGATGGGGACTGCACTTGACACCTTTTGTGGCCAGGCATATGGAGCAAAACAGTACCGTTTGCTCAGTATCTACCTCCAAAGAGCAGTGTTCGTGCTCCTCCTAACCAGCATCCCTCTGGCAATTATCTCGGCCTTCACAGGCCAGAATCCCGAGATATCGGCTGAGGCTGGGATCTATGCCCGTTGGTTGATACCAAGCCTCTTTGCCTATGGTCCCCTCCAATGCCACGTGAGGTTTCTTCGGAGTCAAAACATAGTTCTTCCCATGATTTTGTGCTCTGGTATTACAGTGCTTTTGCACGTGCCACTCTGTTGGTTTCTGGTGGCAAAAACTGAATATGGAAATCGAGGCGCTGCACTAGCCACTGCAGTTTCTTACTGGGTCAATGTGGTGATGTTGGGTTTGTATGTGAAGACACAAACTGGGAGCAAAGGATTTGGTTGAGGCTTGAGCGTGTCGTTAGTATTGTTTCCTATCAAGAAGAGGATTGAACTATGTCAAATGAAAATTGCATTAGAATTTGCATATATACAAATACATAGTAGAATATATAGTGGATTGTAATCTAAAGAAAGACCGATTCTCGGTTTTAAAAAAAAAACAAAAAACAAAGACTGATTCTCAATCAGGTTTTGGAAGGATGATTTTAAACTGGGCACCATGATCATGCTCCTCGTTTCTAATTTTTGAGGAGCTAATTTATTTCATTTTCATTTGAGGGACAGTTATGAAATATACCAAGCACTAACAACCACAATAAAGAAGAACATAAAACCTTAAATTCATGTTTTTGTATTGAAATACTATTTTAATATATAGGGAGAAGCCACCAAAATAAAAAAGAAAACAAAGAAGAAAGAAATCACCTGTTGTTCTGGAGCTATTATCTGGATGGACCATTAGCAACGGAGCTTCAAATTTAACTGCAAGGGAAAAAAAATATGGAGAATCTGAATCTCATTCCAGTTGATTGAAAATTCTTGATTATGTGCATTTTGCCAGAATCCTATATACTAATACCAGATGATATCTCTATGAAGGATCCCTGATAAGAAGGACACAATACCGAACTGCTATTTACCAGGGCGGAACTAGAAAATAGAAATTGAGGAAGCTGAAAAATCAAATATAGTACAATTTCATTTTAGAAGGGGACTAAAAAGTATTAATACATATGAGAATTACAAAATTTAAGAGACTAAAGTATAAAATTTTAATTTATAGAGGTGGCTTAGCCCGTTTGCTCTCTATTATGTTCCGCCACTGAATTTTACCAATAATAAGACTAAATTAACAACTAAAACGACGACATGCATATATTTTCTCGAGAAAAAGAATAATATTTTACGTAGACATTATGATTTATGAACTTGGCAAAAACACTTACCTACACTATTGATCTTCGTATATATATATCAGTGGCTGAGAAAATTATTAAGAAAAACAGAAAGCCCCCAATTAGCAACGATGTTACAAGTTTGTGAATGCTGATCACAGCAAAATGCATTTTTGCTCCGATGCATATATTTTCCTTGTTAACCATGGCTCTTGCCTCAGTATTTCCTAGTTTCTTTTACAAAGAGGAAAAGAAAGACATGCTCCGATACGTCCCGTCCAAAGAGGAGCGGGCCGTACTACTGGACTTCTTCACTTCTGGGCTCGTCATGCTTTGAGGCCGCAGGCCGAAATTGAAAGGTGGAGTGTCGTGCTGAAAATGACAGTGTGTCGTGCGAGGTAATAAATTAACCTATTATATCTCAGTAAGTGTGTCAAAATCCAACCCGTAATAAATGAAGCTCAGCGCCTTAAATAAGCTCAGCTGTCCGTACGGGCAGTGATGACACCGCATTTATTGTCGGCGAAGACAATTGTGGTGACTATAAGCTGAAGCTGAACTGGGCCTTTCTAGGTTGATGCCAGGCTAAGCCTCGTTCGAGCGTATTTGTCTTTGGGCCTTGTTAGGCCGGTTCGAACCTGATCTCTGCTCATTTCGGCTTTGTCTTTGGGCCTCGTTCGAGCGTATCTGTCTTTGAGCTGGTTTCGCCCCTGAACTGTATTAGGAATAAATTGCAAAACTAACTCGTTTCTAAAAGTATGTCCGATGCCCATCGAACCTACTCCTATCTCAAAAGTAGAACCTTACATCAATAAGTACAGAAAAATAAACAAAGTAGAAGCTTTCTTTCTTTTTTTCAATAGAAATGTGGCTAGATCCTCATTTTTCTTCAAAATAAAAATAAAAATAAACAAAGGATCTCCTCTGTTGAGCAAGAAAAAGAAAAATATATTAGAATAAATTGTGGGCTGTAGATAACAAATGTAACCGGCTAGAAGAAACATGTTGGTTAATTATTAGGCTTATAATTTTTGGTAGAATTCAACTAGATAGACCAATAAGGCTTTATGGGTCATGCTAGTTTCGGCCCAATTAACACTAGAGAATACAAGTTCACTTTCGGTGATATTATTTTGCATTTTGAAATATTGAATAAGTATGCACAAATTGGAAAAAGAGTGTAGTAGGAAACAAGGGTTTAGAAGTTCTTTTATATATATATATATAACATTTTTCTTTTAATGGATATCTCCTTTTCAACCACTGTTGTTGGTTTTCACTTTTCACCTTTCATCGCCTTTCTTTTTTGCTTTTACTTTAAGTTTATTGAACCAAGTTAAATAGCTTGATATCCAATTTCGTCTATATATTCTTTTCAAAAAAAATATTTACCATAATAGTAAAATATCGTTTACAATAAATAACTGGAGAGAACAATTTGCACCAATCATGGCATTAAGAACTAAAGCACCCGGGGTTAATGATTGCTCTGAAAATATTTATTTTCCAAGTCCTTGCTTTGGCATCTAGAGTTGCCTACCTACCTAAGTTGTACTATAGTTTGTTTTCTTGCCATTAAATATAACTATAATATATTATAAATAGATACCGCTAGCATACTTAGAGAGACATGATTGGTTGTCTAGTTGCAACCAAGAAATCAACAGCATGTGCCCGGCTCAAAATATTTGACATTTCAACGCTCATTCAATTCCAAAATTACTTTTAAAAAAAATTGTTGTGAAAAGGAGAAACATATATATAGGTATGATCAATTTAATATGAAATTAATATTTTTTGGGAGGAGGGTTCAAATGTCTCTATTTTTTGTGTCTCTACCATGTATTTATTTTAAAACGTTAATAACTCAAAATTTAAATTATAAATATCAACATAAAACAGTTAGATGTGATCTATGTTAATTTCTCTTTGTGGTCATAAAAATTCATCACGTTTTGGTTTTGTTTTATGTGAATCAATAAGTTGAAAAATTAACGTCTAGAAATTGTCCACATCAATACATTTTTACAAACACTTGATGACAATCGAAACAAAGTTGTAATGTCATAATTTTTTACATGTGCATAGATAAAATGATGTAGATTATATCTAATAGTTTTATTTTGACTTTTGAGCTTTAAATTTTGAGTTAATAAAGTTTTTAAAAATAGAAGCACGATGGAGATAAAAAAAAATGAAGGCATTTAAATCCTCCTCATTTTTTATAATTATAAATAGTGTATTAGATGTTCTACCTGGTTAAAACAAACTTACAATTTTTTCTAGTCGGATCCAGGTGAAACCGGGTTGAATCCGCTAACATCCCTATTTAATTGTCTTTAATAACATTACAATAATTGTTTGCTTAATGTTGTAAGAGGAAAGAAGTTCGTCACCAAATAGGTGATCAGGACCCTGTAACAATTTTAAATGAGATCAATTAAAGCTTTCTTCTTAATGAAATGTTTATTTATTAAGTTAAAGTTATTAAGTGAGCTTCAATTTAAATTCTGGACAGAACTGCGCTAACTTTTTAAAGTGATCTCTTGTTTAATATCATTAAGGAGGGGGAAAGACTGCCAAAAAAATATCATATTCTCAATTAAAAAAAAATGGATTAGTTTCGGAGAACAAACTTCAACAGTTGATTTTGATATTTTTGGTAAGACATGTACTTTTAAAATTAAGCTAATAAATTGTATCAACTAAAATTTGACAACCTGACCATTTTTTTAATATGTGATAAAAAGAGGTTGCCAGTGCAATTTGTGCAGATATTAATACATTTAAAAAAGAAAAGGAATTTTCTAAAGTTGTGTAGTGTATAGAATGTGGAAGCTTCCTGAAATATTTTACCGAATCAACCCAAAACATCCTGACCTGGTCGCTGCATTCGTCATTTTTGAATGATTCATAAAAGTTGGAACTAATTATTCATATATCCATCTATTTGTATGATCAATTACTATTTATTAAAAATACCAATTCAAGGTATTTGGTCATACATGAACATGATATACCCATTACACGTCTATGGTTTAACCCCACAACCCACAAATATGGAAGCATCCAATTAAAATAATTAACTAAAATTTAAATTATATTTTTTTGAAGCAAATAGGGGATAAAATTGTAGTTCATGATCCTCTAAGGTAATACAAATTTTTTATTTAGATTCAAACCATTCAATTAGAATCATATCAATTCAATCCGAAGTGAATGCACGAGATTTGAGATCTAAGGCTGAAAACGGATATGGCACCATCCGAATCAACTCCAAATTCAATATAGATAAACGTAGTGGATAATTTTGCAGACCCGAATTCAGGTATAAAATTGGAGTCCAGGATCGTCTAAGGTAATTCAAATTTTGAGTTTAAATTCGAACTATCTAATTAGAATCCAGATCAATTCAATGTGAAATGAACAAAATTAACGGGATTTCTTTAATATTTATGCCAAAGCAAATCAGAAAGTTCAGATTTAAACTCAAAATTTGAGTTACCTCATGCGATATGAGTTCATAAAATTACAAGCAAAATGAATTAACACAAGTTCTCTTTCTTATTTTTTTAAAAAATAAATACAAGTGTTTTATGCTCTCCGGTTGTTGCCACCTAGTCAACTATTGAATTCGCATCCTCTGAGATATCTTAAACTTTGCGCGTGACTTTTTGGAATATCTCAATCGTTCAAATACGTTCTGCACGAATCTCAAAGTACAAATAATACCGCCCCCTACGTGTCCCCGAATAGGAACCGGACACGTGGGTCACGCAAAAATTGAGATATCTGAGAGATACGCACCCGTCAACTATCATGTGGGAGGTCGCAAACATTGCGCTGTCAAAGCCCTTTCTAAATTATTATAAACTTAAAATTTCTTATTATTGACGTAATTAACATATACTAGTTGTAATGATAATATGCTTAACTTGATAGCCCCCCACATCCACCTCCACGCCTTAGCCTAGTTATATCATCCAAAACCAAAAGTCTTCATAACCCAAAGGGTTAGAGAGAGAGAGAGAGAGAGAGAGAGAGAGAGGGAGACATGAAGGCACAGAGGCATTTTACAAGGGGAGAGCCAAAGAGGGTAGGGAATGTGGTGATCATAGCTTCTATGCTTCTCTCTCTACTCTTTCTTTCTCTCATCAAGTCTCGTTACTGCGCTTCTCCTTCTCATGGTGTGTTTTTTTATCGTTACTTGTTTCTATCTTTCTTTTTTCTTTGTTTTACCACCTTTTTTTTTTATACTGATTTGGGGTTGAATTGGCAGTGAGAACGGATGCACATTTGAATTCTGGATTAAATGCTAATGAGGTTGTGAGGAATGAAAAACCACACAGCACCGATTCGACCGTACAAGGTTAGATGCAACTTTGTTTAAATTTTTTTTTTTTTCTGGTTCCCTCTTTCTCTTTCTTGGATTTTGTTGTCATGGGTTCCTTGCTTGGAACTTGGTTAAGAATAAAATGGCTGGAAATCAAAAGAATTTCATTTGCTTTGCCACAAGATGAAGCAATTTTCAGAAATCAATTTGGCAGTGGTTCTGTTAAATTGGGATTTTTTTTTTGGAAAGTAAATAGTTTGAGCAAGCTTTGATTTACACGCGTTTTCAAAAAAGGAAACCAATTTGCAATTTTGCATGCTTGTAGGGTACTATTTGAAGTCTTTTCTAATATTAATTTCCAGATTAAACTTTGCTTCAGCACGGTTTTTTGTAATTGTAATCGATGCTGGATAAGGAAGACAGGATCTACTTGTAATATAAAAATAAAAGAGGTTTGTTTGTGTAAAAAATGTCAACGGATCTGATCTTGAAATTGGAACTATAGACTAGGAGGACCAAAGTGTAAAACCTTGGACAATGTCAAAATTCCTAATTTTAATCAATTAATTTTTGCTCTCTTGACAGAGGATGAAGATGAAGAAGTTCAAATCAACCCTGCTGCCCTTGGAACTATTAGTTTAGCTGATATTAACAATAAACCAATTTGCTTTGTGCCTACAAAACGATCCGAAACATGCGATGCGAGAGGTGACATTCGTATTATAGGTTCCACCAACACCATCTACATCCCGACAATCAACCAAGAGCACAAGATCAAACCGTACGCACGAAAGCACGACGAATTCGCGCTTTCTTACGTGAAAGAATGGACGTTGAAGCCCTCCACTGGAGACCAGGCCCCGCCCAAATGCACACAAAAACACTCCGTACCGGCAATGCTTTTCTCGTCTAACGGGTTCACTGGTAACCTGTTTCATGATTACACTGATGTATTGGTGCCGTTGTTCATCAACACGTACCCGTTTCACGGTGAGGTGAAGCTTGTGGTATCCGAGATCAAGTCTTGGTGGATCAACAAGTTCATTCTAGTATTCAAGCAATTGACGAATTATGACATTATTGATGTAAATAATGATGACGAGGTGCATTGCTTCCCGAGAGTTATTGCAGGACCCACTTACCATAAGGAGCTTGGTGTTGACCCGTCAAAGACCCCGACTGGTTTCTCGATCTTAGAGTTCAAGCGAATGCTCAGGACGGCATTTAAGTTGGAACGGGCAGAGGTGGTGTCGACAACGCGTAATAAGCCAAAGCTGCTTATCATTTCTAGGAAAACTTCACGCCAGTTCATGAACCTTAAGGCCATGATTGGAGCGGCTGAGAAATTAGGGTTTGAGGTCAAGACTGCCGAGGCTGACATGAACACAGACCCACCAACCTTTGCCCGATTGGTTAACTCGGTCGATGTCATGCTTGGAGTCCACGGTGCTGGCCTAACCAACATGGTTTTTCTCCCGGTTGGTGCTGTGCTGATTCAATTCGTGCCTTACGGGAACTTAGAATGGCTTACAAAAGAGACATTCAAAGACCCAGCACCCGACATGGGGATACACTACATGGATTACTTTGTGCAATTGAATGAATCTACACTGAGTGAGCAATACCCGAAAGATCATCCCGTGTTGAAGGATCCAACAGCAATTCACACGCAAGGGGGATGGGATGCTTTGAAATCGATATACCTGGATAAGCAAAATATAAGGCCAGATATTGAGAAATTCAAGAAAACGTTGGTGGAGGCTCTCCGGCTGATACGCAGCAAGAAGAAACACCATGTGCAGATGAATTGAGCTAGATGGCAAGTTAGTTGATTTGTTTTTTTTTTATTTGTTCACTTCATTGTTTCAGGTACAAATAATTATTATAGTTTTTTCAAATGCTAAGAGTAACACCATTGTGTTGTAACTTGTAAGGAATTTTTTTCACTTTGTTTTTCTTTTTCTTTTTGTACTTTTGTAATTTCACGATGTTATAGGGGTGGAATCAACAAAAGCTGTGAAGGGCATCTTTGTTGTCATCTTGTTTTTTTTCCCCTCTTTTTAGTTAGACAAAAATATTTATTCCCAAGTTCCTTACAATATTATTTTCATTTTTTTTTCTGGTAGAAATAAATTAATCACACTCATGCCAATGAATGATGGCATAGTCAAATCTTTTATATTTTAGGTGAACATAGGCTAGTTACATAGCAAGCATTAGTTGAATGATTTAGAATAATATATAGCTTGTGAAGCTTGTGGTACTGGTTCCTTTGATGGCGGCCAATAAATGGTATCAAAAGACTGGTTCAATTCAAGGTAGGTGGATTCCTGTGGCTTCTTGTGGCAAGCAAAGCAAGAATAGTTAGTTGTCATAATCGCTTTCCTAGAAACCGACGCAAACGCAAACAAAAGGAGGAGTCTAATCAAAGGATGCATTCAGGTCGCCAAACCAATATGGTCCCCTTCCTCTTCCTCCCCTGTTACACACTGGGGACATCCTGGAGCCTTCAATTTAATTATCTTAACTAACAAATACATATATATATATATGATATTGGACATGAGTACTGATATTTACAAGGGGACAGTCCGTATATAGGTATATGTTCTTTAGAGAGTATGTAGTATGTACATATAGTTGTTATTCATGCCAGTGGCAAAGTTACTATTTGATCTTTATAGTCTGAGTCTCTCTCTCTCTCTCTCTCTCTCTATATATATATATATGAGTGAGTCTATACTGCTATGCATATCACGATTTAGTCCATAATTCGAAAATAAAAATTCTAAAAAATATAAAATTTGGTCTGCAAGTCGATATTCACATGGGGATTATGATGAACGGTTCAGATTGGTCATTAAGATTCTAAAAACAAAAATATTAACCCGTATTATGAATCAACATGTGATATGCATAGTACCATAGACTCTCTCTCTCTCTCTCTGTGTATATATATATATATATATATACAAGAAGATTCTTTAAATTGAGAACTATGGAAGAGATTGAACCCATCTGAAGTAAACTTGCATTTTGCATTGAAAACCTTCACAAGTACCATTATTCGTGCCTAGGAGCTTTAATCCAAGAGAAAAAGGTACCATTACAAATGGGAGCAGAGCAGAGCAGGACTCTCATTTTTTTCCTCAAAAAGGAAAAAGGAAAAAGGAAAAAGGAAAAGGTACCATTATTATTTTGGAGCTGGATTTTTGGATATGTATGGGACCCATCATTCATACATAGACTCATAATATATATCACGTTTTGGGAAAGGTAGTCATAATATCGCGTTGTCACGCGAACCTTCCCATGAATATGATGAAGATTTAGAGTGCATGTACTCAAGTCATATTAATATATATATATATATATACACACACACACACTCATATGCAATTATGAATAACTTTACAACCATGCGAAGGATGGAAACCATCCATCCATCCATCCTACAACGCTTCGCTTTTGGGGCCTTGCCAAGTTGCCATGTGTTCAAATTATTGTTACGTCTACCACTCGTGCACTGCTATTTGATTCTGGCAGGTGTTACGGTGTTAGGTGGTTCTCCATTGTTTTGACTTCGTAATGTTGCTTGTTTATTTATTTATTTTAGCAAAATTATGTGTGTATTCTTGGCAAAAAACAAGAAACAAAAAATGTAATAAATATAATCAATGACATGTTATATAAAAAATAATAACATCTTAGAAATTATGTAAGTTATTTTACTAATATATATTTTCGTTCAATAAACATAGTTAATAATTTCAAGAGAGATTTATTTCAGTGTTTTAAAAATTACTTAAATGACACAAATGAGATAATACGAGCAATAAAAATAAGCAGTGAAATGCAAGAAATCAGAAGATATAAAATGACAAGCAAAAAATTCTCAGAAAAGGTGAATAAAATGTTTGGAATATTTTAGTAATACAACGAGTGTGAAAAAATTAAAATGATTCAAATAATATACATAAGACGGAATATTTCTGGTTGACTAAATTAATTCGAAATTTTTTTAACAAAGTTTTGAAATTAATGAAAAAATTAGAAAACTTTATAGTGCTATATAGTACAAATAATGAATTGGACTCATTTTACTAAAATAAAAAATAAACTTCTATTTCCAAAATTACTCGGTATTAGAATCATTTTACACGTAAATTAAATTAAATATCATGAAAAAAATTTAACTCAATCGGATATTCATAATCAGTGTTCTAAATAGTGCGCTATAGCGTTTTTGGAGCCTAAACGCTATGCTATGACATCAAAATGCGGTAATTGAGCTACGGCCACTATAGCGGTAATAGCGGTCCGCTATAGTACTTAGCGTGTAGCGCAAATAGTGCGCGCTATGAAATATGGACTTTTTTTGGCATTTTTATATGGGATTTAATAAAAAAAGACTCAATTAGGCTTTAACTGTGAGTTTTTTTGGCAATTAACTTAAATTAAAAAGTAAAATAAAAGCTCAAATCAAAATCAATTGAAAGATTGGTTGCTGCTGTCGAGAAGAAACCTTTGTCACTCAAATTGTGAAAATTCTAAATTGGCGACCTTCCCAAATTGGGATATTTTGAACCGTAATTTGGACTTTCTATTGGTCCAATATGAATATTATAGTTTTTAATCAATTTGGTGTTATTTATTATTATATGAGACTTTAAATTATGTTGATACTTAGTACAAATATATAATATATTTTTTGTAAAAATAAAAAAACGCTATGTAGCATAGCTTTCGCTATAATTTTTTTGTAGCTTTCCTGCGATGACGCGATAAACGCTATTTAGAACATTGTTCGTAATAGAAAAACAAAGCTTCCAAATATCAAAAATCCAAGATAAGTAAAAAAAAAAATATTTCGGAAAGTTTCAGGGACGTTTTGCAAAAATTCTCACTAAAAAAATTATTTCCAGTTAACAGAAAGATGTGTCTGATATTGGTACGATTTATTGTACTGTTAGCATGAAAATTATTTAATTACACAATTTTATACGCATGTGGCCGCCACGTGCACGCATTTCTCTCCCCTCTCGCTTGATTCTCAGTGAATGGGATATGCGGCAAAAAATGAAATGGATGGTTTTGACCCATTAGGCAGTACATTTGGTTCGGCAGAAATCAACAATTTTTATACTGATTCACGATTCTCTATTTTAATTTTAATAGTTGTTTGATATCCTGCCACAGAAAATGCATAGAACAAAAGGCAGCCAAAATCGGAAAAAAAAAAAAAAGAATGAAGAAAATCAAAATATGATCAGACCGTTTGGCAAAACATTAAGGGTCTGTTCGGCCACTCCACTGTTCACGTGAAGAAAAAAAAATTAGTTTTGAATTTTTTTTCCCACGTAAACAGTGGTTTTCAGTTCAATTTTCACACCCATATCTAATGTCTTGTGTCGGCCGAACAAGTCCTCAACTGTGTCAAAGAAATTTGGATATTGGAAGAGTAAAATGAAAATTGAGTTGAAATAATGATAGTTATAAGAAAATTATTTAGAATAATTTTACCTATGTTTTGTAACATAATAAAATATTATTGAAAGAATATCATTTGTCTTTGCTCTTTTCTTCACATTTTTGTTATTTTATTTATTATTTTTTCAATAGTAAAATAGTAATTTCTCTCTTTTTACTTTTATTGATAGTACTATTGCGTTTGATAAAGCTCTCTTGTACACAATAACATTTTATTTGGAGAAAATTAATTAAATGGTTTGAATATAACACAAATGGAAAAATGTCACAATTAATTGTGGTGGAGATTTTAGAGATAAAGGAATCTCAGATATTAATAATTGTGTAGACTCTAGACATTAATCAGTTGTGCCAAAGCCCCACATGAATATGATTCTGATAATGACATAATCCTTTTAATTAATTACAACTTTAATTAACAAACACTTTGCTGCCTTTCGTTTTGGTTGGAGAACTCTCGACCAAACCAACATATTTTTTTATTTTCCTAAGTCAAACTATTGGTAGAGCATAGTTAATTAACAAACAGTTTGGTGCTATATTTATATTTTGTGTGTGTATATAAGCAAAACTGTTTGTTAACAAACAGTTTGGGGCTATATAAGCCCGGATCTAAACAGTTTTGTTTTGTTACCTCAAAGTCAGGGGAGCAGGTTAATTGGGTCCGATGCGGCGATGTTCATCGGACTCAAACTGGGTTCGGTGGGTTCCAAAACCGTCCAATCCGTTTTAAAATTCGCATGTA
Organism: Carex arenaria; assembly: GCA_964058825.1. Classification (NCBI taxonomy): domain Eukaryota; kingdom Viridiplantae; phylum Streptophyta; class Magnoliopsida; order Poales; family Cyperaceae; genus Carex; species Carex arenaria. The sequence goes on along the minus strand of CAXKVW010000095.1, from coordinate 479,534 downwards.
CGGATAATAAAGCGAACATGCACGGATATTAAAGCGACGCACACAGATTTTAAATCAGATCATACGGTTATAGAACTCATCGGATCCAAATTGCTCTCCAGAGTCAGAGGATATGGACTCAGTTGTTACATGGGTTCGGTGAATAAAGCTTTCAAAAATGTTGGTAGGGGGACCTCTTAAACTAATTTAAATTATTTAATGGCACGTTTATTCAATGCACATCGTTTTAACACATTATTAAAACATAATTAATTAATGCATCAAGCAAACCTTTCTGTAGACTCGTTAAATAAGCTAGCTTTTTTTTATTATATTTGATGTTACCCTTCACCAAGCACAGAAAAGATAAGATTTGAAAAATAGAGGTCTATTAGTGAATAATTATTAAGAATATTTTTGTTTTGGGACCGCTAGTAAGTAGCGTGTAATGTTATGTTATGTTATTCTTCAGTATCAATCTCTAACATTATTAATAATTCATCCATATATATATATAGAATTATGTTGTTTGAAAATTCGAACAGTGATTCTGTATGAATATTGAAATTTATAAGACTACATCTTTCTTTGAAAAAAAAATGTTGCTGACAATACCAGCCGCAAGCACATGTCTAGAGGTGTAAACGGTCAGATACGGATCAGATAGTGGCCAAATCGTATCCTTATCCGTTATAATAAGAAAAATTGATGAAACAAAAAAGAATCATATGTACTGCCTCTAAGAATAACTGATGCAAAAAAAAAATGAATCGTGATATATCAGGTAAATAATCATATATATCGCATTAATTTTTGTTGAATACAAAAATAACGTGCTGTCCAACAATAGTTGAATAGTGTTCATAAAGTAAAGCGAATAAAAAACAAAAGAAAAAAATGATCCAGAATCTAAAATCCGGATATATAGTTATTCTTTAATCCCACAACTGAACTACAAATAATTGAGAAGTCTCTATATACTAAGAAGTTGTTATCTTTACAGAGTAGTCATTTGAGCTGGCCTAGCCCTGACAGTCTAATATGCGGAACTCTTCGGATATCCCGGTCAGTTCAAACTCATCCCGGTCTGTATTGATACTGTGTCGCACCTGGATTATTGTGTATTTGGCTAAGTCTTAGTCCGTAGCAGCCCTCTTGGATACAAACCGTATAGGATCATACGGTCCATAACAGGGACTTAAAATCAATACTCCGTAATTCCGATCGATCCGATTCTTACTTCATATGATGTAAAATAGCCTCAAAACACGATTTCTGCATTAAAATACAAAGTTTGACAATAATACATTGTTTTTATAATAATTAAATATAAAAGTGAGAAAATAAGAGATAACTTAAATCAAAATTCTACGTAATTTGCTCACACTTTGAGTGTGATCATTGGTGTAAATTATTTCCATGAAAAATGTTGCATCAGAGAAATTTACTTATTGAAGTTCCTTCTAAACAAGATAAAGATGTTCATTTGACTTTTGTATGTAAAGGATTCAATAATTATATTTTTTTTAGGTACGAAGTCAGCTATTAAGAAAATAAAAATTAAAACCAAAATCGTCGTTGATAATTCAAATATTTTAATGTCAATACCAAAATAGCTACGGCGCCTTATGTCATAAAAAGCTATATTATTAAAAATCCACCTCATTCATAATATCATATAAATTACTTTTGAGTATTTAAAACAAACCACAAATTCAATATTTAAAGATTGAGGAGAATTATGTTTATCTAAATTTGACAAGACAATACTTTATGTATGAAAGATCCAAATTAAAAAATAATTATATAGTTTTGATTGGATATAGAAAAAAGAGGGCTATTTTTTTTTTTGTGAACTTCATAATTCTGTTGAAAATTTTATGAAACATGACATGACAAGAAAAGTTACTTGACACCGCAAGAACTAAAACACAATACGCTAGTGGCATGGTGCCGGCATTTTTATTCATAACCAAAAAAAAATATAAAATATTATTAATAACCCGACTCCCGCCGATTTTCCACCCATAACCAACCCGCCCCCCCGTGGGGCGGTTTACCCCCCCCCCCCCCCCCCCCAACCCGCCCCCCAGTGGGGCGGTTTAGTAATTTTTTTTTTTTTTTTTAAATACCCTCCCTCCCCAAACCAAACCCTACCCGCCCCCCCACAGCCCCCACCCGAAACCACCCCCAACCCGCCGGTTTTGGCCCAAAAACGGCGTTTTTTCGTCCCGAACGCGACATTTCGCATCTCTCAACCGTTCCCGACTCCTCTCTCTCTCTCTACCGCCCTCTCCCTCTCTCCCTCTCTCTACCCGCCACCCTCTCTCTCTCCATTTCATTTTCATTTTTTCGCCCCGTCACCGCCGCGCCGTCGCTCCGAATCCATTTTCGGGTATGAAGTTATTTCTTTAACTTGTTTATAAATTATTTAGATTTTTATAAATTATTTGGAATTTTGTATAAATTATTCGAAATTACGGGATTTATATGAAATTGTTAGAAATTGCGGAATTTGCTTGAAATTGTTGTTATTGAATTTAGTAGAAATTGATTGGAATTGTTTAGGGTTGTTAGAAATAGTTTGAAATTTTTGAAAAATGGTAGAAATTTTTACAAATTGTTAGAAATTGTTAGAAATTATTAAATTAGAAATGTTAGAAATTGGAATTGTTAGAAATTATTTGATTGGAATTGTTAGAAATTAGTTGATTGGAATTGTTAGAAATTAGTTGATTGGAATTGTTAGAAATTATTTGATTGGAATTGTTAGAAATTATTTTATTGGAATTGTTAGAAATTATTTGATTGGAATTGTTAGAAATTATTAGAAATTGAAATTGTTAGAAATTATTAGAAATTGAAATTGTTAGAAATTATTTTATTGGAATTGTTAGAAATTAGTTGATTGGAATTGTTAGAAATTATTTGATTGGAATTGTTAGAAATTATTAGAAATTGGAATTGTTAGAAATTAGTTGATTGGAATTGTTAGAAATTATTTGATTGGAATTGTTAGAAATTATTAGAAATTGAAATTGTTAGAAATTATTTGATTAGAGTTGTTAGAAATTATTTGATTGGAATTGTTAGAAATTATTTTATTGGAATTGTTAGAAATTATTAGAAATTGGAATTGTTAGAAATTATTTGATTGGAATTGTTAGAAATTATTTGATTGGAATTGTTAGAAATTATTTGATTGGAATTGTTAGAAATTATTAGATGAGAATTTGAGAAAATAACAGAGTTGAAATTTAATTGAGTGGAATTAAGTTGTACAATCTCATAGGAATTTTTAAATAGAATTGTTAGAAATTGGTGTTATAATTATAAACTTGATATTTTCAAATGCAGCATGACTAGACATCGACGTGAGCGACCACGAGATACGTCGGAGCCATCACCAGCTCACGCCGATCCCACTGCGGAGGGTGACGATCCATGGGATGGCGCACCACATCGTGCAGATACGTTCAGTCCTCTCCTGTGGGTCCCTCACAAGATTCACCGTGTCTCACTTGCATCGATAGAGGTACGTTTCAAACAACAAATAGTTATTCAGTTCCACTGGTCTAAAACATTGATAAATGCAGGACGAGTCCATGTTGACGGTGCGGCACCGCTCGCCGGAGATACCGTATGTCGCAAATCCACTGATGGATCGGTACCTCATTAACCTCGGGTTATACCAGCTAGCCACAATGAAACAACCACGGCGGATTGACCAGGCACTCATGTGCGGTCTCGTGGAGAGATGGCGACCTGAGACCCATTCATTCCATCTCCCGGTGGGGGAGATGACAGTGACCCTACAGGACGTGAGTGCCTTATGGGGTCTGCGGATCGATGGTGATCCGGTAGGGGGTGTCTCGGATCATCAGACACTCCAGACGTTGATCCCAGAGCTGTTGGGTGTGCATGTGGAGGGGGTGGCAAAGAAGCTAAAACGGAAGAATGAGGACGATGATGAGAAGTTCTCCCAGTACTGCATCAGTCTTAAGGCTCTCCGCCAATATGCCGTCGAAATTGCCATTACCCCATTCACGTCTGACGTGGAGCATGTCAAGAGGTAATTTCTAAGTCCATTACATTACATTAAAAATATTTTTGAAAAGAATAAACAGTTATTTACTTTCTCTTGAAACTGTAGGTATGTTAGGGCATTCGTGCTTGACTTATGTGGTACCACGATGTTTGTCGATTCTAGTGGCGACTCGGTTCCGATTATGTTCCTCCAGCAGCTGGAGCTACTCGATAAGCAATCGCGGTGGAACTGGGGTGGAGCCGTGCTTGCATGTTTGTACAGAGGACTGTGCCACGCTTGTCTGGTAAGTCTTCTTCAATTAATGTTATTTACGTTTTTTTTATTTGATAATAACAAATACACATCTACAATTTCAGAGAGGCAGCCAGCAGTTCAATAGGCCACTCCTTCTACTACAGCAATGGTCCTGGTCGCACCTACCGGTCTGCCGACCCGAAATTCCATCAAATGTGAAGTGGCAAAGGGGCTCCGACATCGAGAAAAGCCCTCCATACGGCGCCATATGGGGTAGCCGCCTCTGCTATTTTAACACGCCGAGGGGAGGGACGGCGGGTATCTCGTACGTCCGAAATCAGCTCCAACTGTTGCACCAGGCAAACATCGAGTGGTTCCCGTATCGGCCGTGGTACCGGGCTAGGATATTCTGTCGCTTGACGATGGAACAGAGGGATCTCGGTTTATATCGGGGTCCGGTCGTTTGTTACTGGATAGTTGAGTATCACTATCCTGATCGGGTTTCTCGTCAGTTCGGCTTCGATGCTTTCATCCCAGATAACCCGATACTTGGTGAGGATGAGACGGAGAAGTTGCACAAGTAAGTAATACACACCTGAATATTGATATTATTTTACAAATTGTATCTAACTAACTTATAATGCAGTACCTTCCATAAGAAGCCAGAGGTGGATTGGAGCGGCCGCCATTTAGCCCACTATAGGATTGCCCGCACGCCTGAGAACCACTTGTGGGTCCCTCCTGACCCGGCAGACGTCAGTTTGGGAGCGGGACCATGGGCATTGCGATATATGGTCTGGTACCAGCGGTGGTGCATGAATTCGGTGTACTTACAGGGCGACTACGGTGATTCTCTTCGGCGGAGAATGATGGGTGACGAGAGTAAGACCCATTTGCCATGGGGCCCGACCAGTACTCGAGCGGTAAGTAATAAAGATTACTTGTAGTATTAGTTTTTTCCATACAACTTATTTTCTAATTAATTGTTATGAACAGGTACTAACGGGGATCCGAGGAGTTGCACACAGCTTGGTGTGCATGGCGAAAAAAAGTTTTCGGGCGTTCGGGTGTACTATGCTGCATCACACTGCTCCGATCGTCGAGGATTCCCAGTTCGATTGACGCCTCATTGGCATGTTGCACGACGCTGGTGAGAACATCAACTGGCGTGAGATCAAGAAAGACTCACCAGCGCCGACCCAGCCAAATCAAGAACGGGAATTAGTATACGACGATGACCTACCACCACCCCCCGAAGGTATTATAAGTTAAATTATTTTACCATACACGTCAATTTTGTTTTACAAAGTGTGTTCTTAACAATTTCAACTGAAATGTTGCAGAAGACAACCCGGATTGGGCGTTCCACGATTGGGTGCTCGACAACAAAAAATGGCACGCCTACTACAATAAATTTAATGTGCCGGTGCAGCTTGGCGAGGTAAGCTGGTTCGTCTCTGTATAAATTAAATTTTCGTTATTTTCATAAAGAAAAACTAACATTATATAACTGCAGGATGGAAATCCTATGTGGTGTGCTGAACCCACTTTCACTGCAGCAGACTTTGGCCTCACCGCCACCGGTGTAGAGGATGTCACCGGAGCCACACCATCGATGCCACCCCCCAGGCAGCACGACCACGAGGCTAGTGGCAGTGGGGCACAGCAGCCCACTGATGCTTGGGAGACTGCTGCGTTCGGGACACAGCCCCCGAGCACATATACTGGGGACTGGGAGTTCGATCCATGGGAGACGAATCCATCACAGGGTACTCAGTATGATCCATTGCCCGATTCATACCGACGATCCACGGGCACAATGCAGGAGGACATGCATGTGGATTATTCTGATGACGAGGAGGACGTGCATGTGGATCTGACTCATAACGAGGATCCTCCACAGCCACGGAGGAGGCGTGTGCAGCGACAAAAGACCCGCACGCAGCCGCCGAGGGCGTGCGGGCCGGCTTCCAGACTGTCATTGTCCGGTCGTCGTCCTCGTTGATAGTTTTTTATATTTCATATTGTAGACCTGACAGTAGTATTTTTATATTTCCGTTTCTATATTTTATGTTGATTAGACGTTATTTGCTGATTTTATTCACTTTGTTTTCGTTTCTATATTTTATGTTGATCAGATGTTATTTGATTATTTTGTTCACTTATGTTTTAAACTATTCACAAATCATAAAATCCATCGTATTAAAAATATAAACAAATACTTATAAATCTATCGTATTAAATAAAAAAAAAAAAAAATAGTAAACCGCCCCACTGGGGGGCGGGTTGGGGGTAAACCGCCCCACGGGGGGGCGGGTTGGGCATGGGTGGAAAACTTTCGGGAGTCAGGTTATTAATAATATTTTATATTTTTTTTTTGGTTATGAATAAAAATGCCGGGGCATGGTGTCCTGTCCATTTCCGAAATAAACTCATTTATTTTACTGAAAAAATTATATAAATATAAGGTAAAAGTAAACAAGCTATGGAATTGCAATAAATTAATTATAAAGCAGTTTACTTTTCTTTTTTTTTAAATTCATTGATTTTTTTAACAAAATCATAAAAAATTTAGAGAAGTTCACCAAAATTAGAAAAATATTAGCCTTTTGCTCTCCAGATAGTATCATAATTTTTCTTCACTGTTGTCATTTTTTTTTCTTATGGTCGGCCACTGAAAAAATATTAAAAATAAATAAAACACATGACACGTCTAACATATCTAACATATTGGCAAATAAACGTGTCGTGTCTATAGAAGCGTCGTACTCGGGACTCTCCATCTCCTAAACTTGCCAGGTGGCATGCCATGCCATTTGAATTCGCATCCTCTGAGATATCTCAAACTTTACGTGACATTTTAGAATATCTCAATCGTTGAAATACGTTATGCACGAATCTCAAAGCTCAAATAATACTGTCCCCTAACGCTTCCCGAATAGGCACCGGACACGTCGATCACGCAAAAATTGAGATATCTCAGAGGATACGTAATCATGCCACTTGGAGTTTGAGCACACTATGTCATCCAATGCGTTGTGTCAAGCGTGACGTGAGCACAACACGACAAATTTGTTAATCTGTACCTATCACATGAGCAAATGAACTAAACTTTTTTTTAATATCTCAAGTACTTCTTGTGGCCAATACACAAATTATCTAAGGAAATTATGAGTTTGGAATCTCAATGGGAAAAATTGGTTGTTGTAATAAGAGAGGTATGTATTTTAAATAAAAAGTCGAGTTTGAAATTCTGATGAGAGAAATCATTTGTTGTAATAATAAAGATATATATTTAGAAAGATACAAACATCCATCTCTTTCTAAAAAAAGTATTTCTTGTACAAAGAAAATAGTGAGGTTGTGGTATTATGCATAGCGCATATTGATCCGCACTATGAATTCAAATTTTCAGTTTAGAAGTCTTAACGGTCGATCCGAATAGTTCAGCATGATCTCCATATGAATATGTACTTGTACACTAATTTTTTTTATTTTTTTTTACTAATTTTTAAGATGAATAGAAAATCACTTGATCTTAAAATTGTGGACCATCCACAGACAATGATCTTCTACCCATCTAAAAAAATAATAAAAAAATATAAATTTATTTTATAGTACTACATATTCATACATGCACCATGTTGAGCACTTCAGTTGATTGTTAGAATTTCAAAAACAAAAATATTGATATGTAGTACGGACCAATATGCGATATGTATAGTACTATAGCCTCATATAGCCTCATATAGCCTCATATGTTCTATTAAGGTATCTTGAGAAATTTCTTAATAATAAATCAATCAAAGACTATCACTTGTGTCTTTTTTTTCTGACGTAATTGGGTACTTAATTAATCAATAACCTCTAAGATTAACCAAATAAAAGTAAGATACAGAATGTTATATTCATTTTGAGAATTGAGTTGAAAATTAAACTCTCAAATCACTCCTACATAAATTAATGGTGACCTCCTTTTCCAAGACCAAGAAATTGTGAAAACTTGTATCATACGAATAGTATTGTCAAAGTTGAAGATTTTAAGCTAATTAATGATGTGACATAATCTTATGTAATTAAGCTAATGAAACATACAATTGATTAAGATATCTCCAAGCATTGGTATTATACTACAAGTTTGTATTTAACACAAGTGATTACAAAAAAGAAAGGACAAATGAGTTCTAGACTTCTAGTTCATGTTTTTATGCTGCCATCACTTTTTAATCATTAATTAAATAAGACCAATAATCTAATATATGTTACTCTCACCACATGTATTAATTACTTTATTTTCCAAGAAATGGAAACTAAAAATTTAACATTTACAAATTATCTACATCAATAATTTTGCAAACTTCTTAGTATCAATAAGAACAAAATCGAAATGTGATAAAACGGCATGGTCTGATAATTTTTTTATGTTTCACTTTTCTTCTTGAGGTTATTGTTATTTTAAAACTGGTAAAGTTATGAAACCCTCAAAATAAGTATATTAATTTAAACCCTCATAAAATAATAATTATCACTAAAGTACAGATATTTAAAATCTCTTAAAAAGTTATCACCATACCATATCATTATTGCTAGTTATCTTTTGGCACACATTAATTAATTAATTGCAACGGTCAACAGTTGCAAACTATAGGTTACTTGTGTGATTAGAGCTAGGCTTTGAAAAAAATCTGATGCCTAATTAATTATCAACATTTGCTTTTGATTGCGTCGCTTTCAGACAAAAATATTAAATATTTAACTGGAATGACTTTTCGTTGAGATTTAATGGTTCCAACTTTCAAGTTCCAACATTTGTTTGTTTGCTACGATTTCAAATTTAACTTGGTACCATTTAATGATAATTACTAATTGTGGTCGATAATAAGCAATTAATTAAAGATGAATTATTATATTTTATAATCGTTTATAATTTATCATATTTACCATTTTAATTTTAAAAAACTCACAAATTTACTCATTTATTGTATTTTCTATTAAAACACATTTTAAATTTATAAAGTATCAATTTTATCATTTATTACAAAAAAACAAAAAATATAACATGTCAGTATTTTAATTTGTTGGTTTTCGAGAGTAAATAAGTCATTTCTCTACTTCCAACGGTTCCATTTATCATCAAAATCAATTACTTGAAAAAACTGATATTTTTCTTATACATTTTCAGTATTATAATTGACCATACATGAAATTATCCCTTGTTTGAAATTTTAGTGTCTTCTTTGAGGCATGTTCTCAAGTCTTCCACAGCAATGCATTTGAGAGGAGAACTAGCTACTTTTATAAAACAAACAAGAGGAGGGTTACAATGCCTCATTTCCTCATACCTCATTCATGTCTCATATTTTATATTTTTATTTTTAAAGTCCAAACAGTCAATCCGAACCGCTCCACATGATCTCCATATTCAAATATGCTTGGAGACCAAATTTTACATTTTTTTTGAAATTTTTTTTAACTATTTTTTTAGATTTATTGAAAATTGTTATTTTTCAAACAAATATGGACTATAAAAAAACAACGATTTTCAATAAATTTAAAAAAATAGTAAACAATTTCCAAAAATTGTAAAATTTGGTCTCTAAGCATATTTTAACATGGAAATCATATTGAGTGTTTCGGATTAACTGTTTGGACTTTAAAAATGAAAATATAAAATATGAAATATGAATAAAGCATGAGGAGAAGAAACATTGAACCTCCTCGAGAAACAAAGTATACTTTAAAAATTCACACCTTGATTTGCAGTACTGGTACTTTTGAGGAAAAGATGAAAGCGAAATCTTATCCATTCCATCCAATGGAAATTGTGCTTTTTGGGTAGCTCTGATCGCTATATTAATTATGACGCTAATTTCATTTGTACATGTTTGTTTTTTCCCCCTTGTCTTTCATATAATTTCTCAGTTAAGAATCTCCCAAAGCCTAACTACTCCGTATCATGATTAACGAATTAGACAAGTTGTATGAATTTTCTCTTCTATTTTCCTTCTTAATTAATGCTATCTTCTAGAATTAATTCTATTACTGGACGAAATTTCCTTTTCCTACTGTTAACACGCAGCTTTCCTTATGGACAGCTCCCCTTGCAACTTATTTCAAGCAGCGACTTAATGTGGCTCATAGCATTTATACATTATTACATGATAATATAATTTTGTACAAAAAAAATGTTGGTTAGATATTTAATATTTTTCTGTTAAATATAATTGAATAATTAAATAGTTTCTCATCCCTGTACAAATTTCCAACTATTCATAAAAAAAATTGCACCTGGGAGGGGATGAAACAAAAGAAAAGGCAACCGAATTAAGCACAGCTTTAAATATTCCCTTGCAATTTCAGCTTTTTGGGAACAAAGTGCTGAGCAAATCACATGGCTTGTAGCATTCAATTTATAGCATTAAACGAGCAACATTGACATAAGCATCTACCTACTTCGGTACTTGGTTTATAACTATTATGTAACGATATGAGGCAATCTGTATCCTCTCCAGCGCTTACACAACAAATCACAATCCTAAAATCTTTTATTTTTAAGCCAAAAGAAATCATCTTCCAAAAATCATAAAAAATAATAAAAATATTTCTAAAATAATAAAGTTGGTATTCTATATTTTGAGTAGAACTAGGGTGCTCCTAAGTTCACCAAGTTTCTTTGTGAACTCAACTCTAAAAGCTATCGGATTGATTTCAAATGACGAATCCAAACTATTGAAATTCTTCTACTTTACGAGTGATGCGTCTACATACAAAAATTTTAAAATTTGAAATAAAATTTGTATAGAGTCAAGTGGTCAAAAGACTTCCAAAAAATGAATACATTAAAATTAATTTATAAACCTTCTAATTTTGAGCACTTGACTTTATATTAAATTAATTTGAAACTTTAAAATTTTCACATGTCGACGCATCACTCGTAAGGTAGAAGAATTTTAACGGTTTGGATTTGTCGTTTGAAATTAACCTGATAGATTTTGGAGTTGAGTTCACAAATGAACTTGTGAACTTAGGAGCACCCTAGTTCTACTCCTATATTTTATTATGTAACAAATTTATTGAACTAAATATTAAAAATTGATCCGTAAGCACTTTGGCCAAAGTGTTTCCAGAAGCAATTTAGCCGACCTCATAACCTATGTTACTTCGATACTCCTATATGAGCTTCGTACCCGTATCAGATACGTATCTGATACCAATACGTGCCCGGTACGACCCAAATACGTATCTAATATCATGGGCGGACACATGATTTTTGTCAGGAAGAGGCAGGAATCGGATTCAAATAGCTTATTGGGTTCCAACCCATTAACTTTACGACCCGTCATGGTAGGAGACATTTGTTGAATCCTAAACATTTGGGAATTCATTTAAGAAATTTATCCAATTAATTACTTAGAAAATTGGTCGATTCAATGCCTTAAAACCTAATTTTTTTTTAAATTCACAAAAATGAGATTTGGATTTATTGCAAATAAAATTCATGGTAATATTCTACACGTTAAATTGAGAATTTCGATATGAAGAACACAAAAAACATCCAAAGATTGATTTTATATGGATTTTACAAGATATAACGCACATTTGCAATTCGGGTGTGGTTAATGGCCATTCGGCCAATAGGGTCCATTGTCATAGAGGCACCATTTGAATTAATTTGTACTTCTCATTTAATGTGACCCCTTTATTTTAGTGTACACCCACACCACATATACCAAAGCATGAAAAGACATGAGACTCACCATAAACCAAGCCTACTCTAAAATTAAAATAAAACAAGGAGCATTATATTCGGTCAGTAACATGTGGGACCCCCTTGTAAGACTCCTCTTCCTCTTTTGTTATCCGAAAATTGGCCTAAAAAAGATGAATTTTAGAGTCACAAAATTCAAGAGAAAGAGAGAAGCTCATGGCTTATTCTCACCTGCAATAAAGAGAGAAAGAACCATGCCCATTTTTCTCCAGGGAGGGGTAATCTAATTTTCAGGAGAGGGGGACAAAATAGAACCAGGCTCGCTTTTCTCTATTAAATTTCATAATCCTGAGGGACAACTGTACTTTCCCCCCTTCAGGTCAATGTAGGTCCGCCCCTGTCTGATAGGCTAGCTGGCGTATTGGCTTACGTGGTGTATCCTTAATTTCTTGATGTGGCCTCCGATACAGGTTGACTCGCAGCGATACGACTTTGACATGTCTGGATAATGTTAGATACGCATACACTAACATTGTCGTTGTGTACTGCGTATGAACCATGCCAAAAAATAATTTATCTATAGTCATGCAGAATCGAACTCAGCATTTGTGGCACCAGTGTTGGACTATGCAATAATCTACTTAATCAATTTGACTAGATTTGCAAAACATATATTTGTTGAATTTTATAGTTTATTGTCTTGAGATATTATGCAGGTTCATGACGATATAAATTGCTATATACATCAAGGATGAAGTATCAATTGTTATACATATCAAGAATGAGTTATAAAGAATCAAACATTGGATTGTGAGACTTAGCTCAAGATTAGTATACGATTGAAAACTGTGAAATTGGTAAAATATGCTTAAGATTGAGGTATAATACATAAACCAATACAATGGTTAGGAAATCGTCACAATAATTCATACACTGCAATCCAAAGAGAAATTGATTTATTTTGTTATAATAGTTAATCAAACGTTACAACAGAATAAATTATTTCGGGCCCTAAAATTTACAGAGACAAATGTTGTAACAACCATTGTAACTTTTGACAAGTGTTAGAGTTACCAACGCGGCCAAAATTGACAAACTGGGCTAACCATTGCAACGGTTAATCAACCGTTACAACAATTGATGCTAGATACCTTATTTTATTTATTTCTCTATAAATAGAAGCAAAATCTAGATTTTGATTAATGATCTAGCCACACTAAATTATAATATTTTGAATTTCTTTGAGAACTATAATTCTCTATTGTTGCTTGTGCATACAACTTCAATATACTTCCAACAATCTCAAGCATATTTCACCATACACAATCTCTTATAAGATCTAGAGTTATTTGTGTGAGAAAGCTTGTGTGATCAAACTTTAGAGCATTTAGTGCTCAAGAGCCTATTATGTGTTCTACCTTGTACCCTGATCACTCCGGAGGGAGCGATGATCTATTTCTAATATTTATAAACTCGGTATTTTATCGGGTCGGATTGCAAGTGCACAATCCTATCAAGTAATATAATCGAGTGTCGATCCGCAGGGAATAAGATCTATAATCTTGAGCAATTAAATCACAATCCTTCAAAAGGCCAGATAAAATCTAAAAATTCAAGTTTGAGATCTGGTCAATGATCAAAAGTATTCAACGAAAATTAAAAGTAAGCATGTAGATAATGGTGTGAATTCCTAGGGTTTTGGCATACTGTTGTTAATTCTATCTGTTTGATTGTTATATACCGTTTGTTGTAGGTTTTCAGTTATTGTAAGAGGGTTTTTAATCCGTACTTAGTGGCTGTCGTTGTCGCTGTACTGTCACACTACCAACCGAGACTTCTCCCGTGGGGCTTGACTCGATTGGTGGAAGGAGATCTGTGATTAACCCAAAGTCATAACCTTCACTTGCCCATGGTAAGGCAAGAGAATGTGACATTTGTCTGCAAATGCCATGACTCCCATGTATATTTTTGTTGTTCCAATTAAAGACTTTCCATGTTAAGGGCTCCAACAATAATCTAGTATTTTTATTCTTTCTTACCGTGACCCGACTAGCCTAATCGTGACTAACTTCTGTGTGTGGCCATCACAAGACAGTCTAGATTAGTAAGACAAAATAAAAAAAAGATCGAACATAAAACGCAAAAGCAATCAAATAACAATGACTAAACTAAGATAATTTGAAAATATATATATCAAAACATCAAGAATAACAGAGTTTACATGCCAACCTTAGAAATATAAACTCAGACGCAGAACAACATCTTTACAAGAAAGTAAGATAAAGATACAACCATGCAAAGAGCACTCTATTTCCTATTCTATCACTCCTCTCTTCTCACTATATGATGAAAAATACTAAATGATCAAAAACTATTCTTCTCTCGAGCCAGAGGGCCTTATATATGAGTGGACTGCTGATGTGTATTTTGGGTATAGAATTAAATGGTTTATTTCATACACTATTGCTTTTAATTTATAAGAATCCTAAATACGCAAAATAGATTGAATTGCAAGCGCACAATCTATCCTTATAGTAATTATGGGTGTCGATCAAAAGACTAGGGCAATTGTAATTTTTACTAAATTAATTAATCATAAATAAAGTGCAAATAAGTAAATTTGGGGGGGGAGGTTGTTGCAAATCACACAGTTGTTGGGTTCAATACCCGAGAAGAGTTGGTTTGTAACAAGACTAATTTAAAATCAAAATAAGAGAAATAAGATTGTGATCAAGTTAACTAAGTCTAAGGGTATTTGGTCCATAATCTCTTGGCTAGTTCAACACTTGATATATTATCTTAATTCATACTTTGTTTTGATGGGAGTTCCAACTAGGTTGGCCTATTTCTACTTAGAATCAATACTTTTCATGTTTCAAGCCTATCATGTTAATTTACCGCGTCTTAGGACTGTCACTACCTAATAGGGTTGTTTAATTGAAGGTTAAATACTCTACTAATTCATACCGATTACTAAATATACTTTAAGTATCCCGATTGTGAAGTACTTGTAAATTGGTTTCTCACAACTTTCCATGTGCAATCTTTAGTTCTTATGGTCAGGGGTAGACTCGATTTGGTCCATCTAATATATTGTCCTTAAGGTTATTTGTGTACAAGACTCGTTTTAATCAATGACTTAAACATCCTTGAATACAAGAGAGCTGTCACTACCTCCGCAAGATGTGGTTTCAAAAACACAAATCATGCATGACTCACAAATATATAAAATAAGAACCAAACATCAATCCAAAACAATCATCATACAAGAGAATATCTAACTAAATAAACTAACATAAGTTCATGCTACAACCTAAGCCCCTAGAGAGGAGATTAGCCTCTCATGGGTGCAATAACAAAAACATCCATGAAAAAGAACAAGTAAACCAAGCAATTAAAATGAGTAAATAACAAAAGGGAAATAGAATACACCAGTTCCCAAGCTATGCCTCAGTTCTTCCTTGCAAAGCCTCCTTGTAAGTCGCCAAATTCGCTTCGTCGCTTTGAATTCACTTGAGAAGGATGAGAGAATGAAGTTAGGGTTTGAGGGAAGAGAGATGTTTAGTGGGAGGTGGCTTGATGTGAATCCCCAAAGGGGAGATGTTTTTCTCCTACTGCTTGCTTCCTCTTTTATAACAATTTTTGTGTCTTGGGAAACAATCAGATAGAATTTGGAAGTGCATCGGGCAAAGATCGCGTCATTAAGACAAGATATCCTGTGATTTTCAGCATTGGTGCAGCCAGGAGTGCGGCCTAGAGGGGGCGCACAAAGGGGTCTGCACTATGGATTAAGATTTGTGCAGGCAAGGGAGGCCGCATATCAGGCCACACGGACTCTCTGACTTGGGTTGATTCTCCTTCTTGCATTGTGAGGCTTGAGATGCGGGTAACAGGGGTCACACCAATCAACACTGAGGCTCTTGTACGGCCTAGGGAGGCCGCACGTTAGGACGCACAGTGGTTCTAAATCGCTAATTCTTCAACAGGATTGATGTCGGGACTTCAAGGATGGTTGTACGGCCGCACATAGTGCCCCAGAGATAATATAATAGGTGTAAAAGCTCCAAATTGTAATCAAAACAAACTAGAAGCAGTAACTTGGTTCTTTAGCATTATTCTAATTAAATTAAGCTAAAATGCAAGGGAATTGGTTATGAAATTGAAGTAAAACTCGTGTTAAAAGTATATATAATTTAGGCTTATCAACTGCGTCTGGAGATGAGTGGAGTCCAAGAAATCTGGTATGGCGACAGCTATAGCAGTTATTCCCCAAAGGATGCCTCGGATATGGTCCGTATTGGGTCATACAGACCGTATTGCCCCTGTGTCGCTCCTAGATTAATGCGTATTTGGCTAAGTCGTTGGTCTGTAGCGGCCCTCTGGTTCGTATTGGGCTATACGAACCGTAACAAACACTTAAAATCGATACTCCGTAACTTCGATCGACCCGATTCTTGCTCCATATGATGTAAAATAGCCCCAAAACATGGTTCCTGCATTAAAAGACAAAGTTGGGCAATAGTAAACTGTTTCTCATAATAATTAAGTATAAATGCGAGAAAATAAGATAAAACCTAAGTCAAAACCCTGCGTAATTCACTCACACTTTGAGTGTGATCATACTCCTTTCTCATTAGGTAAAGAAACACGCACCATCTCGAATGTCACGAAGTCCCAAAGTCCCGAAGACATAGATGTTAGTGCCGAACTCCGTAAACATCTTTCGTGTCAAGTGAATCTAAACTCTTCTATTTACTTTACTTACACTTGCTTTATTTAAGTTTTCTTTTTTCGCTAAGAACAACTTACGTACACGTTAAATACATATTGGTTGTGAATATTAAATTACTTAAAGTTAAAATTTTAAAAGACCCCCATTCACCCCGCTAGATGTTGTTAGGGACAACAACAAGCAATATACCATCTACCACTACACTAGTTTACATTTGATATTAGAAACTAGTAGCAATTATATATTTAATGTATACTTATCGGACTATATTCATAATGTTTAATATTTAATTCATATAATAATATCTTTGTTTTTTGAAAATTTCTGTATTATCATATTTATATTGATAGATAATATCCGTAACCACCAGCACCAGTATCTGTATCCATATAATACAGATCGTAACCGTTTATCAGAAGAATA
This sequence comes from Carex arenaria, assembly GCA_964058825.1. Taxonomy (NCBI): domain Eukaryota; kingdom Viridiplantae; phylum Streptophyta; class Magnoliopsida; order Poales; family Cyperaceae; genus Carex; species Carex arenaria. The sequence continues at coordinate 462,410 of CAXKVW010000095.1, read as the reverse complement.
ATAGACTAGGCTCTGCCGCTCTGGAGGTACCATATGACTTGGCGTTCGAGAGGATCCCAATATCTAATGGGTGCGTATCCTCTGAGATATCTCAATTTTTGTGTGACCTACGTGTCTGGTGCCTATTTGGGAGAACATAGGGGGCATTGTTATTTGAGCTTTGAGATTCATGCAAAACGTATTTGAACGATTGAGATATTCCAAGAAGTCACGCAAAATTTGAGATATCTCAGAGGATGAGAATTCATATCTAATGGGATCGCAATGAATTGTAATTGTCCAAGTTCCCTAACAGTTCTTCTTTGTTTGACCTTTCGAGCTCTTCTCAAATCTCCTGCATTCTCTTGGGTCTTGTCCCCATCATCGTGGCGTGGCATGAAAAATATATAATAAAGGGGAAATTATATTTAAAAATCTCATAATTAATGAAATCTTCTCCAGTAATGAATAATGTTTTTTGTTCCTCCCGTTGAGTTAGAGATGACAAAACAATAAATATCCTCTCTAAGGTACCTCAGTGTGTAGAATATTCATAATCGGATGAAAATTAATTTGGTGTCTATTGAGATACAGAGATCCGCTTTAAGATTCATGTCATATTAAAACAGAAGATTCTGATCTTATTTCACACGGCGAGGTATTTTGTTGGATCTGAATTTCAAAACAACGAGTTAGATTAGTTGTTTCTCTCTTTAAAGTATGTTTAAAAGAATTTTTGGTTTATAACTTTTGAACACGTTATCAACATATAACAAAATGTTTTTTGCAATCTAACATTATGTGATTATTGTAATATACTTCTGTGTTGGGTATGTTTTTTATATGATTGATTCTGACCAAGGTTCAAAATATCGATTATCGCGTCATCGCGGAAAGGCTAAATAAAAAGCTACTGTGAATAGCATAGCTATAGTGAAAGTTATCCTACGTAATATTTTTTTTTCAATTATGTTTTTATATTTCTACTGATTATCAATATTATCTAAAGTCTCATATAGCGATTAATAATGCAAAATTTATTAACAAATTAGAATATTCATATTGAACCAATACAAAATCCAAATTGTTATTCAAAATATCTCTAAAAATATCATCAACTATGTATCTTATTTTTCAATTAAAATAACCTAAGCATCATGGCATAAATTATATATATTTTTCTATTAAAAAAAACTAAGCATCGTGGCATAAATTATCTATATTTTTCTATTTAAAAGGAAAAAACAGTCTAGACTTTGAAAAATATTTATCCTTAAAAAAATCAGTTAAATAAAAGTCTATGTAGCATAGCGTGCGCTATAGCATGTAGCGTGTAGCGCAAATAGTTGACCGTTATTACTGCTGTAGTGGTCGTAGCTGAAATAACGCACTTTTATCCCATAGCTTAGTGTTTAAGGTCCGAAAACACTATAGAGCACCGCTATTGTGTCACTATAGCGCGCTATTTAGAACACTGATTCTAACAATTGAATTTATTATTATGATAAATTATTTTCTAGTTTGGATCATTTGAAATCTAGCTAGACTAACCTTAGTTTCTTTGAACAACCCAAGCCTAGCTTTGACATTTCAGATTTCTTATTTCATAAATTTTATTTAAAAATGTGACTAAATTTATTTTGCCAATCAGTTCAAAAATGTTTGGATTTGTAGTAAATAAACTTTTGTTCCAAAAAAAAAGATGGGCCCAAAGAATTATGGATTATTTAAAATGAGATAAAATATTGCTGCATTATTTAGATCATGTTAAATTTCTTGATTTTATTTGTTGAATGGTCAAATTGTCAAACTATTAATTACATATAAATCAATTTCTTGTAAGGCATGGATTCTTTTTTACCTTTAATTAATCAACAGCATGGACTTAATTTGGATGCATGTCCTCGGTGTTTTGCCTAACTATGATTAACTCTATTATCTTAAACAAACTGCATGTGCCAATCAAGTAATAAATATAAGTTGCAACATTAATTGGGATTAACTAATTTACACACTGGATGCGTCCAGTTCCTGGATTGGACCTGAGACAGAAAATGCACATAACTAGCAGAGGAGGTGGAAGAGAAGCAGTTAGGCAACGCAATCAGTTATATATATATATATATATATATAAGAGTAAAGCTAATATGCACTTAAGTGCACCGTGCACTTAACCCTAGAACTGTCCGATTTCTTTAAAAGTCGTGTAGCACGGATCTCAAAGCTAATCGGACGGTCCGAGAGTTAAGTGCACGTGCACTTAAGTGCATATTAGCTTTACTCTATATATAAACTACATTTTATTTTATTATTTCAATTAATAAGCTACATTACAAGTCGTATGGAAGTGGCCTAGATTAAGACATTGTGCCAACCTCAACAGTTCCGGGCCCCACATGAAATTTATTATTTTTGATGTTATGTTTCCATCAGTTGTCACCTTGCTGTAGCAATATTTTAACACTTCTTTTCCACATGAATATGACAACATGGTTTCTTCCTCAAAGAATTTTTTTTTTCAAACTAATTGGAACATGTAAAATAGAAGACAAGCAAGAATGAAAGGAGTATATCCTTACATGCTCTCAGAGGTTATGTTTTTTTTTTTTAAAAAATTAGTTCGTTCATGATAATTAAAAGTAAGAAAATAAGAAAAAAAAATTATCCCTTTCTCACTTAAAATAAATATTATTTTTTATTTTATTTCTGCTTAGGTTAATTATGTACTTAATTATGCCCCAGTAAAAAAGCTGGTAGTTCACTAGCTCTTGTGCACAGGAATGCACTACAATTATTGGTGGTCTATGAACAGCAATGGCTTAAAATTCAATAGGAAAAAACATAAAAAGAACTTGCTATTACAAGAAAGAAAAAAAAAGCATCAGCGAGCAGGTTCAGAAATAAACGACAAAACTTTCCCATCTATTGCCACGGTGAGCGGTCCAGCTTATATTATTACAAAGTTGATCTCTCTTCCTTCTTTTGAAATTTAACATAATATTTCTGTTCAGATCATGACCATTCGATCATAATACACATGAATATTAAAGAAACCCATTCATTTTAGGTCATAGGATATGAACTCCTCTTTGAATGGGTATTAATTACCAGATACAGGTGGTCTCTTCTTAATTTTTTTTTTCTTTAGTAAATAAATATAAAAAAGCGTTCTTTATCGGACATCGCAATTGGACCCAACAGGCTCCTGGGCTCCAATAGATTTTTACAAGTGTATGACTGTAGCCTGTAGGCTTATTGTTAGGCCGCAAGATTTCTTAGGCTTCCGGCCCAATTTGTTATCCAACGCGCAACATTTTTCCGAAGTAATTTTGAGGGAAACCTAAATCCTATTGCAGTAATAGACGGTCAGGATTTTCATCTCCTTTAGAATCTTCCCCTAAAAGTCTAAAACCCTTCCTCTCCGTCGCTTATCAAAAGTTCAAAACACCCCCAAAATCCTCCATACTCTCTTCCTCTGGAGTCTACGGTACAGCACGCGAACCAATGAAGGTGTTCCAAGTGGCAGGAGGCAGCACTTTATCAGTAACCCTCTTCGCCGATGTCACCAATAGCAGGTACTTCCCTCCTTTTTTAGCTTCTCTCTTTTATTCTATTGGCAACAATTACAAGGGTTACTTGAGATCATTAGTGAGCCTCACCTAATTTGATTTTGCTCACGGAAAGCAACAAAAGGGCAAAAATCAAGGCTGGGTGTTCTGATTGGGTCGTGTGTGTTTGATTTTGTTATTGAAAAGGCTAGACCCTCTGTCAATTCAATAATTTATCAATTGGGACTTATGAAGAAAGCATTATTTCTAATGTCCTTCCTAGTTCCTACCCAACTAAGATTGACAATATAACAGTGATGATCTACAATTGTACCTGACTGATTTCTACTTAAAAAAAATGTGATGAATTAACATCAATCAGTGGATTCTGCCCCTACCGTTGAGATTGTTAACTCATTTAATTGGTTACACTAGGTGCAAAGGATAACTTGTCACAACCAGATTGTAACTAAGTCTTTCTAGTAACGTAAGTTGTAAAAATGGTAAGACATTGGTGTTATGTAATTCTTATCTGAACTGGTAACTTATGTGCCTAGTAGTCTATGTTGAGTTTGGTAGTTGACTAATGTTTGTTTATCTATATTTTTAGGGAACTTGTTGAATTAATGCAATCTGGAAAAATGGAACCTGAAGTAGCTCTTCTCAATGCATCACTGGTACAAAATTTGCATCTATAGTACTTTATATAACATAGTATAATCTTGCTCTTCGCAAGATTATCAGGGTCACGATGGTAATCTTGATTATCATACGTTCTATATGCAAATGATGCATCAACATAAGTCACATAACAATTAAGTACAACATGGAAACCCAGGTTTTAACATGTTCCTGGATATGGTACTAGCCACGCACACTTGCAAGGATGATTGTGTACTGTTGAAACAAGTGATATCTAGAACCGTGTCTGTATTTTTTATAACCAGAGGTAGTTTGGTAATTTGGGTTCTAACTTTGGAATACAGGTATTAGATATCTTCCCTGTTTTGGCTGCTGCTCACAAGGCACTAGTATCCAAATCAAGGGAGTCTCTCACTACCCGAACTCTCCATTCTGAGCTTGTTTATAACTATGCGGCATCTAAGCATGTAATGAGATCCCTCCTCAGTTAAGAATTTATTATTGGAAAACATTTCCACCTAACCCTGTAAAACCTGAAAATATCTTGTATGACACTACAAACTACAGGAATTACTTCTTGTTTTGTCTCAAGTAATTGTGCCTGTAATAATTCAAAATCACCCTCTTTATCATTGGTTCCTGAGGAAGAAAAGTAAGGGATGATGGGTATTATTTATATTTCAGAAAGTGTGATCATCCCTATCAAAAGTTCCTCATGGTTAGCAAAGTCATCAAACCTCAAATATGTTCTTACTCTGGGAAAATCATGGCAACTTGTCTATGATCCTCATAATTGCCATTTTTTCTGAAAATGAAACTGGTTATCTTCACTCTTGAAAACAGAAGTTAGGAGGATAATTGGGGTCTGTGCACAAACTTCTATTTATGGGAATTGAGAAATGTTTTACATTTCTTACAACGGCATGTACAATATATCCATGCTCTGTAGTGGCGGATAGGGTATTGTTGCTATGAATTTAGTTTAATAGAAATGGTTTACTATTTAGATAAGGGAGTCATTGAAGAGGTGTGGCATTTCTGACCAGACGAGCTACATCCTTGCTGCACGTTTCAATGCCACTGATGATGAGGTTCACTTTTCAACCTCTTTTTTAGGTTGCACATAGTATCCTGTTTTCACTAAATGTACATATTAAAACTGTCTTAAATATAGATGTAACATTTATAGATTTTACTGTGTCAATATGTATCAGTTTATAGATGCTTCAACTGAGTATTAAGGTACTTACAAATGCCAGGTAGTTGCAAAATGTAACTTGATATCTTTTTTTTTTTTTTTCTTTTTTTTGTCCTTTTGGTGCTTCATGTATGCTTATTGTTTTGACGAAGGGTGCTTATAATGCCTCTTCTTTTAGGTCTTCTTTCATCAAATTTTATTACTAAGGCTCAAGCACCCTCTTACTTGGTTACAGATCTAAAAAAAACAAGAATGCTGAATTATATCAGACTGTTTGTATTTATATTTCTACATTTATTTTTTGTGGTAGATGACATTGGTAGCAAATCTTATTAATGGGAAGGAAATTGATCTGGAAGAACTTGAACCAAGATCCAACCAAGACCAAATACTAAAGGTTCATTCTTTTTTTCTACCTCATTTGATTGGAATGTTTCATGAATATCCTTGCAAAAGTCTCAAAAACAACTTATATTCCCCTGTCGAAAGGGAAAGATTCTGCTTTTGTGCAAGGCAAGGAGAATATATCTTGCACTCTTATCCTGTACGTACATCTCCATAATATCCATACCCTCTCTTACTCATCAACCAGACAATGCAGCAATTTGAACATATCTTTAAGACAAATGGTTATGGAACAGAGGAATGGCATATAAGATTATTCTCATGTAATTGTCAATATGATGCTTTTCTCATTTTTGTCCTGCATCATACATTATTTATCTTTCTTGTACTTATGGTTCTGTTCCAGCACTATAAAGTACCTCCACAGGAGTTGGCTATCTCTTCAATATCTGATGCAATCACTTGTCGCATAGCAGCCATAGATGCTCTCTGACTAATATAATATGGTGTCCTCTTTAGCTATCTTTTTATAGTATTGCCTGGTATTTCCTGTTGTAACTTACATTGTTTGTATTTCAACATTTGAGGCACTCTCTTAGGATATATTAGTTTGTTTCTGTCTATTATTCTACCCTGTTTTGGTCCTTAATTTCATTAGATGTACTTGGGAAACAAGTATTGAACTCTTGAACTGAACATTACTGTTTCATTTCTGTCTGATAAGAGAAGAAAAAAAAAAGTTACATGTGCTGGTAATGAGATCCTTTTGATCTGTCAAGAATTAGAGGTTCCGTTTCATGTCTCCGAAGAGTATTTTTTTCTTATGTTGTAATAAGGGAGCATTCTAATAAATTTGAGCCTCCACAATTGGTGTTGGTGCCTTTTTGAAGCATTGTGATTGATGTTCTGAGCATTCCAGACATGCTTGGAGGCTACATATTATACCTGTTACCTTATTGAGTTGAGTTAGCCATGATAATCATAAAGTGTTATTTTCTTATTGAAGTACTGTTTTCACTTTCTCCTTTTTATTTTTGTGAGATCATAATTTTAGCCAAGTTCATTTTTGTGACAATATTTGGCTTGCAAATTGGCATGATTTCTGTTGAGAAACAAAGTTAAAAGGGTATTTATGTAAAAGGGTAATTAGAGAATAGATGAGGGATCTCTATGTAATATGTGCAACCTCAATTGGGGAATTAATGAAATTAAGTTTTATTCTCTCAAAACAATTATTTCATATGGCAAACTATGGTCTGTTACAATCGATCTTTTTCTTTCAATACTGATGTGAAAACAAGATATTTATTCATGAAATGTCATGGCCTTTTATAGCTTGTTATTAGCCAAGAGCCCTTCAAGCTTAGTCGATGATTACAAGTTAAAAATTTCAAGAGAGTATGTGTAAGAATTTGCACTGGGACAAACAGTGAGCAAGCGTTAATAAGGTTAGTAATTATCAAGTACTTAATTTCTCCACAAATATGTGTTAAAATTTGCAGTAATTAACACATATAAGATTACTTTATAGCTAGTAATTAATGCAGCCTCTTATCTCTAAACTTACAGAGGCAAAATATTACTTGCTCACTAAACTAGTCATATAAGATTGCTAAATTTGCAAAATAATAATAATAATAATAATAATAAAACCAAAAACAAGCATTGTAATAATTCACTGTCAAAGCACTCGTTACTTTGTCTTGAATTGCACCTCTATTTTCACCTCATCCAAGCACCCTTGCCATCAAAATCAATTTTAGAAGATTCAATTCAACTTGAGCAGCTGGCAATATTTCAATATTCAAGCATATCTAGGATATATATCTAAAGAATATATTGTATATAAATAGAGCTGTTTATTTTGTGTTGACTTTGTCTCAATTAATTATTCTACTTAATTTGTCAAACAGGGTTGTTAGTGTTGACTTTTATTTATTATAAAAAAAAAAAACATTTCTGTAATCAACACCTCAGAGTTTGGTTTTTTTGTTCAATCTTTATCCTGGGTTGATAGTATTAATCAAAGAAAGAAAGTCTAATATACTAAAATATTGAAGAAGCTAAAAATTCCCATCAACTGAGATTAAAAGATGAAACATAGAATTGTGCAAAAGAAATTGCAGGAACATTTAGCAGCTGGTTGTAAATTTGATGCCCCTGGACAGATCATATAAAGCAAAAATAAATAAGAAATGAATAAATGAATGAATGCGTAGGACACTGTATTGCCCACCATATATATGTCCTAGAAAAAAAACAGAGAACAGATAAGATATAATCCTATAAATCAAAACAAGCTTATATTTAAAAGACATCGGTGACATATATATTAACTATGCAAAATATGAAAGAGAAACCGGCAAGAGAGAGAAGGATTTAAGGTGATGACAGAAGCATAGAGAGCACGAAGGAATGCGATGCGTAGTCTTGTGAGCATCTCATCCTCTGTGCTCTCTATCTTCTGTCAACAGCATCATGCACCACATCCTATCATCCCTGCCTAGCTTCTCATACCATATCTGTGTATAAACAACTAACATCTCTCTGTGAATATTAATTATATATGGAACTAGCTAGAGAGAGAAAGTGAGAACTCTACATGAATTTGTCTGTTTATGTCTGAGGAGAAGTGTATGTAGGAGTTTATGGTGTAAAGAGAGAACCAGAGAAAGATATATTAAGAGAGAGGTTTTAATGAGACAAAGGACTTCTGTATATACTGAGACTTATTTATAGAAGGATATGCCAAGAAGGGAAAATAATACCTTCTTACCTTGTAGAGCTTCCCGACACTAAGCCACTAGCTATTATTCTTGAATCCACAACCAACCGTTTCCCAATATGGAATAAATCACTATCTGTGCCCAACTGTATCCCTCATTTTAATTAATTTTTAAGGCAAACTTTGATGTGTCCCCAACAACCCCAATTCAATGATAGGAGTTCCAATACCCCTCATTTGTCTCACATTTTATATTTTTGTTTTCAAATTCAAAATTGTTGATTTGAACCGCTCAACATGATATTCATACTAAAATATACCTGGGGATGAAATTTTATAATTTTGAAATTTTTTTACTGTTTTTTAAGATAGATACAAAGTTAATGTTTTTGAACGGTTCAGAAATAGTGATTTTGTACTATGTTAAAAAAATAGTAAAAATTTTCTAAAATATAAAACTCCATCTCCAGAGTACAGCTAACGCACTTCCTCTAGTATATTAACAATGTACTTCCGACCTCCAAAATCTATTGCATCGGCTTCAAATGACAATTCCAAACCGTTCAAACTAATCTCCTTGATGAGAGCTTCGTTTCCATATAATTTGTTTTTTGAATTTATTTACCATCAAGTCAAGCAATCAAAATATGAAAGGTTTTGCGCGCATTTTAATACACAATATCCCTCATTTTTTTATTGCTTGACTTGATAGTAAATAAATTCGAAAATTAAAATTTTTTATATGGAAACGAAACTCTCATCAAGGAGATTGTTTGAACGGTTTGGATTTGTCATTTAAAGCCGATACAATAGATTTTGGAGGCCGGAAGCATATTGATAATATACTCGAGGGAGCGCGTTAGCCGTACTCTTCATTCCCAAATATATTTTAGTATGGATATCATATTGAGCGGTTCGGATCAACAGTTTTGACGTTGAAAATGAAGATATAAAATATGAGTTATGATGAGATATGAAAAGTAAGAGGTATTGGAACCCTTCTCTTGAATGATTTAATTACCAATTACCATAAATTAAGAAATATTAGTTGTTGGTATTGTCCCATGAATGTATCTAAATTCTCATTATTTAACTCAACTTAAAATTAATGTGATTAAAATACAACCATGATAAATGTAATTCTATAAAGTGTGAAAGAATTTAATTTGTTAATTAATAAGATTTTAACAAAGATAGAAACTTGGGATGATAAATATAATTCTCTATCTTTGATAAAAAAAAAAAAGTATATTGTAAATTGAATGAAGATTGTGTCTCAAAATTGTACTTCTGATCAAGCAATGTCATTTTAAAACTATCTATTTAATTCTTATTCTGTTCAAATAATAAATCTCTTTCACCATTATTTCAGATTAGACCCTTAATATTAATAACTAAAAGTACACTTAATTCAAATAATTTACTATTTCTTGGCATAATGATCATATCAAATACTACGTAAGAAAATGATTTGAAAACATAAAAAATATATATATATATATATATATATATATATATATATAAGAACATTATTCAATAAAAAGAATGCATTAATTAAGAGTGGAAATTGGGTTGCCATTATATTTCGTTTTCTTATCCCTGCAAAAGCAAGCAAAAGAAGATTTCAAGTGCTTAGAAATTAAAATTTGCGGCGGCTTCCGGACCATCCATTTTTTGTTACGATCATCTCTTCTGAATCTTACTTTTTGACAATCACAACAAACAAACAAACAAACAAACACCGCACTGAATTCAACCTATATATTGCTACTAGCCAATCATAGGACAAGTGGTCACTTCGACATATCAGCATCAATCCAGATGAATTGCATTTTAATTTACAGCTATTTTAGTGATCCCTGAATTAGATACTGTGGCAAATTGCTCTTCAAAGCATTTATCTGGTGCTGATATTCATACTACAAAAAGTATTATTAACACAACAAAATTTAAATATTTTTATAAATAAACAACTTTATTCCTCATTTATTTCTCAATCAAGCTATCATTTTTTTTAATTAACAAACTTCTTAAATATAAACTTCTAAATTTGTTATCCTTCGTTCATGTTATCTTCTAATTGTATACTATACAGTGAAAAAAACAAATACCCAACCAAATTTTGAAATAATATGTCATTTAGATTATTTTTTTTTGAAGATGTAATTACTTCCTACTTTTAATTATGTCACTCAATTAAATGAAAATTATTTTGACAGTATATTTTGTTAATTGTAAATTTTATAATTTAAATAAATACTTAGATAATTTTATCTTTAAATCTAATCATTTCAATAAAGGTTCTAAATAGCGTTTATCGCGTCATCGCGAGAAGGCTACAAAAAAAGCTATAGCGGATTGCGTAGCTATAGCGGAAGCTATGCCACATAGCGTTTTTAATTTTTACAAAAATTATATTATATATTTGTACTAAGTATCAACATAATTTAAAGTCTCATATAACAATAAATAACACCAAATTGATTAAAAACTATAATATTCGTATTGGACCAATACAAAGTCCAAATTACGGTTCAAAATATCCCAATTTAGGAATGTCGCCAATTTAGAATTTTTCACAATTTGAGCAACAAGGGTTTCTTCTCGACAGCAGCAACCAATCTTTCAATTGATTTTGATTTGAGCTTTTATTTTACTTTTTAATTTAAGTTAATTGTCCAAAAAAACTCATAGTTAAAGTCTAATTGAGTCTTTTTTATTAAATCCCATATAAAAATGCCTCAAAAAAGTCCATATTTCATAGCGCGCGCTATTTGCGCTACACGCTAAGCGCTACAGCAGACCGCTATTACCCCTATAGCGGACGTAACTCAATTAGCACATTTTGATGTCATAGCGTAGCGTTTAGGCTCCAAAAATGCTATAGCGCACTATTTAAAACACTGATTTCAATTAATAAAATCTACAATTTATTATTTATTAATTTAATTATAAGTTTTCTTTTTTTTTATTGGTAAATTGATTTTTCATCTCATTAATTATGACTTTTGATTTATGTGTTCCGTTTTTTAGGAAAGAAATGCATTTAGAGGGAGATGTTTTGATTTTGGAAATAAAGTGAATCATAATTATTAAAATAAAGAAAGTGTTGATTTCATAATCAAATAAGATAAGCTATTATAACAATAAAGTAGGGGTAAAGTTGTCTATATATTTCAAAATTTTGAAATTGTTGTGTTAATAAAAAATATGGTTGTGTTAAAATCATCACCCCATTTATCCTTTCAAAAGGGAAAGGTGGCCTTAATAAGCAACCTGATTAGTTAGAAAGAGGTGCTATATCTGGCAAGGCTTGCAAAGATTAATTGAAATCCACTGCCAAGCATTTTTGTTCAATCAACATTTAAAAAAAAACAAAAAATGGATGTGGATGTGGATGGATGGGTAAGGGTAAATAGGGCGGTCCCAAGTGGAGCCAGGAGTTGTCCTACTTGGATTTTGAAATTTTATGAGAAGCTATATGTTCGGATTAATTTTGTCCCTTCTTGATTTTTTTTTTTTTACTCTCCTATGGAATTCTGATTTGTAATTTGAGTTAAAATTAGAGTATTTTTTTTTAATTTGAATTGGTAAATAGGATTAGAAATCAGAGTATTAGAAATTAGAAGTTAAAGAATTGAAAATTCTAAATTTTTTTTTATGAGAAATTTAGGAGTCTAGCTCCTAGATTCCATATATCAGACACAAAAAGTGTCAATTTTTACAAAGTTTTTGAAAGAAATTAAAAGAAAAGAAAGATAAGATTATGTACATCATAGCATACTAGTAAACGCTATTTGCTCTGCCTTCATCCTATTCTGTCCCTACAGGTAAACCATGCTGTGAATTCATTAATTGTCTCAGCTCTTAATTGCTGCACAGTTTTAGCTTGGTCTTGAAATAATATTTTGCATCTCTCTCGACAGATCACAAAGCACAGAGTCAAGTCGATTTCTCTTGCTTTTGTTTGCTTGGAGTGCAGTATGGTGTTTTTGTAACTCCCTTGCTAAAAAAAATCACATTGCCCAATTTCTGGTATTCTCTCCTTTGTCATCGCCCTGAGTGTGATTATTATCCGGCATCCTCCAAACATATGCTTCACAGTTTCCATCTCCTCCTTACACATATAACACCTATTGATGAGGTGCCAGCCCCTGATTATCAAATTATCAGTTGTTAATATCTTATTTTTTATCATCAGCCAACCAAAAATGAGTACTCTTAGTGGCGCTTTGATATTCCAAAGATTAGCCAATTCTGATCGTATTAACCCTGTGTGAATTGCTCTGTAATAGGATCTTACTGTAAAGTTCTTGCTCTTCTCCCATTTCCATTCTGGTATATCCTGAATTTGACCACTTTGCCCTTGTGTTTGCTCCTGTAACTCTTGTAGTAATAGTTCTATCTCTTCTAAGACTTGTTCATCATTGAAAATTCTAAGTTAGAGCAGTATTTTTTTTTATCTAGTACATGATTAGCTAATAAGTTTAAATCCGATTAGCTTTTTAAACTGGATTCGCTATTTTTTTTGTTTTCCTGATGAATCCTGACTCCGCTCCTAATAGTAAAAATATTTAATTTTTAGTTCACAAGTATTTAGATAATTCTATACATTGATATTTCATAGTAGTGAAGTAAATTGATAAAGTAGCATTTAGTAAAAACCATTATTTCATGTACTACGTTAACAAATGAAACAACAAAATAATATTATGTCAGATGTTAGAAATTTATTGCTTCAATTTCAATGTACAAATATATTAACTTCACTCTAAAGCCTTTCAAAGCACCTATCTGTTGATACCTTAATAGTTAATACATTTTAAAGCACTTAGACTATAACTATTTTATAATTAGTCAAATACACACAGATTCTTATGGGTGGAACTGAAAAATTTATTAGATTGAAAAAAAATGAATCATAAAATGCATAATATATGATAGCTAAAAATTTGAATCAAAGTTTCCAAAAGACCACAACCACAGATTAAAAAAAACATTCATATTATAATTCGAAAATATTTTTTGAGAGAAAACAAACTGTTAATAAGTTTTAATGCATATTGCTACAACAACAACAAAATTGAACTTAGTGATTACTGATTACAGTTGTTCTCTAAAATAAATAAAATTAGGCTGGGAGTGGGAGTCTATGACTATGACTCTCCTTTGTCTTTTTTCTTGTGAACTCGACATGATCACCATGGTAGGCCCTGCATGCATTTCGGCTGGAGCGCGTGAAATTAGGTAAATATCCCTGACCGTCCGATTGGATTAGAGAGTATAAGTTTTTGCAATTATTCTTTCTTTGAATAGATAGACGGTTCCAGTACCCCTCATCTTTTTCGAACTAAAAGCAACGCGCATTCACCAATCGAGGAGCTGTTTTGTCCCTGGCCCCCAACATAGAAAATCTCTGTTACTAATGCTTTCAATGCATCAGTTTACATCTTGTCAGTGAACAAAGCATCACATATATTCGGTGCATGCATGTACATGTATTGTTTTTTATCACTTAGGAAATTCACTGGCACATGTTATATATTACACTATACATGAGCACTTATCACTGTAGGGATGACTTTGAAACAGAAGTTTTATATATAAAATATTCTTGTGCTCCTTGGCCAACTTATCTGCTTGTTCTTACCCATTGAACCCCCTACAGAGGATCGCCCATCACAGAGGTTGGGTTCCCACACAAAATTGGTTCATTAGGCTAAGTCTCATCCCCCTCGATGACTCTAGGACTTTCGTCATATATTTAAGCCTTTTGTAAAACAATCGGCAATATTTTGTTCATTATCAACATTTACATAAGTACTTTAATTTGTAGTCCATCATCAACATTTTCATGTCAATGAATTATCATTTATTTGTTGCTTCAGTATGCAAGTAAAAAAATTTTCCAAAGAAATTTGCAAAATAATATTCACCAATTTTTTTTATTAGTAATAATATTTTCAAAAAAAATATATCATTAATTTTATAAAATAGTTATCTGTAACATCATGACACAAAATCAATCACATACATTTTTGAATAAATAAAATATATGAGCTAACAACAATAGTATTTTTAATAGAATATCAAAATCATGCATTCTAATAATCAAATCATAGTATAACTCAATCAAATTTATCATCATCTCATGATATATGATAATTTAAATTCTCATATTTTTTGCAACATACGAGAAAACTACAATATAATCTCATTTAATTTTTATAATACAAATTAGCCATAATCATAATCAAATATATATTAGTTATTATGATCAATTAATTAAATGAGCACATTTTATTTCACACCCCCACATTTCGCTTATTAGTAAACTTATCATGATTTATCATAAAATTAAAGACATATATTCAACATTTATGTCATACATATAGTAGAGTCAACTTAATATTTATGTACCATTCAGATTAGGTGATTTTTTTACCTATCTAAAAAAATAGTAAAAAAATTCTAAAAAATGTAAAATTTTGTTTGCAAGTATATATTCATATGGAGATTATGTTGAACGGTTCAGATTGACGGTTAGAATTTTGAAAACTCAAATATTGAGCCATTGCATGGAGGACCTTTATGCTACACATAGCACCTTAGCCAACTCCTCCTTAGATTATTACTATATGTCATTCACAGGTTATATTTTATTGCAAGTTAATGCAAATAATTTAAAACTGAAAATTTCCTAACCCTTTGTACAATTTGTAAACTGAAAACAATGAACTATCTATTTTTTATTTTATTACTTAATTCAATTATACATTTCATATACAGAAGAATCACTAGTAACTAGGTTGCATAGATGTTCTTATTTTACAGAAATTATTATTTTATTTGTAGCAATTTTTCACCGATAACCTTGAAAATTTACTTGCGGACGACCCTAAATTTGTTTTTATTACAAAAAAGTCAAATTACTATGCATCTGTTCTTGTTTTTTTATTTTTATGACAAACATAATTTAATTTTTTTCTCAATAAATTAATAACTAAAAAAACTAACTCCTTATTCTAGAAAATAACAAATGCAAGACTAATTTTAAATCTGTTATTGATTTTCAGATTATAAAATAAACAAATATTATTCATCAAAGGACTTAGCTAAATTATTATATCCAATAAATGCTAACAATTGTTAAGAATTCCGATAACAAAAGCATACCTTTGTAATTAAGTATTAAATTAATCAATTTAATACTGAATTCATTCTTTGTAACTTTCTATTATGATTTTAATTATACAATAGTTCATAGATCAACAAATACATTAACTTGAATCTTCTAGTTTATTATTCAAATTTCCATATACCAAAATCATTATAATATTTAATCATATATAGTACAGAAAAAAAAAAACTTAGCAATTTAAGTTTTCATTTTTCAGTGACCAGATTAAAAACAAAATTATATAATTAAAATCTAGGGCACACATAGCACTGACCATTCCAATTTTAACTTAATTTAAAACTTTACCGAACTTAATTTTATAATTTTCAATGTATTAATAAATCTCATATTATAACAGTAACTGCTGCGATTTTATCAAAGTTATTTGTTAACTTGATCGAAAAAATAAAATTCAAGAAAAATTTCAGTCAAGAAGATTAGCACCAAATAAATTAGAATCTCAATTTTCTGTTAAGATTAATTTAATTTTATAGTAGAAAGCCTTTCTCATAATTAATTAGGTCATATGGTAGATGGATTTCAGCAGTTTGGATTCGTCATTTAAAACCAGTACAATATATTTTAAAATTATGTTCACAAAGAAGCTTGATGAACAGAAAACACCAGGTTCTACTCATCATTTAATATGATCATTTTATCTCTTACCTACTGTGAAATTCACAGGATGATTTTAATGTACATATATTCAAATTTAATGCTCAAGTCTGACATGGTATATATTAAATTCTTAAGAACGAGACAATGGTACTTAGGTACTTTCAAATTTGCATGTAGATTTGTACTATAAATTTTTATTTTTATTTTTAAAGTTCAAACATTATCGTTTTAAATAATTCAAAATGATCTTTACATGAGAAATATAATTGAAAACTGACTTTTATTTTCTTTTTTAAGAATTGTTTTACTGTTTTTTAGATAGTTTTTTAGATAGGTAGAAAATCACCTGATTTAAAGATTGTGGACCATTTGAATAATAGTGATTTTCTAAAAAATATAAAATTTGGCATGTAAGTCCGAGAGCAGTTTGGGTCCGATGGGCTCCAAAACCGTCTGATCTACTTCAAGATTCGTGCACACGATTATTAAAGAAAATATGTACGGATATTGAAGTAACCCGCACAGATCTTAAAACAGATCGGACAATTTTGAAACTCATCGAACTCAGTTTGAGTCCGATGGGCATCGGACCCAAACTGCTCTCATGTAAGTACATGTCATATGCTAATTACATGATTAATATAATTGTTAGCGAGTCTAAAATAAAAAAAAGTGTGGAGGTTATTGTTGTCATTTACAGATGTACTCCAAACTCGGGGCCCACAATTTGTCATATTTATCATTTAGCTTTGACAAGGCTATCTATCAACAAAAATATCCTTTCACGCCAGATATACGACTTCATCCGACTGCCTACGAATC
Source organism: Carex arenaria (assembly GCA_964058825.1). NCBI lineage: Eukaryota > Viridiplantae > Streptophyta > Magnoliopsida > Poales > Cyperaceae > Carex > Carex arenaria. The sequence continues at coordinate 445,353 of CAXKVW010000095.1, read as the reverse complement.
TAAATCAAAGACTAGACTACTAGAGAGTAGAGATAATATATAGTACTTAGTAGAACTAGGGTGCCCCTAAGTTCATCAAGTTCTTTTGTAAATTTAACTCTAAAATTTATTAGATGAACTTTAAATGACGAATTCAAACCGTTGAAATTTTTCTATCTCACGAAAATTTATTATAAAATTAAGTGGTCAAAATTTAGAAGGTTTATAAACTAATTTTAATGCATTTATTTTTTGGAAGTCTTTTAACCACTTGACTCTCTACAAATTTTATTTCAAATTTTAAATTTTTTGCATGTAGACGCATTACTAGTAAGGTAGAAGGATTTCAACAGCTTGGATTCGTTATTTGAAATTAATCCGATAAGTTTTAATTGAGTTTACAAAGAAGCTTGGTAAACTTAGGAGCACCCTAGTTCTACTCAGTACTCATAACACAGTTCGCAGTATGGTAGAAGAGAGAAAAACGCAATGACAAAATGAAAAAGAGTAGATATGATATCCAAGTGATGATTTCAGAGAGACAATAGGAGTGCAGATGCACAAGCGAACTTTGGTTTTTATCTAATCAAGAGAACACTGAGAATAGGAATGGAACTGTACCGAGCAACAATACTACATTACCAAGGCAGCAGCTTAGTTTTTCTAGTTTTTTTTTTTTTAAATATTTTTCTGTAATCTTTTTCGAGAATACTTTGTTAGGATTAAAAGTAGATTAGTATTTTATTTCCAGTTATTTATCTAGTATGTAATTTATAAGCTTTCAATATATGCCTATAGGTTTTTCCTCAAAAAAAAAAAACACGCAATGACACATCGACACCTCAGTAACCGTAACCAATAATGACAGTGTTTATCTTTTGTGATGGGCCCACCATCGGGCCCGGATCCCATAAATAACCCCAATTTTATTTTGGATGAGGACCATCCGATTCGAATATGTCGCTCGGAATTACTTCGGAATTCGAATCTATCTCTCAAAATGTTTGCGCTCCACTTCTTAACATATTTTCGCGTATTCGAATTGGACAGTTCCGATCTAAAACTCAATTTTTGAGTTACTTCACTGGATCTGAACTGAACTCCCCACAATCGTGGATCTTTTGTACTTCCGATTATTTTTACTTTTATTTTCAGCATAGTTAAGCCTAAACCTATCAATGGAATTCCTAGGGGCTAATTGAAAGCTGCAAAACAAACACCTTCTCATTTACCAGAAAAAAAATAAATCTTTATTTTTAATAAAAATGCATGCCTCAGTTTCAGGGTAAAACTGTAAAATTCATCTTTTATTTTTTATTTTATTTTTATAATTTTTGCATGCATTAAGACCCAAAAAAAGTCTTTACTTTTAATAAAAATATGTCTCATTTTCAGAGAAAAACTATAAATTCATCTTTTCTAATTGTTGCATACATTAAGATAAGGATGAGTAAATATTATCTTAGCTATTGGATTAAATGTTAATTCTCACGAGTATAAATATTTTATTGACCCCTTCGTAAAGTTGAATTGTATTACATTTCAACCCCTTCAAGTTTCAGTTTTCTACCTCGACGCTGCTCATTTTCGACTGATTGTGACTCGCATATGGCTCGTTCGCTAACAGCACACTCGTTATTGGACCAAGCTATTAACAAGCCAGCTCGCTACTAGCTCGATCCAGAATTAACGAGTTTGAGCTGGAGCCTAGCTTGCTCGCTAGCTCGGCTAGGCATCAATTTGTGTGTATTTTATACTGTCAAGCTCGGTTCAACTCGGTCCAAAAAAGTTTGTAAATTTTATTTTCTTCTTAAATCAAGGTCCAGTCAGACCCAGTGAGCCAGCTCGGACTGACTAGTCACGAGTTTGAGCTGAGGTTTTAGCTCGGAAGTCTTAGGTCCAGCTCGCTCGGTCCAGACTCAGTCCAGAATTAACGAGCTGAGCTAAGGCCCAGCTCGTTTACCGCTGCTCATTTTCTACCATCATCTGTTTATTTAAGAGCATCAAAATTAGCGTTAAATAAAAACGGAGACCAAATCCATGAATAATATAGTCAACTTTTTGCAGCGTGTGCCGCGAGAATCTATACCCAACCAATCACTCAGGAGACAATTCCATCAAAAGAGTTCAACTATATTACGATATTACGATCCTCGATCGATCTCCAGCATTACATGGATCGATCATATCTCCCTTACCGTTAGATCTTATTTAGATTCGCGCCACAATTATGAAATTGAGAGGTTGGGGTTTGAGAAGAATTATGCCTAGCTAGCTAGGTCGCCATTATATTGCGAATCTGCTTCGCATTGATATTCTGAACGTACGTTTGATGCGAATTTTTCATTTAGAAACAAAAGAAAAAAGATGTTCGCGTATATTCTTTCTTTGTGTGCTCTTCGGAAAGATAAATAAAAACAATTACACACCAAATCTGGCATAAATTAATTTATCATCATTAGATAACCGATCTTACCGGACACAAGAACGGTCAACTAAATTAATTAAGGACCAAAACTTCTTGTTAAATTAACTAGAAGTACAATATATATTAAGTGAATTCCAACTGTCATCGAACTATATAAAAATATTGTTAATATTTTGTCAAGTTCATAGAAGGACAGATTTTTTTTTTTTTTTTACTTTAAAACCGGAGACAATTTTATTTATTGAAAGAGTTACAAAGTAGCTGTTACATAAAATAAGACAACAAGTGTCTTAAAAAGTACAACTGTAAATACTAAAAAACACACAAAGTTATGTGCATCATGTAAAGACAAATTTGGTCATCTGTGCTTGATGAAAATGATAGGAGCGTACTGATTGTTTTCTCTGTGCGCAAAGTTTGTCCTGCTGGCAAACTTCATCGTAAAAGACATTGAATCAATCACCACTCAGAATTCTCAATGAATGTACTGAATCAAATCTAACCAGGAATTGAATCAACCAGACATGGACAATCATCACCCAAAGATTCCAATGGAGAGCCGTTAGTGTGAGAGCCATAAAAAAGGGACGGAGAAGAGGTGAAGGAGAAAGGGAGCACACAACAAACACCAACACAAACCAAAACATACAACAACATATAAAATAAGTAACTATATGTACAGCTCGTTCCACCCACTCTTTCATTGTCAAAGAGGGAAAGAAGAGTTCGAGAGAAGAAAAGAAAAAACAAACCGCTTATTGAATAAAAATCCCAAGAGACCGAAGGAAAGTGCGATAACCAGATCCACTAGGCGGAAGTACCGAGAAACGGTGGCAAGATTGCTAGACGGAAGCGCCTGCTCGAACGAGATGGAGCAGTGAGTAGTGGCCAGATTTATTAGGCAGAAGCACCAAAAACAGTAGCCAAATCCACGGAGAGGAGAGAGTTGTACATATATTAAGAGAGAAGAGGAGAGAGCTGATCGTTTGAAACGACCAACAAATTCTCGGTGTTTTCTTTTTCTTTCTTTTGGCCTGGAGTTTCGCCATGGAGCAGTGATTTTTTTTTTTAAAATAGAATTCATACAAAAAAAATTAACCAAAGCAGACTCGTACCCATTGAATCTATAAAAATAGCCTCCACCGGTCTCCCAAACCGGTATAACTTGAAAATTCTTCAGATCTACGATTTTAACAAGGTAAAAATCTGAATTTTTTAAGCTACACCGGTTTGGAGGACCGGTGGAGGCTATCTTTATAGCTTTCCAGAGTACATTGCTGCTTTGGTTAATTTTTTTAAAATGAATTATATTTAAAAAAAAAAAATCTAGAGCAGTCGCCCGATTTGATGTTTGGAGAGTTTTGCAGGACTCCTTGATTTTTTTTATTTTTAATTTTTTCCTTTAGGAGCTAAACCTGTGATTTTGATAATTTGAAAGTTGCACATGAATTTTTTCCTTCGTCGGTGTTCCAGTAGGGAATGTAGCAGAAGCATATATATATATATAATTAATTATTTCATTTTTTTTATCTACGGTATGGACGGCAATGGATAGCCCTAATTTCTTGACTTGTTCACGGGGCCAACATTTGGAAACTATTATGCAATGTTGGATGCTGGTAAAGTTCGTCAAAGATAATTCAGAACAAGTAAAAGAGAAATCGAGGATGCTGATATTTAAGATAGTCAGATTTTGAACTACGGTAAATTAAATATATGTTTGTGAAAAGCTAATTTTATAAAATTTTCGTGTTAAAATTAAATTACTTTATAATATTTATAATATTTTACTGTAAATTATATAAAAAATAATATATATATATATATTAAAATTTCATTAAAAAAATAGGGTTAATTGACCGAATTCATATTCTTTGCATTAACGCATTGTTTGAAGTTAATTTATTTTTTACCATGTCATCAAAATTCGGACCAATCAAGTCCAAGCCTATAGCACACGGGACCTTTTAATATTAGTGCAGATTTAAATCGAACGGTTCATATTTATACTCAGAATTTGAGTTTACTCAGAGCTTGAGAATACGAATTTCAATTGACTTTCATTTATTATACTTAACTGTGCTTCTGCTGATATCATAATTAACAATTATGAAGTTTTTTTTTCTTTAAAGTTCGCCTTTTTAAGTGTTTTCTTATAGACATGTTTCTCTGTGTCATTATTTTTTCTCCAATGGTGTTTTCGAGTTCTTCTCTCTATTTTTTTTAAAGTAAAATATAACAAAAGCTCTTGTGTTTGTTTTTGTTGTGTATGGTTCTTGTGTCATTATATATTTTTATTATATTTTATTTAGCATGATGTTTAGAATAGTATGTTATGTCTGACATGCTATATTTAAGAAAAAGAATTTAGTATTAGTATAAGATATTTTAAGAGTGTTATTTATAGATTTCTCTCTCTCTCTCTTTTTATAAATTTATGTTGAATTCATTAACTAATAATGACTTAAATTATAATTTTAACGCAACAAATTAACTAATACTTTTCAAATTCGACAATTGGAATCGAATTTATATTTATACACATCAACACATGAACGTAGAGAAGAACTAGGCTTTGGTCTAGTGTTAGAGATTCAGTCTCTGGTGTAAAAGATCATGAGATCGAAATATAGATGGAGAAGATCTTTTATTATAATAACATAGGTATTAAACAAAAATGAAATTGAATCATCTAAACAAAATTAAAATTGATATTCAGAACTAGAGAAACATTCAAGTAAAGAATAAAGATATTTCTGGCATGTATGAATGATAAAGGACAATTAACTAAATTGATTCAATTTCATTAAATGCTAGTGAAAATGAAGTGTTCTAATAGTAAAAAAAAAGTGTGTCCGATGTCTATCGGACTCAAATTTGAATTTAATAAACTCTACTTTCGTATCTACTTCAAAATCTGTGCATGTCGCTTTAATATCCGTGCGAGTCAATTTCAATATTCGTACAGATCATGTGCGTGTGTATCTTAAAATGGATCAGACGGAAGCGGAGCCCATCATATTCAAATTTGAATCTGATGGACATCAGACACACTCTTTTCTGTTGTTATAACATGACTTCATTACAGAGTGGTAAATATATCATTAATTTCTTACCCTCCAATTTCTCATAAAGACCACAAATATTCTGCAGCCTAATAACTCTGTTTTATCTCTTGAAGGAATAAAGATGGCCATTCTCAAGGATCATTCTTGTTTAGTTAAATAATTATATGTATAATGAAAGCATTAAAAATCAGAGGTGGGTCTGGGCCCAAGCTGGCCCACCCTTGTCTGTCTTTGGGCTAGCCGAAGAAAGACGATAAACTTTTAACTTCTCACGAGAACACTTTTTAAGTTTTTATGATAGGTCATGGACAAATAGCGGAATAGAATATTTTGATGTTTTGATGAATAAATTCTAAATTCTAAATTCTAAATTTTTTATGGGTACGTACTAAAAAAGGATTCCCTCTAAATTAGGGGTGAAAACGGGTTGGATATTATCCGACCGTATCCGGATCCGTATTCAAAAATTAAATACAGATATCCGATATGCAAATATCCGTGCAGATACGGATACGAATATGATTTTAAACTTTAATTATCCATATCCGAATAGTAGGTATATATCATATAATTTAATATATATTATGAAAAAATTTATGTTATTCACCATTATGATTAGATAAATATTATGAATTTAGTATTTTTAATAATATTTAATAATATTTTTAATAATTATTCAATCCGATCCGTATCCGTATCCATCTAATATCTGATTCGTATCCGGAAACGGATACGAATATAGTTTTACCACTATCCGATCTGTTTTCATCACTACTCTAAATTCCACTTCATTTTTCCCGCCAATTTCCCGAGTGTGTATCCCCTGAGATATCTCAATTTTTGCGTGACCGACGTGTTCGGTTCCTATTCGGGGATAGCACAGGGGGCCAGTATTATTTTTACTTTGAGATTCGTGCGAAACTATTTAAACGGTTAAGACTTTCTCTAAAGTCACGCAAAGTTCGAGATACCTCAAGAGATGCGAATTCTCCCAAGCAGGTGCGCATTTAAACCATTATTTTATTTTCATATTTGTTTTCCTTTTGCGCAACGCTCCAAAACAACGCCAAAAAAGGCGCGATGCCACTTTTGATGTGCCAGTGCGACGCAGTGTAGTGTGATGAAGGGAAAAACCCCCAAATCCAAAGCAAGAGGGAGGGGGAGAGGAATAGGAAGAGGAAGAACAACTGGAGCAGCCGATCCCCCTTCTTCATTGCATCCAGTTGCGATGGGAACTAGCGATCTGACCGCACAGCTCGAAGGCGTCACTCTTCTCCGTCCTTCCACACGGTTCCAGAAGCTTCTAGAAACTTCTTACGTGCCAGAGCCCGAAGAGCAGCAGCAGTCGCAGGAGAGAGATTTCATCCTTAGTCAGGATTTCTTCTGGTAATTCGAAACTCAGATCTGCACTCATTTACCTTATTTTAGTTTTTCCTGATAGATATTTGGGGGTAAATTGTTGAGTGAGTAATCTGAGCAATGGACGCCGTAGACCGAAATTAGCAAATATCTTTTGAAAATTAATGCTAGACCTGGGACAATTTCATTACTTGTTCTTTCTCTCCTCTTAATTAAAATTTGAATTCTTCCTGTTTTTTTTTTTTATTTGCAGTACACCAGACTACATTACGCCAGATGCACCACAAATTACGAGCTGCCTTGAGTTTGACAAGGTGAGAAGGTTCAGTTTTGAAGCTGAATCCCTTTTCTTTTAGTTTTAGTGAAAATCCATTCTGTAAAAAATAAATTCCGTTTTATATCCAGGAGAACGTTTGCCCAAAATCACCAGAGAAGTCTACAGTTGCACGAAGTAAAAGATATAAGAGAGGTATACTTATCCTTTTCAAAATATACTTCTTATTTACCAAATTACCAAACAATGCCAACTTATATTAGGATGACTTTTAAATGGTCATGGGTTTGAAGCCCCTATGAAAAAAATTGAGGGCTTCTGACTTTCTGAGTTCTGAGCCTTCCCCGTCTAATTAGTGAACTGTTTTTTTCAAAAAAAAAAATCTTCTAAATGGCTTTCCTGGGGTAAATTCCAATTCTAGCAGTATGGTATTCATTTCACAGCTTGGCTTCTGCAAATAGTATTAATTATGTGCATGTCATATATGGCTTGCGGGCTATACTATTTAACCTGAAATAGAATATATTATGGCCTATTATTTTCAGTGACTCTTAAGCATGTCAAGCTTGCATATAACCATCAGAATTAAAATACAATATTTGATAAATGTAGCAACCATATCAGATATACCAGACCTATACCTATCAAATATTGCCGTATTCTTTCCTTTTCTGCTTGATTATTATTCTTCTCCTAATTTTAAATAATTTTGTCTACTAATAACTGATTTCAAATGTTAATTGGTTATTGCTATTATTTTAGACCTGTCGCCAGATGCTCCACAATCCACCAACTTGGTATCACAATATGAGCCCATGGAAATCACATTGGATGCCTCCAGCAAGGATGGGCTAGATAAATCCAGAAGTCCAATGGATGATTCACAGAAGAAGCACAGCTATGTTTCCCAGAGTGCAGTTGCACTGAGATGCCGGGTCATGCCACCGCCCTGCATTAAAAATCCATATCTCAATGTGGCCTCATTACATGTTGATGCATTTTGTGATAGGAGATCAAAATTGTCAGGTTGCTTTTATTTTTATCATGGAAACTCCACATGAATATTTTGAAAAACATCTAAGTATTGTGCATACCTCATTTGAAAACCCTATCGAAATTCATTACACTATAGGTGTTGATCTGTTTTTTAGGATGCTAAAATTTTTCCAGGCTCTTCTATTATCGGTTACAAAAATGTCATCAATGCAAAAGCTAAATAAGGAACACACTTTGCCCTAATAAACATAGAGAGAGATACATCACCTTTGCTACAAACCTCCCCATTTAATGCTTCCTCAATGATGTCCAAAGTAGGGTACCTTCTTATTTACACTGTATAGAGAAGCTACAAAGGGCTCCTCAGGGCATATTTTGAAGAAAAAAGCATACAAAGAAGGGTATGTATGATACTTTTGATGTTTATGTAGGGCTAGTGGGTATGATATTTTCTGTGCTCCATGAGGGTATTCTGATGCTTTTTGTCAGTTTGTAGTAGTTATGCTTTTATGGTTTGTTGGGGATATGAAATTTGTTTCTTTGTTGAAGTTTGTCTCTATCCAGTTGAAATGTTGCTTCATGCAGGATTTTCTCCCTCAGTTGTTGGAGATGGGCTTTCACGGTACCGTACTGATTTCCATGAACTCGAGGTAGCTTGATTGACTATTCTTTCTTTGTTTTTTTTTCTAAAGTAAAGCTTTAGTGACATGCTATTTCCTGTTATTTCAGCAAATTGGTTATGGTAATTTCAGCCGGGTATTTAAAGTTCTCAAGAGGATAGATGGCTGCCTTTATGCCGTCAAACAAAGCATTAAGCAGTTTCATAATGAAACAGAAAGGTTGCTTTCATATTTCCATTGTTATTTTTCTTTTCAGTAATTTTAATTTCTTTCCAAACTAAAACACAAAGGATTATGAAATAATTAATGCGAAATATGTTCCTTTAAGTGTGGAATTTCCATTGGGAGCAATTTTTAATCATTTTTTTAACCACAGACTTGTTATGTTAACTTTTTAGGAAAAGAGCATTGATGGAAGTTCAAGCTTTGGCTGCACTAGGTACTTCAATCTTTTGACATTTTGCAGTAACTAGTGAACCTTTAAGTTCACTTGATTCCAATCTGGTCCCTGAAAATGTATGGCCGGTTTTTTATTTAACTATCTGTCTCCTTTTGTTCTTCTGTTAAATTAAAAAGATCAAAAAATGATTTACAAGGCTAAGGATTGGAAAAGGCTGAGGTTGGACCAACAATGGTGTACATATCAGTATTTTTGAGATTTCTCTTTTCCATGCTAAAAATGTTACATGATTTGTATGATTTGAGTTGACATATTAAGAAGCTTGTGTTGTTTATATTTGTGATGTTAAAAGTAGTTTCTAGATTGGTATAATGGGGCCAACTTCGGGGGCCAATTTAATGTATTTAAACTTTATGGACCAAAACTGAATTTTGTAAAACTCGAAGGTTCACACTTATGTTAATAAAATCAATTTTTGAAATAATATGAATTTATTGCATCATCCAGGGTCTCATGAGAATATAGTTGCATATTACACCTCCTGGTTTGAGAATGAGCAACTATTCATTCAGATGGAACTTTGTGATCACAGCCTGACAATTACAAAAAATCAGGCTCCAAAATGCAGTGTAATCCTTGAGATGCTCTATCAGGTCCAAATCATCTCTTTTTTGTTATGTTTCTGTAAGTTGTGCAACTAGTTGATAACAAGTGCTATTTGCATAACTGCAAGTTTGATTCTTTTTCAAATAATGCATGATTCAGGGTGAATTGCATGTAGATCGGATTTCATTTTAAGTTTAGTTGCATTATTGTTGGTGCTTGATTGATTGTAAATAGGGAGCATTGGTTTTATATGGTTCTGCTATTTGCATTGGCCAGGAATTTTTCTGGTATGCGTCATTGTTGACAATAAAAAAATGGGTATGATACATTTTGCAAAAATGCTTAATGTGCAAGTTTTCTATATTTGTGCTGTTATTAATTACCTGTATTAAAAGTAGGGTTTTGCTGATTGTTAGTAATGCATCTTTTGTGGTGAACAAACTATTGCTCATTAAAACCTTCCATACATCTTTCAGATAGCCAAGGCACTGAATTTCATGCACGAACGAGGCATAGCTCACCTGGATATAAAACCTGAAAACATATATGCTAAAAGTGGTACATACAAACTTGGTGATTTTGGCTGTGCGACTTTAATGGATCATAGTCTTGGCATAGAGGAAGGGGATGCGAGGTACATGCCCAATGAGATGTTAAAGGATCAGTGTGAGTATTTGGATAAGGTTGATATATTTTCTCTTGGTGCGGCCCTGTATGAGATCTTGAAAGGGACACCGCTGCCTGATTCAGGACCAAAATTTTATAGTCTGAGAGAAGGAAAGATTGTGCTGCTTCCTGGGTATCCTGTGCAATTCCAGAACTTGCTCAAGGTATTTTATTTTTCTTTTCTCACGACGATTTCAATTTTTGGGACCCGATTTTCCATTAGCAGCCTCCTTTGAGTCAGGAAAACAAAACAGAAAGTTTAATCAGATCCAAGAAAATGACAAATATAGAATCTCATTGTCTGTGTTGGATCTCTTATGGGTCATCCTATGCTCAGTTCAACCGAGGCTGTGTTGGATCTAGTTCTTCGAGTATCTTATGTTAGGCTGTTCAAGTAATTCATTTTGGGTTCAGTCAAATTCAGGTCCTGGGTCAGGTCAAGTTTAATTCCATGTCTGCTCTTTGGTCTGGTTTGGGTCATGTTAGTTTATCGTATAAACAAAACAATTTGGGTTGCATCATGTGTTTCATTTGGTACTTCTAGTGGTAAAGTATGTTTGGGTCCCCATCAGTGGGTGTCTGGGATATTAAAATAGGCACTTGCAATAATTTTTTTGGCAGTTCTAGACATCATAATTTGTAGACTTGTACTAATGGAAACTTCTGTACTCTAGGCAATGTAATTCATACAATAAGGTCTAGAAAAGTACCCTTGGTCTGAAATGAGTTCTTAGTCTGATCCGATTCAAGTGCCCTGATTGAATAACACAATTGTTTCTATGTCGTTTCTTTTTTCTTACCAGGCTATGATGGATCCAGATCCAGTAAAGCGGCCTTCAGCAAGAGAAATCCTAGAGAACCCAATCTTTGATAAGTTATGTCCCGTCTCTAAAACACAATCCAAATCCAAGCAGTGAAAGAACATGAAAATGGCGCATTTCTTTTTGCTGGTGTAGCATTTCCTGGCCTATTAAGGGTACCTTTTTGGGACTATACTAGGTTACATATCGTACCCACTTTTTGTAAAGAATTATCTTAAAACGAACACTTCCACTCTCCATGGGAGACTTATAAAATATCATTTATTTTTTCCCATGATTTTTCATACGTTCTCACACAGCATAAACATTATTAATGCTAATTGTTAGTTTAGTTATTCAGGAGCGGCCGAAGCGGGGCATTGACAAGTAACTCTATAGTAGTAACTGCTAATTAAATCTGCTATGCATTCTCGTTGGGATGCTGGGCGCCTTATTTCTCTTGAAATTTCCAGCTTTATAACCCAATATGTTAGCAGCAGTCCTAGCGAAGCAATTCAGATTCAGACTTCAGAGTAGTCGTTGAAGAAATATGTGGTGCCGAGAGATTCTACAGGAAAAAAAATTGTGTTGTTTTTAATGCTGATGGTCATCCAAAGTAAATTTGAGTTCTATGAGTATTGAAGCCGTCTGATGTGTTTTAAATTTTGCCCTTCCAAATCTTAAAGTGGAGCGTGCAACAATCTTAAAAAAACTGCGCACGAATCATTAAGCGTACCAGGGACTGATGATGCTCATCAGAATCCAAATTTACTGGCCATCGCAACTTGCGGAGACTGTTCTTGGCGGAATAAAATTTGGTCCAAATGGCTTTGGACCGGATACCGTCCAAAGCCTCTAAAAAACGTACGATTCAAGTCCGAACAGTCAATCTCAACTGCTCAACATGGTTTTCATATTAAAATGTACTTAGAGATCAAATTTTATATTTTTTGAAAATCGTTTACTATTCTTTTAGATACGTACAACATCCCTGTACGTATCTAAAAAAATAGTAAAATATTTCAAAAAATATAAAATTTGGTCTCTGAGCACATTTTAATATGAAAATCATGTTGAGCTGTTCGGATCGATTTTTCGGATTTTAATCATATGATTTTTTAGAAGTTTTGGATGGTGTACGGTCCAAAGCCATTTGGAACAAACCTCTTCCCATTCTTGGCATAGAGTGGGGAGTATCATTTTGGGAACGGATTTTGTCCGAAGTCCTTTGGACTACACTCTCCTCCAAAGCGTTTCATCACCGTATGATATCATTTCATCAAGATTCCATCGTGATTTGTTAATTAAGGCTGACGACGTTATCTTCTCCTCCGTTAGACAAAAAAAAAATGGAAATCGGTCCATCTCTCTCTACTCTCTTCTAAAATCAAATCACAATTACAGATTGTATCAATGGTTTCTCCTCCCCTTAGCCTTGCCAATTTCATTCTCTTTCTCTAACTTTTTTATTTTGCGATTATTGACACCAAGAACAAAAATAATCTCTCATACTCTTATGGTCTCGTACTGTTAAACCGATCTTCTCAAATCTCAAAATACTATTGGCGTACTATCTCCAGTTGCTACCACACGCTCCTTTCTTCTCAAGCGACTTCAAACAGATGTTATTGATGTCGCTAGTGATGAAGAAGTATGTTTTTTATCAAGCTCCAACAATGATTTATGCTCCGACCCACCAATAACTACATTTGGTGCTTATTCCGATCGTTCAGCAACTGTCCATTGGCTCTTTCCTCTGACTCTAACATTGGAAATGAAGTCACAGTTCTCCATCAACGAGGGAATTTCTTGGACTTTTAATAATTATGAAGAAGACACTCGTCACGTAGTTGATAAATTGTGTCAGATTTAAAAGGTTTCATTGAAAGTACCAAAATGTATTAAAAAGATTAATGGAGGTTGAAGAACGCAAAAGATATAAAGATGAATTAGAAGAAAACAACAACAACAAATATAAGAATATAAAACTAATATCTTCTCTTTCTCTTTATGTAATTATATATTAAAATAGAGTTTCTGACTTCTGAGAATATTTTAAAAGAACAAAGAACAAATGTTTGTTGCTGGTTGAGGCCTCAACTCTGTGTGTAATCATAGGAGAAGCATCATGCTTTTCTTGAGACCTAGATACTATATGGCAATGTATGAACTTTAATTTAGAGATAAATAAGATTCGTACATAATGCTGGTATATGGATCCAGTGAAAACCCACTGAAATTATTCAATTTATTTTAATTATTTCAACTCATTCTTGTCTTTCACAGTAATAGCATATTTCTTTTCCTTGAATGATTGTTCTTAAATCGAGTGTTTATAATTAATAGTGGCAATGTTTATTGTACATGTACTAATTCATAGCTCGGTGATGTTTCGAATTTATGCAGACTTAAAGTGTTTTATTTAATTATTTATGCAGTTTCCAGAAATACCCCTTTCACCAATTCAGTCATATAGTTGTTTTTAACTTGTCACCAATTAAGTGAGATTATGAAGATCCAATCATTATACTTTTCGAAGTTAAACTGGAAATTTCTTTATTATTGTACTGTGTACCTAAATCAAACCAACCGGTATATCTAATCAGAAGTTGTGTTAGATTTAGCTCTCAATGCCAACAGTACCATTATTTAGTTCCTTTTGATTAATCTAAAGGGTGACAAAATGATTCAGAGGAAGGGGTGCGGTTCGAATGCCCGATGGGCACCGGACCAACCAATACCCAGTCAGAGTCGTCCAATCTGTATCAAGATTCGTGCAAGCAAATTTAATATTCATGCTGATCAAGTTCGCACGAATCTTGATACAAATATGATGGCTCTGACTTGGTATTGAACCGCCCCTACTTCTAACATCTTGTTAGAAGATGGGAGTGTGCTCTCTCAGGGGGGTGGAGGAGGAATATAAGAGTTCTTCTTTGCATTTTTTTTCTTGAAGCGATCTGATCCCAATCTAGCGAGAAGATAGAAAAGCCATTTTCTTATTTTGTCTAACAGAGGATATGAGGAAAATAACAGTTAACGGATAATAAGGTACTTACCATCAGTGTTGTTAAATGCGGCCGCATGGACCGCATATGCGTTTGCAGTCGAAAACCGCATGAAAATTTTCATGCGGTCTCAAATATGCGGTTTTGCATATGCGGCCGCATATTAGACTGCATATTTCCGCATATTTCCGCATATTGGTCTGCATATGTGCGATTGAGCCGCATATGTCTGCATATTGGTCCGCATATGTGCGAATTTATTGTTTGAATAATTTTTAATGGGAATATATTGCATGTTTTGAGTGGAAATAAATTAATATATAGTTTAAAATCCGCATATATAAGTCCGCATGAAATTCCGCATATGCGGCCGCATACCGCATATCGGTGGCCATCCGCATGCATGAACAAAACCGCATTTTACAACATTGCTTACCATATTTACTTAACGGAGGAAAATATAATTTCCGTCATCATTAATTAACAAATCACGATGAAATCTTGATAAAATTATATCAGCGGTGATGAAACGCTTTGGAGGGAAGTGTAGTCCAAAGGGCTTCGGACAAAACCCGGCCTCATTTTTGTGTGGGACCCACTGCAAATAAGCACTATGTGGAGCCCAAGCGAAAGGGTCATTACATTTTACCACTCGAAATTCAAACCCACCTTAATATCAATGTCACGGGCCGAGGATTTCTATCACACGTTGTTCGGTCCATCAGAAAATTGATTTGACAGGCCGGATCGATATAGCAAAATCAAACCCACCTTAAATCCGTCGCTCCATTACAATTTCCATTTCCAGTCGCTACTTTTCAGACACCTATGAAATCCCTGCACGTGTCTTGCTTTCCCCGCTTTCTCTTCCGCCAAGAAAATGACTGGAGGCGACCATTAATCCTGCTTTCATGGAGATGGAGTCATGGTAGAAGAACTCATCGACGGAACTCTACAGATAAAGATAGAGGAAAATGGAAATTGAACTGCCGATCGTAGAAGGTGGAGAAGAGACGCCGCCGTCGGATGTCAGGAACACGAATCTCGAAAGCACACCACTGTTCCCGACGAACGGAGGCATCCGGCGGCGAACGGCGAACGAATCGTCGTTCTCTTGTCGCAACATATCGCGGCGTCGCTCGTTCGGGCGCGAGGTTCAGCACGCCGCCGAGGAGACCTTCCTATTGACCCGCCTAACCCTGATCCTCCTCCGCTATCTCGGGTAGAATCTTGTATCCTCTGACTGGTGGGTCCCACAAGACCCTGATCCACCAGTCTTTCAGTGACAATGGGATATGAACACTTGTCAAAAGTTGCAATCTGCACGATCACTTAAGATATCACAAAAGGCTTTACTCTTCTGTAAAAGATGATCATTTTTAGATAATGCTATTACCTGTCCAGCTGTTAACTGTTGGCATAAGCAACATGGTTGGGAGGAGTGTTGAGATGCATGGATACCTTACCATGCACAAATCTTAAATTTTGTTGGGACAGTTTTGTTTTGTTTTTTAGTTATGTAATATCTAATCGAACACCAAATCAAGTGACAAATAAATATTCAGGTACCTTGACCACTTGACATGTAAGAAGCAAAAAATCTGGGTTTTTCATTTTTTTATTTACAAGTTACACACAGCATTTTGCTGTATTATATTGGAATTGTGGCATGGTAGGATCATTTGTCATAGTTATCCAAATTTTGTTACTATAAAGGACCAGAAAGTAATTTTCAAACAATAGTAGTCTTTCTTTACCTTCTTTAATCCTGTTTGTGGTGTGGTACTGAAATAACAAAATATTTTTATCCAGAATAGGATATAGATGGATCATGAAGTATCTTGCTCTTTGTTTATATGCTTTCTTACTCATGCCTGGATTCATTCAAGGTTAGTAGGAGTTCTTTTTATAGTCAGATAATACTGGTCTGCTACTATATACTAGTATGTGTGATTAGAAACTTCATGTTTAAGCATATTAATCTGTCCTACATACTTTCAATCTTATGGGCCACTCATAAACAGTTGTCGCCTGAAAGCATTATTATTTCTGATATTTTGATTGTTTTTTCTAATAGTTGGATATTATTATTTCTTCTCAAGTCAAGTCTATAGAAGTGTTGTTTATGGCGAAAAGCCAAGAAACAGGTTAGAACAAATTTATTGTCATTCTTTTTGTTATTTTATCTCTTTTAAGTGTAATTTTTTATACTCTGCATTTAGTAGGTTAGATTTGTATTTACCTGCAAATGCAAAAGATCGTACGCCAGTGGTTGCTTTTATAACAGGAGGTGCTTGGATTATTGGGTAAGTAGGTTTAAAATTTATCTTACTTTGATTTTGCAGTCATTATATATAGTAATACTGCTTCGTGATTTTATATTAGAATTTATTTTCGGTGTTTTTCTTGATATTTGGGTTTGGTTAAGGGAGGAATGAAGTCCTAATGGTTTTGGTTGAATTTTACTATGTAACCCTGTCAGCACTTCTACTAAACTAAATCTAGTAAGATCCAATGCAGTAATATTTGTAATCCACTATTTTAGTGGTTAATTTCCTCTTTTTTCTGTAGTTACAAAGCATGGGGTGCACTTTTAGGAAGAAGATTAGCAGAAAGGGGGATTATTGTTGCGTGTATAGACTACAGGTCAGACTGATTTCTTTCTTTTTTATGGGTTGCTGGTGATTACTTTGATTTAAAGCAAAACTATAATCATAGGGTTTCTTTTAAAATATTATAAATTATTACATTGCCAGTTCAACTGACAAGTTGAGTTAGATCCCTCACAAGTCACAATGACATCCCCCAAAAGTACTTTCAACCTCATATCAGTAGTACTTAAACCAGACTGAACTCTCTCTCTTTCTCCCTGTACTAAATATATGATGTATTCTAGGGAACTGCTGTGATTCCATATCTAAATGTTGTGAACATCTAATTATTTAAATTCTAAATTTTATAAAGTTTTGTCTGCTCGAAAAACTAAAATTAATGATGTGCTGCTGTTTCATGTTGAATGGCGCTCAACAGTGCAAAATGGTTAAAAAAATGTAAACAACATGCAGTTGACATCATCTTTTTTATTATATTTTCAGGAATTTTCCTCAAGGTACAATTAGTGACATGGTTGAAGATGCCTCTGAAGGAATTTCATTTGTTTGCAATCATATTGTTAGCTTTGGGGGTGATCCTAGCAGGTAATTTCCTTTTCCCAAAAAATTGGAATTATATTTTCCATGTACCCTTTCTAACTGATAATATCTCATTTGACCTCTACCTATTTTTGACACAAGCTGTGAGCAACCAATTTATTCTAACTGATACACAGAGAGTGGGAATGGCTGGAGTATCTTTTTATAGTTTCCTAGAGCACACAGGTAGTGTTAGGTTGAGTTTTTAGTATCCTGACTGTTGTCCAACATTAATTGAACTTTCTCCTATGCCTATAATATTCTTGATTTAATAGTTTGCTACTATTTGATCACCATTAAGGGGTAAATTCTTTTGTTCTCTCTATATGTGATATTAACCTAAATCCAAAACAGGATATATCTCATTGGGCAATCTGCCGGTGCGCATATTGCATCATGTGCTCTCTTAAATCAAGCTATTAAAGAATGTGGTGAGGGAGGTACCTCTTGGAGTGTTTCTCAGATAAAAGCCTATTTTGGTATCTCAGGCGGGTAAAACATTCTGTTTACAATTTCAGTGCATTTTTTGGAGAACCTCAATTTTGTCAGGCTTTAAAATTTAAGGACCTAAATATAAAAATAAAAGGTGCCCCATTAGTAATAATTTGGTGATGATTGATGTTGATTGTAGTTGTTTGAAATTTGATCACAATATTGTCAATTGGGTGACTGATCTCCTACAGGGAAGGCAGATTTTATATTTTTGTTTATGCTTTTCCTCTAAAACAGGTACAACATTGTAAATTTGGTTGATCATTTCCATAACCGTGGCTTGTACCGCTCAATTTTCTTAAGGTAACTGACCAATTGATCAGGATATACATAATTTAGCATTTTTTTCATTTTTATGTTTCGCTCTTTCTGAATTTATTTTCTTCTGATATTTAGTGTAATGGAAGGAGAAGAATCACTCCCTGCATTTTCACCTGAATTACTCGTGCATAAACCAAGTAACAGGCTTGCAGTTTCTCTGTTGCCTCGAATCGTCCTATTTCATGGAACCAGCGATTGTTCTATTCCATCTAATGCCAGGTCACTTATATAAAAAACGACTCTTTAGTGTTTGTTTTTAAATGTATAGCCAATGCTTATGAGTTATGATACATGCAAATGAAACTTGACTTGGGGAGAAATGTGCTGGGGGTTCCATTTAATGTGCAACCTTTTACCTCTGCTTTTAGCTAGCCATTATTTTGCCTAATTCTAATCATTAAAACTGAAGTCAAATCATGCGGGTTTTTGGCGGTCTAGTTGTGGTTTAGAAATTTGATTAGTTGTATATGCTGTGGGGCAATTTAGTTTTTGTGTTTAAGTTTACATTCTTTTTTTGATATGATGTTTAAGTTTACCTTGATTCGGTAGTTGGGTCATATTTTGCTGTTAGACACAAATATGAGATAAATGTTTGTTGTATTTTAATGCACTGAGATCCGTGCTATTTGCAGAAAAAAATCTTGTATTTATATTTTAGTTTGACACTAGAAACTTCCAGAAATGATATTCAAACCATATTTACAGTAAGGCCCAGACATGTTTTTGCAGCTTTTATCTCATTTTGCTTCTCTCCTTTTTCTGGCTTTGTCATTTATGTTCAGCAAAGATCTTGCTGATGCTCTTACAGCTAATGGAGCGTTGGTCGATTTGATCATGTATGAAGGCAAGACTCACACAGATCTGTTTCTTCAGGTAAATGCAATAAATACTTCTTAATTTAGTATGTTATAATGCAGCTTGCTCCTATAGAAATTGTACCTTATTTCTTTTTCTTAATTTAGTATGTTATAATTCAGCTTGCATGGAACATTAATAGGAAATTATTAGAGTAGATTGTGTAGTCATATGCTGAAATAACAAGCCATTTAAAATAAAAATTATTAGACAAGGGCTTCATTTTTTTTCGCTCAATAAATCTGGGCCGTTTGTAAAATTAGAGGGGACCATTGCAACTTTGTAACAGGCTGGAGCTTGCTTGCAAATTGTCTAAGCTGATTTTATCCATTTACATTTTTGCGAATTAGGATCCATTAAGAGGCGGAAGCGATCCATTGATTGAGACTGTAGTTGCGGTAATTGATGAAGATGATGCGAGTGCGGTTGCAAAGGACGTGGAAGCACCTATAGCACACCGCCTTGTGCCTGAATGGATGTTAATGCTCGCTAGTAGAGTTAGCCCATTTTAAGCAATTATCAGCTTTTTTAGGAGACTTTTTTTTTTATTCCACAGCTTAGTTCTTCTTTGGTGCTGTAGATTAATTCTGGTATCCGTTATTGTAGATCTGTAGTTATTTTCATATTGAGTACTGTTGATGTTGTATATTTTCCTTGGCCCTTTTCTTGTATAAAATAGAGTTGAAATCGGACATTTTCTTGTTTTCATTTCTGTTATAAATTGTGGCCATGCCCTTTATTCAGCACTTATGTTGGATGCTTCCTAGCAATTATAGATCTATGTTAATAATAATATTAATATACCCGTTTTTAATATAAATGGAGTTAAAGAGTAACTTCGATGCACTACCAAGCTTTGGGACTTCGTTAGATTTTATTTCTAGCTTACCTCAAGCAAAGCTTGGGACCAAAGGATTGGGTGTTGTTGTAACTGCGCTGTCAAATAACTAAAAAAAAATCTTTTTATTTCAATTTCTCGAAATTCCTAGAGAGTGCCAGGCTGACAGCTAATCATCTTGTGTTTGCCTAATCAGGTAAACAAGAACGTCGGATTAACCAAGGAACTGGGTTGTCCTAACAAGTACATTGCTATTTTATTGATGAATCAAATTGACCAAGGATGGGAACTGTTTTTTTTTTTTTTTTTAATATATATATATATATAATATAAGCCAAGCCTAGGAATAATAGCGTCCAGCGCAGTATGGAGAGAATGCAATTGCATGTATGACTATAGTCTCAAATGAATTATTTGGATTTGGTTTGATGGGGTAAA
This sequence comes from Carex arenaria, assembly GCA_964058825.1. Lineage (NCBI taxonomy): Eukaryota > Viridiplantae > Streptophyta > Magnoliopsida > Poales > Cyperaceae > Carex > Carex arenaria. Next base: position 425,014 of record CAXKVW010000095.1, on the reverse strand, counting down.
AAATTTATGATTCGAAAATAATTCCAATATAATTCAAGGACGATTCAGAATTATCCGAATCAGAGATCTCAGTCCTACAAGGAAGCAAAAAAAAAATGTTCTAAGAAAAGTTCATAAAATTCGCAAATTATTCATGAATAAGTGAATAACTCATTCAAAGTTCATTCAACTGAATAATTCACCGTTCAGTTCGCCATCACCAAAACAACAAATAATTCACAAAATTTGTGGCTATATATATAATTGTAGGGCTGCAGTTGAACAATATAATTAATTTGCAGCGAATCCTGTGGTTTTTGCGTTTTTTCCCTTTCTAGATTTATTCTATGTAACCCTTGAAAAGGAACATTTGGTAGCAGCTTGTACTTTTTCCATCTTCCTTTCTGGTTTTACCTCACAATGGAAAACTAAAACGCAAAGTTTGGTCATCAAAAACCAAATGAAAGATTCTTATTAAGGATGAATACAGTGCAAACGCACAGAGGAGCTAGGATTGCTCCAATCAGGAAAAGGATGAATACAGTGCATCAAATCATAAAAATTAATGAACAAATGACCTAAAATGGTCCACACGTTGCTCTACATAAAGATACTAACAAAGGAAGTACCAAGAGATACTATCTTTATGATGTGAACAAGGCATAAAAACAGGAAGCGTCAACTAATACTACAATACAAGAAGCGTAACATCTGAAATTCATATCAACTTATGAGGAAGTCCCAGATCTTCTTGCTTATAGATTTGTTAGCTTCGTCTTCTTCTTCATCTTGTTCGCTCTCCTCCCCACTTAAAGTTGGATCGGCAAATTCACTTCCTTCAACTGTAGCTTCAGCAACTCGATCTAAGACCATCTTTTCTTCCACCACAACAATCTCTTCCTCCATTTGCTCAGGTATCGCCCCTACAGGAACTTGGGTTGTACCTTCAACATCAGGCTGTAGAGAGAACAAAAAAGATCATTCCAATCAGAGGAAGGCATAACTACAAGAACATAAATAAGAAATGAAAAAACCCATCACAGAACTACTTCCATGTGCCACAATGATGGTGCATGCTACGAATGTAATAAGAGAGAAATTCACTATTCTGCACCTTCTTACACAGTTTTAAGACACCCTATGAGTAGGGGTGAAAATGGAGCGGATAGTGGTAAAACCATATCCATATTCCTTTTTTCATTTTCCGGATACAGATACGGAGAGGATATCAGACATATCAGATGGATACATATACGGGCCCAGATCAGATTGGATATTTATTAAAATAATATAAATAAATATTAAAAAATATTGAAGTTCATAATATTTATCTAAAAATAATGGTGAATAACATAAATTTTTCATAATATATATTAAAATATATGGTATATATCTACTATTCAGATATGGATAATTGAAAATGTAAAACCATATCAGTATCCTTATCCACACGGATATTCAGATATCGGATATCCACATCTAAGTTTTCGAATACGGATCGGATATTATCCATACCGTTTTCACCCCTGCCTATGAGGCCAAGAAAAAAGAGATGTTTTTCTTAAGAAATTAAAGTCTGCTCTAAAGGATCCATCCAGAACAAGTTCCACACTAAGCAGGAATGGAATAATTAGAAGTAAAGAAACTATCATCAAAAGGCCAAATTTCATATGTACTCCAGTAAAATATCATGAAATTACCCTACAACACAACTAAACTATCACAAATGTCACTGTAAAGCTAGTAAAATATCATCAATACCCTGCCTGTCCCTTCCACAAAACTCCAAACCATATCACAATAGTTTATATTGGTCAATGACCAAAGTAAAATTATAAAGTTCATTTTACCTTTGCAAATAATTTTCAAATACTGATGGAAAGTGCTAATGGGGCCATCCCGGATATTTATAGTACAATTTAACTCATTCCTAATTTCAAAACCAAATCCCTGCTACAACCAACTACTGACAATTAAAAAGAAAAAAAAAAACTAAAAATTGTGGAAAAAATGAATTGTAATAACTTAAATATTTTGGACCTGTGTGGCATTGCGGTGCAAAGTCTGCTGAACTTCACCCACATTATCTGGCTTTGATATTTCATCTCCATCTCCTCCTGTGCTCCTCAACTCACTGTCCGCTCGTTTTGAATGCTCCAATCCTTTGCTCTCCTCTCTAGTAGCTTGAGAGGCAACTCTGTCATGACATATTTAAAACAAATTTTAAATAACAACATTTATGTTTAAAGATAAATTGCACACTGATTAGGATCTCTTGAACTGGTACTTTGCCCTACTAGTTTTGTATGAACATTTATGTTTCTATGTTTTAGTTAGAAGCAGTGGTCTTTAGGCCCACTTTCATCAGAATTTTTTTTTTTTAACAATGGTTCAAAAAATAGACAAGAATGGTACTGGTTTGTGACTTTCTGAGCCCAATCATATCCCTTGAAGGGAAAACTTTAGGGGCTGACCACCTCAGCTTGATAACAGTAGATATTTTTACTGGCATTGGAAAGGAAAGGACACCAACAGGTACATTAAGTGTGACCAGTAAATTCAAAAATCATATTCCAGTCTTTGCCTAAAAGAAAAAGGTAAAAATACTGGTTGGTACTGTTATGTCACTACATACTTGTATCTGACCCAACTAATCCAAAACATTCTAGTACAGATGCTAACAAGGCCTTTAAAATCTTCTGTTTCTTTTAACTGGAACTTATATGTAATCCCTAATCATGGCCCAAAGATCTTGATTGAATGCCAATATTCAAAAACATATCATAGAATTTACATGGTAGAGCGTCTGAAGTTGTATCGCTTCTCTCCTGGAGTCTGAACCATAGTGCCCACAGTCTGCCGTCTCTTGCGCCTCCCACCACCTAGTGAAGCACTCTCAGAATAACCTTCACTTTCTTCAACTACAGGCTCCTTTAGCATCCTCTTCCTCCCTTTACTCCCTTCAATATCCTGTCCAATTATACCTTTTGATTCCTTCACCACATCCATCACTGAGTGGGTTCTTTTAACTGATTTGCCCTTCCCTCGCCTCTTTTGCTGGCTTGTTTTCTCACTTTGCCCCTCCACATTTTCAGAAATGGCATTCCCTTCTGAGATCTCATCTTCTGCTTTATTAACAGCTTTTGAGGCTGGGGTTTCTGCAACTCTTTTGCCAGGAGAGAGGTTGAATAAGTCTGAACACTTTTGAAGCAATGACAAGCGGGTCCCACTGGATCCGGCTTCTGGTGTTGTTGCAGATGCTTTTGGTGGCTCCAATCTAGGAGTCTGTAGTTCAGCCAGAGAATAAAGACTGTCTCTTTCCCTGATCAATTGTTCTCTCTGACCTTTGATTTGTGCACTGAGTGCTCTGAGGTTATCAATGTCTTTTGCTAGTTCTAAACGGTCAGATTCGAGTTGTTGTTTTTCATTCAGAATCAGTTCCTTCTCACTCAAAATTGAGGCTCTCAGAGACTCGATTTGTCTCTCTTCAGATTCTTGTCGCTCTTGAATTGTTCTCTCCAACTCTTGCAATTCCTTCTCACGATTTGTTAAGAACTCTTCAAATTTGCTGCTCTCGCCTTGAAATCTCATATTCAAATTCTCTTCCTTAGTTTTAAATTCCTTCTCAAGTCTATCTCTCTCCTCATTCAACGCATTTCTCTTATCATCCAATAGCTCCCATTGCCTCTCAAAACTCTCTTTTTGCACTCTCAGGTCCTCCAATTCTTTTGAAAGGGAACAGTTGAGTGCTTTTTGTTTATCTATCTCTTGTTCAAGTTGAGATGTCAGCATTAAATGTCTTTCCTTCTCTTCATCTGTGACTCGAAGTCTCTCCTCATCTCTCGAGATCCGCAGTTTGTCTTCCTCTAGTGATTCTTTTAGGATTTCGAGTTTGGATCTTAAAGCACTAAATTCCTTTAGATCTTCATCTAGCTTTTGACGACCTGCATTTATCTTTTTCTCATCTTCTTTGACAGACACTTCCCAATTCTTCAGAACCCTAGATTTTGCGTCGAGATCTGCTTCCATTTCTTTCAGTTTGTGCATTTTTCTTTCCAACTCCTAATGAGAAATAGCATAAAAAACTCATTATAGAGAGATCATCTGTAGTATCATTTCACTTTCCCACATTCATATTGCTAAGAACTAAATGCTAAATTCTATGATGTCAAAAGACTAACCAATTCTCTGTGGCTGATATTTTCTTCTCTTCTAACAAAGGCTCTCTCTTTAACTTCTTGAGAAACAACCCTCGACTCCAGATCCTGAAAATAAGCAAAACAAAATACACAAGACATTAGACAAAAAAGAGAAAAAGAAAGCAAGGAAATCATTCTGAGATGCAACTGCATCCACCAATTGAACCCAAAACTGGTACCAAGTCTAAAATTCCTGAGTTTTTTGCCTTTTTGCTTTTTGATAGTCGTAGAACTTAGGCAGGATCCATCTCTTCTAACCCATCTTATCAGAAGGTTTTTCATACCTGCTTGCCCATAAACCAATCAACACCCCAAAAATTTTACCTACTAGTTGAATCAGTACTATAATTGGAAACTTAAAATTAATACGATTAGAAGAAAAAGACCTTCTCTTTCTCACATAAAGCTTGTAATCTCTTGTCAACATCCTCCTCCTTTGCCTTAACAGAGTTACTTGTAGCCTCGGTTTGTCTCCTTATCTCTTCTAGCTCTTCTTGTTTCTTGTTCCAAGCCCATTCCCTCTCATTTATTCTATCCTCTCTCTCATTGAGTGACTCTTGCCTATCAAAATTCCGCTTTTGGGTTTCTTCCAGTTTCCTCTCCCAAGCAAAAAGGTTTGCTTCTTTTTCACTTAGATTCTTCTCTGACAGTTGTCGCCTAACAAGAGAAGAATACTAGTTAAATCCAACGGTAACCTCCGCACCAAATTAACATAAGCAGAAATGTAACATACCTGCTCTTCACAGTTTCAAGAGAAATATTGGTAGTAGACTAAACCTTAACATAATTGCAAAAGATCCTACAATTGTAAATCTAGAAAAAAGAAAAACCTAGTAAAGAAAAGTCCGGCCATTAAAAGAATTATCCAAACTAGACTGATTTTAAGACAATATGGTAAGAATCAGGTGCTCATTTCTTCTGCCTATGAACCGATTCAAACACACTCCACAACAAGACACCAAGCATATAATGAGAAAATGCAGGAGCTTCAGAAAAAAAAAAAACAGGGACAGATTTTCTAAAGGTACCCTCCCATTTCTTAATGTGCATAAAGAAGCCTTGTTTGGTCAAGTATGATGTAAGTCCCTACCTTTTCTACACGTATTGAAAAGCAAGAGTAACTCAAATCAGATATTTCAGAGTAGATGATTTAACAAGGAGATACACAGAGAGGGAGAAAAAGAGAGATTGAATTCAGCCTTGACAGCCACTGTCAAGTTTGTTTTTTAAAAAAAAAAACAGAGAGATTGAATTCAAAAGCTTTTTTAACAATTCATTTACGAACTCCCAAAAAAAGGACTGTTATTGAATGCACATGAACCTAAACCCAAAATTCCTTGCTAACACTTACCGCAACACAACAATACAATAATTAAATCTCTTACAATACATGACTACCTTACTACCTTGCATGAAACAAACTTATTTTTCATTTGACTGTACCATAAAAGGTATAAATTCTAAGACTAGGACAAGACTGTTGGACCAGTAAGATGTACTGAAGTAACAGGCTCGGCAGCCTCTCTTGCTAAATGTAAAACAAAAACAAAAAGAAACAAAGTAACAAGAATCATACTCAGTTTCAAACAAGAGTTTTTCCTTGTGCAATTTCTTCTCCATCGTCTCCGCATCCTCTAGCCTCCGATCAGCTTGGGAGCATTTGCGACTGGCTTCAGCTAGTTTGGCTTCTACTTGATGCATTTTTCTTTCGGTCTCCAATTTTTTGCTTTCTAAGCTCGCCTCTAAAGACCTTGCTTCTTGAAGCTTTTTGTCAGCATTTGATTTAACACCATCGGTCTCGGATTGTACCTCTCTAAAAGCCTTCTCAAGCTATAAACAAAAGCAGCAACAAATAGCAAGGTTAACCTCTCCATGTATTGGGACTGTAATGGATATGCAGTCTCAGGGTGGTGGAGGTGCAGTAGGATTAGGGTCATCTTTTGTTATCATATTTATTGAACTTTGTGAGGCATCTAACTGCTCACTTGAGGATAAACTTGTAGGTTGAACCCTATGAAGCCAAGTATTGGTATTGGAATTCTCCTAATAATAAGAAATTTTGTAAACATGGCCTAAGTATTGGGCAGGTATTTTAAAATTACATAGTTTCATGCTCATTGACTATAAACAAAAATAGTTAACAAAAAGAATAATCAAACATACGTCAGCTACACACTGTTTTTCTAGAGCAAGTGCCTTCTTCAAACTGTCCTCGCGCCTCTCAAATTCTGACATGGCAATCAAACGAGAAGATTGTTCCCGTTTCAATATCTCCTCAGCCTCTTCTAACCCTTGTGTCAGCTCGTCAATTCTGGCTGAGCATTCATTTTTCTCAATCAGTATAAGACCCATGTTGTGCTGATACTCACAAAGCTGAAAAGGGTTTAATTATCATGGTTACAACCATACTTAAAGCTACAGAATAATCAAAATATTAACTGTATAATTTTATTGTGCACCTGACTAAAGCAATAGTCTTTAGTAAGAAACACCAGATAAAGCTAATTGAAAGCCAAAAAGAATCTTGGGTTGGAAAATTGCTAAGACAGTGTTACTATGGTATCACAAGGTACATACCATGCATGTACATTGCACTAATACAACTGACATACATGTTCAAATAAACAACAAGTTCAAATATCGAAACATAAACATTATGATGTGCACAATCAACTCGGTTAAGGGCATATTGTAGAGTATGATACAGTTTGACTTGCATATATGATCCTGAATTTGCAAGAAAAGCTCTCATCAATGTAACAATAGCTATGTACTGAAATAATTTCAGCTATGCAAAAGTTGATTTGTTTAATAATTAAATTTATCATACGCTATCAATAACCAGTCCCCCTCTCACTCGTTTATAGTTTATACATCAAGTACATAAGTGAACATAAAAACCTGAGGAAAACAAAGATATTTAACAATAATATATAAGAATAAGAACTTCCAAGTTTTTTAAATGGTACAAAGCCGTCACAGTTTCCACATCTGGCGGTACATACCAGTACAAAAATATTAGTAAACTACAACAGTGATTGTTTTTTTCATGACTGACCTCTTTCTCAAGCTCTGAAATCCTCAGTAAAAGCCCCTCCCTATCCTTCCTATGCAATTCGGCCTCATCAAGCATCCCAGCCTCTCTAAACCGCCTCCACACCACCGCCTCATCATCTCCCTCCTCACCTTCCCCTTCCCCTTCCCCTTCCCCTTCCCCTTCCCCTTCCCCTTCCCCTGCCGCTAGCCAATCCTGTCGTGGCCACACATTTGACCGCACGGCTGAGTCCACCATAATATTCTTCCCCTTCCCACTCGCCGAGGCGCTCCACTGCTTCCTCTGCTGTGGCGTAAACATTGTCGCCGCTCAAATGGGTGACAGAGTCACAGAGTCACAGAGCCAACCCTACTAACCAAGTACGAAATTTGATTGAGAAAAGAAGAGGGAAAACGAATAAACCCTAGAATTTTCAGTGAACACAAGAAGAAGGAAAAATCGGATCGAGGTGTAAGAGACCAAACGAAATTTGTTGATGGATCCGAAATGTTAGAATCCGGGCGAGTCGCGTGTTGTATGAGTTCAAGAAACAAGATCCAATTCATCCTCCGCATATCGGGTCGATTGGATACCGGATAACGATCTCCGAGTACAACCCGTTTTCTTTTTTAAAACCGTGACCTGTGCAGAACCGTGGACCGGCCAGGTCCGGTTCGGACCGGATATACACTAGTTCACCGGATCCGTATCCTCTCTATTACTATAGAGGATGGTCTCACTTTTAAATTTCAGCCGGTTTGAGATTCGGGAGGATACAAGGGGACAGTATTATTGGGCTTTGAGATTCGTTCCAAGTAAAAAAGAATGGTCCGGATTCACTAATACAGAGGATGTGAATTCCTAGAGTGATTGATTTCCAAACTTTCAATAATACTCTTGCTTCTAGGGTTCCGTTTGTGTGACTGTATCCCATACCCCTTTCCTTATATCGCACCTTCGCTTTTCTCCTCCTCTGCTCTTCTCTCTTCTCTCTTCTCTCTCTCCCCCCCACATTTCCACATTTCCACATTTCTCACCGCTCGGCCCCTATCTCTCTCTGCCTCCCTTCCACCACAATGGGAAAGAGGTCTTCGCCTGACGGCGTGATGTCTCTCTTCACCGACGACAATCCCTTCCGCCGCAAACCATCGCCGGAACCTTCTCCCGCCGTCAAGGAAATAAGGAAAGAGGAAGCCCCTCCCAAAAAATTAAAATCAGAAAAAGAACCAGAGAAACAAAACCGAAACCAGAGTTCCTCTCCCAAGGCAAGAAAGAGAAAGAGAGGAGACGAGGTTGAAAATGAGAGCGATAAGATCAAACAGGCAGTATTAAAGGCGGTTTCTTTATCAATTGGGGGGAAGAGGAAGGCTGATGACCTTGAAGCTCAGGCGGCACCCTTCAAGGAGGAACCGGAGCCCTTCGATGATGAAAATAAGCTCTTGAGAACTGTTTTTGTGGGGAATTTGCCACTGAGAGTTAAAAAAAAGGAGATTTTGAAGGAGTTTCAGCAGTTTGGTGAGGTTGAATCTGCCAGGATCAGATCAGTTCCTCTTGCAGATGTGAGTTTTGTGTAATTTAATCCTGGTGCTTAAATATACAATGCAACTTTACATTTTTCATTTGCTTTATGCCTCGTAATCCATGCAAAACCATAACAACCTTAATGGGCAATTTGTCATTGCAAAGCAATTACCAGCATTGAACTTGACTTGTAGTTGAGCAAACCTTACCTGGCTGAAGGATATGCTTTTGTACTACTATATCTGCAATATTCTTTTTTTTTTTTTTGCAGAAATGCATCTGAATTCATTTGTGTACGAATTAAAGAGCCTTTTTAGTTTTAATATTGACATTCTTTATTGACCCTAGTACATTATTTGGTTTGACAGACCAAGGTTCCTAGGAAGGGAGCTATAATCCAGGGGAAAGTTAATGAAGCTGTTGATAGGTAAAATTTCTTTGCACCTTTTTGTCTATCTTTTTATTTTGCAAAGTTCATTTCTTATATGTTTTTTTTCCTGAAATTTGCAGTGTTCATGCTTATGTCGTTTTTAAAGAGGAACGATCCGCTAATGCTGCTGTGGCTCATAATATGGCAATGGTAAGCTACCTAATATATATTCCTTTTTATTTTTTTTTTTGGGGGGGGGGGGGGGGGGGGGGGGGGTTGTACCAGTACTAACCATCACCAGATTCTGAAACTCACTAGGGACTAATTTGTCCTTTTCGTGCAACTTGCAAAGTTAAAATAAATGGGTTTGATACAAGGCATGCGGCGCTAATATTTTGGTGTTTGAGTGCAATGACTTGAAACAAAAATTGAATTTGAATCCTCATATTTCATAACTTTCTTCCTTATCCTTTATGAATTATATTGTTATAGTAAGTTTTATTATGTTTTGCTCTAATGCAGTTTGAAGGGAATCATATAAGAGTTGACATGGCATGCCCACCTAGGAAAAAGCTAAAAGGAGAAGGGCCTTTGTATGATAGAAAAAGAACTATATTTGTTGGTAATCTTCCCTTTGATGTGAAGGTATGTTCTTTCATTATGCTATTTTATTTTTTTTCTATTACTTCATGGTCTATTCAGTTTGGCTAAACTGCAGGTTCTATTTATTTTTTCCTCTTTCAATGTGGGCGCACTTCATCTAACTTCTAATTTATGAAGGTTATTGGAACGATGCCCTAGTTTTTCTCCCTCTTTTGTGTAAAGAAAAAGAGAGACAGCATTAAAAGATATTAATGCTTCTGAAGAAAGTGGGAAAGATGTATAGATGATATTATGTTCATGTTTATTGATGTGTAGGGCTTTTTTTTAGTATATTTCACAAGAGATCTCATGTCCCTTTTTCAGTTTTGCTGGATTGAAATTAAATTGCCCTTGAAAAAAGTTAAATTAAATAAATTGTAGAGAACTAGATTTCTAGTACTATAATGTATATTCTGACTGTTTTGTAACCCTCTTACTTTTATTTACTGTCAATCCACTCTTTACTTTAAACATATATATTTCTTTTTTCATTTTATAACTTTTTGATCTTCTGTCTACTTATTAATTTGTTTATTTTTACAGGATGAAGAATTATATAGCTTATTTTGCGGTATTAGTAATTCTGTGGAAGCTATCAGAATTGTAAGAGATGCCAATACTAGCATGGGTAAAGGCATTGCATATGTTTTGTTCAAAACAAGGGTATGTTCATTTTAGGTTCTTTTTTCTACATCTAAAATTGAATTTGCTAATGAATCTGAATTCTCGTGTTTCTTGTTTAAACCAAAGAATTATTAGAGAATCACAAATTCAATCACTCTAGAAAGATGAACGAGAAAGATTCCATGTGCACTTTATCAAGCATGAATAATCACAAGTTTATACCCTTGCGAAATAACAAGTAGAATGTATACTTTTAACAGTAATACTACTGCCGATATCTTCTACTCTTGTTTATATAAAATTTTCAGTAGTATTTATTTCTCTGTAATTTAACTTGGGAGAAGCATGGTATGGAGGGGTAGTTTTGACACATTTTAGCAAAATATGAAAGGGGAAATGCAGATGAAATCAATTTTATTACATATGATTTCTGAAGCAAGCATGAATTCCTCGTCTATGTTATCTTGAGCTACTCTAATGCAATGTCCATGAAATAGGCCCGGTAGAGAAGAGCATGAGAAAAATCATTGGTAATATACACTGAATACCAACAGATGATAGTTTCTTGCTTTTATTTTTAACTCATTTTTTGCCTCTTACCCTAGGAAGACGCGAACTCAATTGTCAGGAGGCGGGACCTGAAAATCAGAGACCGATCTCTAAGAGTTTCCCATGCAAAGTCAGCAGATTCTGTACCAAAAAAGAACCTGAATATGAATCCGAATCCCAATCTCAAGGCAAACAAAAGCTTCTCCAGAGATAAATTCAGATCACCTACCCCTACCACTCTGAAGGGAGCTTCCAGTCTCTCCTACCAAGGCACTAGGTCCAGCAAATCTGGCGGCCCACCAAAGAAGAATGCAATGCGAACCCCACCCAGCGGGGCCCACAAGAGAAAAACTGTAGTGTCAACATCAGATGAGGATGCAAAGAAGAAGAGGCCAGCTGTTGCGGCAAGGAAGGCTAAACAGCTCTTGAAGAAGCGAAAGTCAGAGGCTTCAACTCCTGAAAACACACACAAGAATAAAAGGCCAAAGAAGCATTGAGCCTCATGAAATTTATTGGATCTGATGTTTTTTTTGCGCTATTACTGTACCCGACCATGTACCAATAGATTATTATTTTATATTTTTTATATTTTTTTATTTACTATATACCTTTTTTTTTCAAAACAAAATATTAGATGGCTCAACTTTGTTTTATAATTTGCCTACATATGTCGGGTCAGATTTGAATATTTGATCTGCCCATGATACCGGTACCATCTAGTGGCACTTGAGCTCTGCCATGCATGATATGTCCTATCTCAGGGGGAAATAAATCTGCTGTTATTCCAATGGAATAACAGGACCCTGTTATTCTGATCTTAACCATTTAAAGTTTTCCATGTGCGAATCTCAATATAGAAATTTTTTTATGCACGAATCTCAATAAAATCTCAACAGCATCTCTATTAATTAACTCATACCCAAAAAGTCCAAGATTAAAAATCAATTGACACTTGACGCACAAAAGCAGCTCTGTAGTACTGTACCTCTTTTGTGTTTCCCCTCTCCATTCCGTTTACTTAACTCCGGTATCACAAGCTTAATTTGAGAAGCGGAAGAGGAATTCAACGGTTTGGTCTAAATTTGTAGCTTCAGGCACGATCGCATATGCACCCATATTATAGTTTTTCTGAAAAAATTTAGTGAAATTAAGAGTTTAAAGATTGTTAGTTTGTGTTTGATGCTACATAGTTTAATAGTGTTTTCGTTAGGTTCGTCCTGAAGTACTTGCAGGCTGTGTGTTTGAGTTGCGTCATTATTCTTGTAATTTGATTTAGAATTTATTGTTTACTGCTTATGTTAGGAAACAACATTTAAGAATCTGAGTGCATGTCTCATCTACTCATCTGCACGCAGTGGTGCAAGTGGAACAAGTATTGGAATTAATCCCAGTTGTGATTACGCTATTGTTTTAGAGTATGCAAATCTGGTTGCGTAATTGGTTTCTGTTACAGTAATTGCACAACATTTGTCAGTGAAATATTTGTCAACTCTGCTAATTTATCCTTCATAGAGAGGCTATATAAGACATTCTTAACTTCTTTTTAAATGGCAGTTGGCACATAATAACCATAGTAAGAGATTTAAACTTCTCCGTCCCAAGACACATTCTAACTAAACACAATCAAAGGACAACAAAACCAATATCTTGCAAAACACAATTTACACCATTTATATAAGACTAACGACCTACTAACCAGAGCATCAATAAGTTCCACAACCAAACTTAGAATTATTATCTTTTTGATATTTAATTTTAAAAGACTAGTATTTTCTTTTCTTTAACAGTACAGAAGCCTCTACATAAAAATGTCCTCTGGTGATAAAAAGGCTGAAACCTAATAAATGGGACCCTCCAAATTACAGGCGTTGCAACAACAGCATATCACATGGGATTTTTACTCGTGTTACAACCCTGACCATTGTTCTTTATATAACTTAATTTAAGGTATGGTTTATCTTTACCCTCTAGTGTTACTTCACATCGCTACAATCTTCTGCGATAAGTCCTCCATTACCTCCTCATCTGGTTGCTCCGGAATGGAATCCTCCTGCCATATGAATTTTCAAAATATTAAAGGTTAATAGATCTTTAATTTTCTTATGCCTGCAAAATCTCAATAGATTACTCATCTTTGTTTATTTATTCGGGTAAAAACTATTACATGTGAACTTGAGTTTTCATCTACACCATTATAAATTCTCATATATGTGCGCCCCCACCCCGCCCCCCCCCCCCCCCCCCCCCCACCCACCCACACACACATCCCAGTTGACAATAATAACCCAAAGGGATAATGAACTTGGTCATCCGTCTATCTTTGCAGATGTCGACAACCCCATTACCTATGCATTGCTATGTTTCTCAAAATACACAAATTTAGCACTCAACAAGAATATAACAATCTAGGGATTGTTTCATATTTTTTTTTTAAATGCAAACAGATGCTGGGGAAACTTCTTTTCAATATTACCAGAAGCACATTAGACAATATTTCTAGTTGCAAGCAAAGAGGACAGTAACAATGTGCAAAAAGATAACGAACATGATTCAGTAAATTACCTCTGGATCCTTCTTGCCATTAATCACAACACACTTAGAGGCACTCATGCTTGCACTCTTCAAATATCGTGGTGAGTTGGAGTTGGTCATACTTTGGGATGAAGAACTGATATTATCCCTCTCAATGTGTTGTGTCTTGGGGGGACTGATGGTAGTACGAGCCACAGAGTCTGCACTTCTTTTTTCTATCTCTTTGTTCTGGTCTGGGGCTTCATCCTTTGGAGCACAAACCCTTTCCCTGTCTCAAAAAAAAAAAATCAGAAGATATTATTCAGTCATCAGAAGGTGCACACCTCTTGAGCAACAATAATAGTATCAGGCTGTTCGGCAACATGTGAAATAGTGAAAGAATAGAGGAAAAGTGAAATTTGGAATAGGCTTCTATTTTGTATTATTCTGGCCATGTTCGGTTGCTGGTGGAAGAGTATTGGGAAATGAGCCAATTCCACCAAAAAGGTCAATTCCTCTATTCTATTATTCCCATGGAATAGAGAATTGGCTCACAGAGGAATAGAGGAGGGACCTATCTGTAAAAAGTAGGGGTTTGAAATTCCACTTTCCCGTTTCCACTATTCCACTCAATTCTTTTCTTGTTAGGCTGGAATAGAGAATATATTCCAATAAATTCCCCTATTCCTTCCCTACCGAACAGGTCCATCAGGAAGGTCTAGCACCAAATTGATTATCCTTAGGACTCGATTAATTTAATTTTATTGCCCCCCTTTTCTCCTATGGTTTCTAAGCCAGAATACATAATGGAGAAGTATGTCTTATTATGCCGCTATATTGCTTTCTTCTTTCTCACTTAGAACCCTAATTTACAGAATCGAACTCACATATTAGATTAGATGCTTTTTTTTCTAAAAGTTGTAGAAGGTTGTGCAGGGTAAAAAGGAAAAATCAAGAAATAAAATGGAGTTTATAATTTATGCAATTTGCAGCAGTCTTGCCTTGGCAAAGATGCATGTTGTCTCTGGAGAGGAGAGCTTCTTTCTCCCTTGCCATAGTGCTCTTCAAGATGTGCAAATTGCCTCTTGAATCGATCAACACCACTAAGAAAAAAAAAAATTAAATGAAAAAAAATTAAGAGCTAACACTACAATGAAGTTGTTTGACCTCTTTGGATATATGCATGGCTAATAATGAGAGGTATCAGCCCATTATTTCTTGTATCAGGGTTTCAGGGTTTAGGATTATAATTTGTATGCCTTCAATTACAAAGTTCCTCTCCAGTCAAGCCTGGTGCAGTAATCTCAAAGAATAGTACCTTGGATACATAAAGCTAGTCTGTTCTCCCCCTTGGAGATACTCCTGTAGCATCTGGGGATGGTACTCCAAAATCTGTTTGCTTTACATAAATACTCGATAAATTAACACGCTAAAAATGGCCGGGAAAATGTAGTTGAAATTTAGCAGAATTCAATTGTCGGGTCTTACCTCCCGGTAAATCAACTCTCTGACATCATCTTTCGTCAGCTTCCTTCTCTCGAAATCAAATTCGAGTTTTGAGATAGGTGTTGTTGATGGCTCTCTCTCCAAATTGGAGAGAGCTTTGAAGTATGGATCGGCCAGTGCCTGATTGAAGGAAGAAAATAAGAGAAAAGTTTGCAGAAGGGCAAATATAATAAAAAATAACCAAACCAAGAAGAAAGCAGACAAATGAAAACCAGTGATTCCAACTGGTTACCTAACGGTACCTTGCTGGTACTAACCTGACTAATATGGTAATACCAAAAAACAACAAATGGAGTGTTGTTTACTATAAGAAATTTGCAAACCAGCCCTGCCTTAGCATGAAATATGAAATAGCAGCAAAACTCCCCATTTTTATCAAAATTCCAGAATAGTCTCTATTTTCAAAATACCAAATAAATCACACTCTTTACTGGTCTTTAATATTCAGCAATTGTCATACAGTTCATTTTATCTGATAATGAAAAGATAGGATATTTTCAGTCAGAGTCTGATAATTTAGGAACTACTTTGCAAAGTATTCCTGATTTCAGAATGCGACTCTTCAGCAGTAAGCATTTTTTTATTTGATCTTCGGCATTACTAGTATTACACCTAAAAAAAGTAAAACTATTCTCAAATAAAGAAACAGGAGAGACTTTGCTTCAACTCTGTGATGATTATGCCCCCTGATTCTAGGATGTCTCCTGCTTTTCACGGTCACTTACTCACTGAATCAAATTTTGCAGAACTCAAATAATCTACTGCCCTTAATGTTCATAGACATTTATTTAAGCAGGAAACACTTTAACTAATAACGAGAAGAGCAGTTTATTTATTTCATTGTATTCAGGTGCTCATTCGCAAAACTAATCTTGTTTTTTTAGAAAGTACCTCTTCAGCAGAAGGCCGGTCTTTGGGATCAAAAGCTAGAAGGCGCTCAAGCAAGCGGACAGCCATTGGATCGGCTTTCTTAAACTTATCTAAGAATGACACCGGTGTTTTCTTCCTCATGCTGTTTAGATATCTTCTCGCCTTCTCATTTCGTATCTGCACATATTTAAGAAATATATAGATACATACTACCATCAAAAGTTGGTACAGATATAGCTGTAGCCGTGATAACGGATGACCAGTGCTGACTGGCACCTTTTGCCAGTCTGCTAGTGCCTGAATAGTTTTATTTCGCTAGAATAACAAGCCACCAGTAATATAACATAAGAATTGGGTTATATTAATACTGGCTATCTCATGTCAGTATTGCAAGGCACAATCCAGTATTGTGTTGGAATTGTTGGTTGGTACCTTGTAATGCATTATGGATGGAGTTGACTTTATACATGATGTTAGGTCCATTTGGAGGCCCGCCTATAAACTAATCAAACAAAAGGGAACTTTTCATTTCGGCCTACGCAGAACCTGAAAATATACCTATTTTCCAGGAAACATAGGAACCACCACTGACACTTTCTCCAATTTTCTTATAATAAAAACCAGGGTACCCTAAGATCTTCTTTTACTTGTGCAGTGAAAAAGCAAAGAAGCAGCAGTCTTTAAATTCTTTTTAAGATATAGGGAACCAAGGGTCATAGTAGATATCCTTTTGCTTTCTAAGGTTACATGTGATATCCATCTTTCTAGGGCTATGCACAGAAATTATTGTTTTGTAATATCTTGCAATTGCAATTTTCTGGCAAAACATGAATGGACCCAACCAAAAAAAGAAAACAACACAACTCAAGTATCATGAAGTCAACACAAAAACAACAAAAAAGTGAACAACAAACCCGTGCTAATGTTTCTTGTGAGGGAGTCCCGAGAAGATCGGTTATAATATCCAACTGATGAACCACATTTTTCCCAGGAAATAAAGGCCGCCCAGTTAAAAGCTCTGCAAATATGCATCCAATGCTCCACATATCAATTGCTGGTGTATACTGTAAAATTGAAGGAGCCGAATGCAAGCATTAATATGAGAATCTGCTTATATATCCTTCACATGTCATATAAATCCTATGATATTAAAAAATTCTTGCCTTGGAGAAGAATGAGCCACATAGTTCAGGTGCGCGGTACCACCTTGTTGCCACATAATCCTTTAGAGATGAAAACAGAGATACACCTTTTACAAAAAAAATTAAGTAAACAAAAATAAAGAAAATAAAATGATTTGAAGGAAAGAAGTGCATACAGTCCAAAATATAGCAGATGGAGCATCATTGAAAGAGGCACGGGCAAGCCCAAAATCACAAATCTTCAGCTTGCAATCAGCATTGGCTAGTATATTTTTTGGCTTCAGATCTCGATGGAATACGTTAGCTGAATACGAAGAAAAAAGGAACATTTAATTTATTTAACAAATAGGATCTACAAGTATCTTTGGTTGTTTTTAATTTGCATTAAAATTGATCTTTCAGTATCCATGTCTTGTCTTAGAAACAACATTATCACAAGTTTTTGGTGCTTCATTGGGTGCTATTGCATCATTGGAGAACTGATGTAACTGATCCTCAATTAGTAATTCCCACTGGAAAAAAGGAAAAAAAAAGAATGCTACTTTCTTTCCTGGTGTTTGTTTAGCAATAATATCTTCTTAATTATCCTTTCTTAACTTTTCGAGGATATATCATTTTATTTATCCTTTCCTAGCTTCTCTAATGCTAACTGCACTAGTACGGAATAACCAATGCTTTACTGACTTCTTAAGCAATACATTTAAAAAAAGAAAACATATAACCCTTTTTGCTGTGACGGAATACATTTTTTGTTCCCTCCCCAATTTTGCTCGTCTAAAAGTATCATTTTCTTTTATAAATTTGGTCTTGTTGCCAACTGCAATACCGATGAGTAACTAAGATGTATTTGGAAGGTGAAAAAGTAGTTCCTTTTTATTGCGGTGTCCTTGTTTCCCTTCATCTTTGTTTAATTGAGTGATAATTGAAGCATTTGGCTCTTAAACCTAAAACCACTATCATTTATGCTACCAACACATCATGTACAACCCCAAAAACACGTAATCTCCAGATAACCCGAAAAACATGATCAAAATCCTATACCACTCCATTGCCCATTACTTCATAAAATGTCCAAAATATTGCAGTTTTGCTATTCCAGACTTGAATGAAAAGGAAAAGAGGCAATTTGAGCATTGTAAAAAATCAAAAGAAGGGTATTTGTGACCTTTCTGTGTTTTAAAGGAGTATATGACATGTTTCTCACGTTGCAGGGGTAAAATGGGCTTGTAATATTTTCTAAGCATGGACAAGACAGTTCTGAACAATTAAGTCCCAACCAAGAAAATGATTATAATATGTATGGATGCCTATAAGCGCTGACCAGTATTCAGTAAAACCAAAATTGAAAATCTAACCTGTATGGATATATTTAAGAGCCCGTAGCAATTGATAGAGAAAAAACTGCAAATGCTGGGGAGTGAGATCGTCATTTGCCTTGATGACCTGGTGCAAATCTGACTCCATTAGCTCGAAAACAACAAAAATGTCCCTGAATTCTCTACGTGAGGGCGGAAGCATGATATGCTTAATCTCTACAATGTCAGGGTGGTGCAAAAGGCGCAGCAGCTTAATTTCACGAAGTATTCGGGTGGCATCAGAGACATGCTCAAAGACGTCATTAATCTTCTTTATGGCTACTTGCTGTCCTGTGCGGGTGTCGATTGCGGCTGCAACAACTCCATAACTGCCCTTTCCAATCACCTCCTGGATCTCGTAACGGCTTGCTTCTCCGTATTCAGTGAAGAACCCCATGTCAAGAGTATTCTAGAAGCAATATGGAAATGCTGTAAGACTAGTGAATACTGGAGGCAAATGGATGACTATGTATAAGTACTAAAAGAATCTGTAAAGAAAACCGCTTCTGGAATCTGGAATGTTGCCAGTATTGTACTGTGTAGTCTGACCAAGTACATTACTAGAATTTGTTGCAATTGGAGAAAAAATATATATATATAGAGTAAGGCTACCATGCTTTGCAAATTAAAGTGGGAGTTTTAATTTGCGCTCATATCTCTATTTTCAAAGTTCAAATAGTCAGTCCGAACAGTTAGATGTGTTCTTCATATTGAAATGTGCTTGGAGACCAAATTACATTTTTTGGAATTTTTTTACTATTTATTAAGCCACTTTGAAAATCTGAAAATTCGGATGAACAGTACAAATTTCTGGATTACCGGATCAGCGATTTTCGAAGTGGCTTAATAAATAGTAAAAAAATTCCAAAAAATATAAAATTTGGTCTCCAAGCACATTTCAATATGAAGAACACATCTAATGGTTCGGATTGACTATTTGAACTTTGAAAATAGAGATATGAGCGCAAATTAAAACTCCCACTTTAATTTGCAAAGCATGGTAGCCTTACTCTATATATATATATATATATATATATATATATATGAGTAGAACTAGGGTGCTTCTAAGTTCACCATGCCTCTTGTGAACTCAACTATAAAATCTATCGAATCGACTTTAAACGATGAATCTAAACCGTTGAAATCCTTCTATCTAATGAGTGATGCATCTACATGTGAAAATTTTGAAGTTTCGAATTAATTTAATATAGAGTCAAGTGGTCAAAAGTTTAAGGTTTATAAATTAATTTTAATGCATTCATTTTTTAGACTCATTTTGACCACTTGACTCTATATTAAATTAATTCGAAACTTTAAAATTTTCACATGTAGACGCATCACTCATTAGGTAGAAGGATTTCAACAGTTTGGATTCATCATTTAAAGTCGATTCGATATATTTTAGAGTTGAGTTCACAAAGAGGCTTGGTGAACTTAGGAGCACCCTAGTTCTACTCTATATATATATATATATATATACACACACACTTTAACTGCTCGAAGTGTTCTCTTAGGAGAATGAAGACATAATATGTCATGTAGTATAACTAATAACATCTCCGGTACTACATGTAGCAATATTGAAATTAGGAGTGTCAGAAATCAGAATAGAAGCAGAGAAAAAGAAGTAAATTGAAAACACACTACAGAGAAAAAGAAGAGAATAATTTGCATTAACACAGTCGGCAGTACAACAAAGCGGTTCAACATTACTCTTTATGGTAATTTGAACTATGAACTCAGATAGAAGAACATATTTTAACGTAATAAACTAACAAAATGAACTTCACGGGCAGCAGAGAGATAAACCTAAAACACCTCAAACTCCCTGGTCTTAACCCCCCCAGTGCATCTAAGGCAGGCCCGAAAAAGTACCTGAGGTTCAGAATAGTAAAATTGACAAAAAACAAAACCCTCTGGGTTAATAGATAGACCAAAGATCAAGAGCTTGACGAAATCCTCAAGTTTCAGAATAGTAAAAATTGAGATGTGAAATCACATGGAGAGAGCTTCAGAAAAGAGAAGCCAAAGTAGGAAGTTGAGTAGAAAAATCAAAATTTTGGAGAAGGTACAATAGGGGCCTCACCTTCTTCCTATGGAAATTTGCAGCCCAAGTGTCAGCAAAAGATGAATATCATTACACTAGTTTCACATGCTATTCACAGGAGCATGAAAGATGAAAAATGGAGATATAAAAGGAAAACTTGAATTGGTTTCCATAAACAGCTAAATAGGAGACTGCTACACATGGATGTGACCAACTAACAAGCCCAAAAGAAGTGTGGAAATATTGATATCTTTAAAAAAATACACCGATAACTTAAAATAGACAACAACCTATTTCTTTAGAGCTAATGGTACAAAAAATTGGACAAAGTCAACATAGACCAGCTCAACATAAGAATCATTAGCTTGAACTAATCAACTACCATGTTCTGAACTTTGATTAGGTAAACTAAGATTCTTTACCTGGAATGACAAGCTGATACCAAAAATGCTCAAATTGCATTTCTCAAATTAACAATGACTTAAAAACCCAAGCAATTTACATTGCCTAAAGGGGCATTTGGGATGTTCTCCTTCCTTGTATCATGACTTCTCTTTCTGTTTGCAAATAAGTATTATCTGAACACAGGGTACCAACTTCCATTAATAAATAACATAACAAACATTACTCGTGTTAAGATGACTAGGTCAGCAAAGGCCCGATCAATCCTCAAAATTTTATTTTTCCAAATTTAGCACCTAAATCTTAAATGAAGAAAACAGTAATCAACTGCTTCTAAAACAAGACACCTTTTTATACGAATCTAATGCCGTCGACTTTCTATGAGGAACTCGAATTTTCTTCAGACAAGTAAGATCCAAGTCGTCGATCACTTCTAGCTCCGCCTCCTCCTGTTCAAATTCGTCGGTACCTGATGCGACAGAGGAGGTGATGTAAGACGAGTTGGAGCTCTGCGGATAGTTAGATCGCCACTTGAACCAGCGCCGCACCCCACCGACTAGGTTGTTGCTGCCCCCCATGCACGGATTACGTAATGCTCAAGAGCAGATTTATCTCGTCGCGATCAGTGCCGATCGCAGCATTGGCAGAGATGAGCTTCGTACTTCTTTGGAGTGTGTGAAGGATAGATGGATAATAACTTAGATTACTTCTTTGGAAAAAAAAATGGAAGGAGACAGCTGTTTTGTTTGATAGTTTTATTTTTCTCTCTTTTATTCACTCTCAATTTCTTGATTGATTAAGGTTTTGTTTGTTTGCGTGTTAGTTATCTATGCATATAACTAGACTAGAGAGATCGGCGCCTTTTCTTATTCTTTATTTAGAGATGGATTTGACAAAGCATAGGCATGAGTATGAAGAAGTCAGATGAGGTCCGATGCTCATCGGACCTACTTTGGTTCGATGGGTTTAATGACCGTTCGATTTACATCAATATTCGTGTTATTACATTAAAATTCGTGCAGTATGTTTCAATTTGCGTGCGCACATCTTAATGCTAATCGTACGGTTACAGAGCTAATTGAACCTAAAAGTAGGTCCGATGCCCATCGGACCTACTTCTATCTCGAGTAGAATATGAGTGGAATTTGACACTGGAAAGTGGAAAATAAGAACCAAAAAAAAAAGAAAGTGGAAAAGTATTAGATGATTAGATCTTACGAAAGGGCTGTTAAATATCTCCACTGTGTCTTTTCTACCAAGAACCTTAGCATATTGCCCGAAATTTCTATTAATATCCAAAATTAAAAAATAATTTCCAGATCTACATCCAAGTGGAATGGATTTCCAAAAGTGTCCAAACCCGAGATTAAATTTTCAGTTTCAAGCAAACTTTTTGCAAAATTTATTCCTAGTTCTACGTATTCGAAATCAAAGAAAAAATTTCCAATTTTCGGAACCGGAGATTAAATTCCCAGTTTTTCGTTTCAAAACTGGAAATTAAATCCACGATTTCAAGAACCGGAATTTTTTTTTTCCAGTTTTGAATTTTGAATTCCAAAACGGCTACCTTTATTCTCTATATTTTTGGATTTTGGAGTTTGGTCTTATTTTCATAACAAGTGTTTTGTGTCATTTTGATTGGATTATATTCTATTAATTACTAAATTACTCTGGCTAAAACAAAAATAAGGCAATTTGCAAACCATGACAAGATACTTCTTTTGTCCTTATATAATGTGGTTCTATCGCCAAAGACTTATCTAAGATTCGCATTAGATAAATAAATAATTTTCAAAAGATGCAACTTTGAAAGCAAATTTGGAGCTGCGAAATATTTTTGGCAAGCTTTTACGAGTCGATTTTTATAAAAGCAAAATTTTCTGACTAATGTCAACAGCAACACTCAATTAATTTTCAAAAGGAAAAAAAAAAAGTGTTGAATAAGATTTTGGAGAAATAATTATGATATTGACACAGGAAGATATCAAAGATAAGACTCCAAAGATGCAACTTTCGAGAGATCTTTTACAACCAAGATAAAATAATTATAAAGGGATAAAATATTAATTCTTCCAAGATTCGGTGCACCCATTTTCTTTCCTTTTTCTCTCACCACGCTTTTCCACCGACCCATATTTGTTTTCTTTACCTGTTTTCACGTAAATGTACTAATTTCTGGCAACCGCATAAAATTCTTTTTTAATTACTGGTGTAACAGGTTGAGCTTAGTCACCGGCGGCGGCGGGGTACTATCGGTTCGAACGCGTATCATTATTCGGTTATTCCTCAAAAAAAAAAGAACGCGTATCATTAACTCAAAAGAGAACCAATGAATTTCAATTGTCTGATTTTAAACGAGTCAATCTAGTTTCTGTTTATGACATAGGAGATTTTTCAATATTAGTGAGAATCTAGTTTGCATGAATCTTGAGACAAATCAGACAGTTGAGATTTATTAACTCAAAAGATTCTCTTTTGAGCTAATGCAGAGGATACGTATTCCTATCGGTTCCGGATCCCCTAAAGTAGTGTATTGAAAAGAACTGTCCGGTCCAGAACCGGATCGGACCACCCATAATTCGGACCCGAACTGACCTGGACCGTACTCCAAACTCGGACCGGAACGGACCTTGACTAGAAATGGGTCTAGCAAGGGTTTGGGTTGGATTTTTTCACTAGAACCGTGTAGAACCAGACCGGACTAACCCGTTGAATCGCTTAGAACCGGACCGGATCAAACTCGGACCGAAACGCCTAAACCCGGACCAAACCGCCCAAACCCGGACCAACCTGCCCAAACCCAGACAGTAACCGCCTAAACCTGGACCAAAACTGCCTATACCCGGACCCGGACCAGATTTTTTTAAAATTTCAAAGTCAAAAACAAAAAAGACCCTTAGACCCGTCCGGACGGGACCGTATGAATATTTACTATGGTTCTAGCACGGGTTTGGACCAACTATTTCAAGTCGGACCCGCCAGACTCGGACCGTGTAGACCCGTGAGCCCGTAGGAACCGTGAACCGTGCGGAATCGTGACCCGGCCAGATCCGAACCGTACCGGCCCATTTGCAAAACACTACCCTAAAGTAACTCAATTTTTGAGTTTTGGATCGAGACCGTCCGATTCGAATCCGTCACTCCGAATTGTCTTGGGATTCGAATTCGTTCTCAGAATATGTGCGCTCCAGATCCAAATAGATTGTCTCGGATTCAAATCGAATAGTTCCGATTTAAAATTGCACTGGATCTGAATTCGGTACCTATCGGATTCAAAAGTTTGAAAAAAATAGAGAATTACCGTGTGACAATTATCAGTAAAGTGACCTCTTGCTGTGGTGGACCGTGGACGCGTCTTAAGTTCAACCAAGGCTTGAATTCAAAAAAAAAAAAGGTTCAATCAAGACAAAATTTTGAAGAAGCTAGAATTTTATTAGTTGCTACCTCAATATTTTAAAATTTTGATCTTATTTTTTGAAAAAATTTATACGTTACCACGTGCGCACCTTTAGAGTGCGCGTGACTTTCTTTTTGTGTACTATGCTTTATAATAAGTTTCCCAAGTCATGCACACCTCCAGAGTGCGCATGCTTTCTGAATTTTTAAGAGATCAATAGTAATATAAGAATCCTGAAAGGAATAATGATAAAGTCCCAATTTAAAAATAATTGATTAAATTTAAAATTCATAATCAGTTATAATATATGGAACTAATTTATTCTTTTATAATATAAAATGTTATATTAAAACATTGATAATTGTACAAAATGAATAAATAAATTATATTTCAATGAATAATATGAGATAAATACCTTGTCTCACATAATCCATAAAATTCAGAAATAATTTGATGTACATATCTTCAAAATGAATAAATTCAAATGTACTAAATATATTACCCGAAAATTTTGTTACTACGCAGGAAAGGGGATAGTAGGAGACGAGACGATCTATGTTTTGATTACACAAATTCCATTTTAAATAGATTCAAATTAATTTTGACATCAGATAGCCTAGATTAATTTTATCATGGATCTCTGTTTTGATTATACTTATATTTTGTTTGATTTAATAATGCAGAATTAAATTATATTTAAATCGTTTGATCTAAAATAAATTAATTAATTCTACTCACGACTAGGGCTGTCAAAGAGCTGGCTCATGCCGAGCTTAGCCTTAGCTCAACTCGTTAATTCTGGACCGAGCC
Organism: Carex arenaria; assembly: GCA_964058825.1. Classification (NCBI taxonomy): domain Eukaryota; kingdom Viridiplantae; phylum Streptophyta; class Magnoliopsida; order Poales; family Cyperaceae; genus Carex; species Carex arenaria. Next base: position 400,056 of record CAXKVW010000095.1, on the reverse strand, counting down.
TGAGCCGAGCGAGCTGGACTTAGAACTTTCGAGCTAAAATCTCAGCTCAAACTCGTGACGAGACAGCCCGAGCTAGGTCGCAAGCTGACGAGCTGGCTCACTGGGTCTGGCTAGATCTTGTTTTAAGAAGAAAATAAATTCTACAGACTTTTTGGACCGAGTAGGACCGAGCTGGACCAAGCTTGATAGTATAAAATACACACACATACAAATTCATAAATTGATGCCTAACTAAGCTAGCTCGCAAGCTAAACTCCATCTTGAACTCGTTAATTCTGAACCGAGCTAGTAGCGAACTAGCTCGTTAACAGCTCAATCTAATAATGAACAAACAAGTCAAATGTGAGTCACGGTCGAACCACCAGTTACAAAATTTTTTTGCCATCCCTACAGACACGACTTCCATATAAAAAATATGTAGAATTGTAGTTGTTGTGATGTGCATGTCTCTGTTTGAATGCCACGCTACGCTGGGTAGGATAAAGAGAATCTACAACTGGATGGCTCTCTGGATTGCATTGACAAGTTTCTAAATGAAGCCCCTTGTGTTTAGCAAATTACGCAACGAGGAATAACAAAATCTTTGGAGTCCTGCTGCTGCAATAAGATTTTGATTCATTTACTTTACCTTCGGAAAAAAAAAAAACAAAACAAAAAACAAATCACCGTTTTAATTGAATTTTGACGAGGGACACAATAAAAATCATCTTTCTAAAATGTTATTAATTGTCGCATAACTCTTTTCTCACCTTGCACGCAATCATTTTATATTGAGCAATATATTCACAACGTTAGTTGCAAGTAAGAAGTTTATGAAGTAATTTGTTTTCCTAGTATTTAGCACATTTATTTATACCAACACAATTGAAAGTAAGAGTTGTTAAATTTAAAACTCGACAATTTTTTTAAGTGGAAAGGTTAGAGTCAAATCACTCGATTTTTTTTTTCAAATCTCTATCATCATAACAAATTATTTGTCTCATCTGTATAATTCTCGAGCTCATAATAAGATCAAATGGTATATGTTTTTGCCACTAGATCAAAAGTTGGTTCTTAAAAATCAGCTAGTTTATCGACAATTTATTTGAAATGATAATTCTCAAGGTAATAAACGAGTATAATATTTGAAAAATTGTCAACTAACTAATGGCATCTAGCCTAATTATATTGCAATACCACATGAAAGTATCTAGGTAATATAGGTGTCTTATTTCCAAAAATATAACTATCAAAACTGGTTTTATGCCTTCATAAATTAGGCGTTGTATTGTGCCAAACATAACTTCTAGACTCGAAGAAAAAGACTTAAACCAGAAGAGGGAATCTGCGTTTTCATTTCTGAAAGTTTTGAATTGGACGTCTATACAATTATCTATTTACACTTGGACTAATGGAGATAACTTAAGAATAATTCAAAAATAAATTATTTCTACTGAAAGGTGGTGATGGTATAAATCATTCCTCTCCTAAACACAGACTTATTTTCAATTTGTTATATGTTTGTCCACTATCTATCCTTTGTTTGTTTGTTTTATGCATATGCATATATCTATTTGTAATTTTGTATTGAAACGCCAAATCTTTTCTTTATCCGTCTCCCTTGAAAATTTTATGATGATTGTTATTCTATTTACATTTGTTACACATCCATGCCATAAAAACATACAATCAATTGGAAAAAATAAAAAATAAAAAATAAAAAATAAAAAATAAAAATAAAAAATAAAAAATAAAAAATAAAAAATAAAAAATAAAAAATAAAAAATAAAAAAAAACTAGCAATTGGAAAGATGACTCAAATGCAAGTTGATAACCAAAATCAAATCACCATAAGTGCAGATTTCAGGTCACTTGGGTGCCAAAAATTCCCTAGAATTTTCACATATTTTCCAGCATCAAGTTGGAAGGGAAGGAAAAATGGCATGGTTGTTGGTTATAAACTCGATAAGTAGACAAAACCATTTATTTTCTTATGTGGGTGGTTTACACCATTCTTTCCCTCGAGGGTACCACGTGTCAAGTTCAGGGATTTCAAGTTTCATGGTCTATCATATGCAGTTACAAACCAGTAATGAATGCTGTACCATCTGATTTTGTTTAACTTCCAAAAAGGAGAAAAAGAGGGAAAGAAAACATCACTCGCTATAGCAACCCTAGTGTTCTTGTACCATGAACCACTGCAGCAAATTATGGTTTGTACCTGTACCATTTAGGTACCTGCACGACTAATTGTCCAATAATGGTTCACAAAACGTCAATTGTAGCATGCCATATGCGATCTTCGTACAGTAACAACTAGAAAAGAGCATTTCCTATAATTGATGGGAACAAAAAAGAGAAGGAAAAAAAAAATTGCCGGAAAATCACTTCACGACTATTATTTGCTAACATACTATACTTTGACAGTATAACCTTTCCTTTAGTTTCACTATACCTTACATGTTGAAGTTCATTATGCATTCAATTTTCAAAACTAAGGATGCAAATATGCATCTCAAACACGCACCTTCGTGCACGAAGAATGAATATTCTATCAACTGCAAAATCGCCAGACTATTTCCAATCTTGCAATATCCATTGAAATTTGAAAGAATCAGAAAAAAAAATTCTTCAATTCCCAAAATGCCCTCAGCACTGAAGTTGCTTGTGCAGCTGCTGGGAACTCCATGTCAGCTTTGGCAGAGCTGTAGGGAAAATAATAGTTGGCTTCCTCTTGCTTTCTATCAAATAAGGAAAATCCTCGGTGAAATGCAATCCACGGCTTTCATGCCTTGACAAGGCACTCTCTACCACCAATTTGGCACAACAAAACAAATTTCTCATCTCACATGCCTCCAACCCGACCATGTTTGGCTTCCAACCCCTCCGGAAAACATATTCCTCCCATTCTCTCTCTAAATCTCCAATTTTCCACTCAGCCATTTTGAGCCGATTTGTGGAACGCACTATGCCGACATACTCCCACATAACTGATTGGAGTTCCAGTCTAATCTCTCTTGTCCTCTTGTCTATTTTATCGACCGTGCTGTCTTTAAGTGTCAATGGTGGTTCTGGACGGGCCCACCTTGTTAAGAAATTAGGGTTCAGGCTTGTTTTCTCCATACAGTTGATGGAAGGTTGTACAGCTCGTCTAGCAAAGACTAAAGCTTCAAGTAGCGAGTTACTTGCAAGACGGTTTGCACCATGAAGGCCGGTACAGGCCACTTCGCCAGCCACATAGAGACCTCTTACATTTGTCTCACCTTCCAACCCAGCTCGGACCCCACCGCACATGTAGTGCGCAGCTGGTACGACTGGTATAGCCTCACGTGTTATGTCAAGACCAAATTTGAGACACTCAGCAGCTATGTTAGGGAAGTGAGACAGGATCTTTTCCCTCGGCTTGTGACTTATGTCGAGCAATGCATACTTCTCACCACGCTTTTTTAGTTGGTCGTCGATGCTTCTAGCAACTATGTCTCGTGGGGCTAGTTCAGCTCTTTCATCATACAAAGGCATAAATCTCTGCTTAGATTGGTTATATAAGATCCCCCCATCTCCTCTGACAGCCTCTGTTATGAGAAATGCATTGTCTCTTCTCTTGGCTGGTGTCAATGGTAGACCTCCGTCAGCTAAGGCTGTTGGATGGAACTGCACAAATCTGTACAAATTGTGTGTTACAAGAGAATTAATACAACAGTACAAGCTCTCCATTATTGATTTTTATACTATTTACTAAATTATTTATATGCGGTGGTACTGGTTAATTAGGAGGGGGATTATAAGTTCGGGAACTTACTCCATGTTAGAGATCACAGCCTGAGCACGGTGGGCCATTGCAACACCATCTCCAGTAGCAACCTGAATATAGGCAATTAGGTACAAACACATCATGAAAAAGTAAAAAGAGAAAAAAAATAGACAGCCAACTTGATAGCAGTAGTATTAGAAATTCAGCAGAAGTAAATTTGCCTACCGGAGGGTTGGTTGTCATGGGGTAGATGTGGCCAGCCCCGCCAGATGCAAGCAAAGTCACTTTTGACATGAATCGAATTACCTGAATTTAGTAATGAATAAAAAAATTACCTTTGGATGAAATTGACCTTAAAAATATGGAAACTGACAATGAACGAAAGCACCACAATTAGAAAAAGAAAAAGGGGTGGGATCCCTTCACAATGGAATTGACAATCTTGATGCCTCTCACAAATAAAATCAAAAGGCTTAAAAACCAAAAAGAATATCATTTAAAAAATATATATATATCAAAAACATATATGCATGAAGGCTAGTTAAACTCATATAATTCAATGAACAGTAAAACATGCACAAATCCCATCATTTATTATAGGCACAATATGTTTAATCTTATTTCAATTTTACTTTTTACAATTGTCAAGATTGTTGAGTTAAAAATAAATCAATGATCCTTAACCCAAGAAAAAAGAAAACAGGATTAACAAGAACCAATATACCTTTCGAGTTTCTGTGTTGAATGCATCAACTCCATGGCAATGCATCCCATTTTTATCCTGGATGACCATAAATGTGAGCAAAGTTTTTTGTTATTAAATAATTGCTTCAAAATCGGCACTACCATACGATGACTACTATTGAGAGGGTTGCTCAAATACAAGTACAGCATTTAAGAATACAAACTTATATATGAGTACAGTTTCAGTAAAGGTCACTACAACAAGTACTTGGGAGATTAAAAAATTTATATGCTGCTACCTAAAGAGAGCATGCACAGTGTCATTGCAGTAAAGAAACCATAAATTTAACTAGAGGCCTCCTTGTAGAGTTGTAGTTCCATCAAAATTGGCACCAACAAATCCTTCCAACAGATCAAGGGGGTATACAATTTTTCTGAATATATAAATAATCTGGATCAAAATGTTAACAGGCCAAATGATATGCAAATTAGAAACACCAAAAAAAAAATCATTAAATGAGAAAGGCATGCTAGCAGCAGAAATCATTTCTATATACAAAAACCAGGAAATAAATAAATAAATAAAATGAACACACCTGAGAAGTGAGCAGGTCAATGGCAAAATGGTGGCCAAAGAGGAAGATATTAGGGTCATTATCAACTGCATGCAATAGTGCCCGTTCAATCTCCCTACCAGTCATGTCGGCCGCATGAACGATCCTATTGTGAGAATGCCCCCCTTCCCTTGCCAGATGCAACCTCCCATCTTCACCATGGTCAAAAGATGCTCCCATGGCAATCAGCTCCTTCACCCGATCAGGGCCTTCTGTGCAAACCACCTACACCAGGTCGGCATTTTTTATAATTTATACATTCTTAGAAGAAAACAACTGATCTGACTCAACCCATTACTCTATCAGGTCAAAATGTGAATTACTGCTGATTTAGGATATTATTGGATGTTATTTTCGCTATTTGTTAACAAATAATATTGGGCTAATTGAATGTTGGCCGTCTTATTTGGAAAAAGAATACAACAAATCAAGTATGTAAATATTAGTCAGGTCAGATCTAATCTGACCTTACAGCAGGTTGAGAAATTGTGAACGAAAACCCAAACCATTTAGCTCATGAGTAGGCCTTAGACAGGTTTGTAAGTTAATAACTGTAGATCGACCTTTAGACAGTATAACAGAAATTTTAATATCATTGGTATTAGACATGATTGATAACTAGTGTCCTACGAATTTACTTCCAGAAGACTGATACAATTCCACAATTAGAATGTGAAAATATAGAGGGCCTTAACTAAACAAAAAGAAGCGAACAAAGACCATAAAACCAGCTGATAGAAGACAATATCAAACAGGTAAGGGTCGGTTATATATGATCCCTCCTGTTTATCATTAGACCAAAAACCTTTACAAAGCTAAAAAAATAATAAACCTCTTTATTCAATAAAAAAAAAAAGGAAATTCAACTGGTTGCATACCCTGACTGTCTCTTCATCACATAAATATGCACCTGCCACAATTGTATCTTGCATGTGGCTCTCCACTGAATCGGTGGGGCACAAAACAGCACTGACTCCCCCTTGTGCATATTGTGTGTTACTCTCATATGGCTCGGCCTTTGTTATAATAGCAACTGACCCATGCTTAGATACTTCCAGAGCATACCTGTTATTAGAGTAAATGCAATAAAACCCAAGCTTCGTAATCTTGCTTAGAGATAATCCTACCAAATCACTACTTTCCATTAATTTTCTTTTATGTTCTCAGCATGCAAATTAACTACGGATTACAATTACAACAAAAATTCCAAAAATTCAGCTGATATAGTCTGTTTCATCTGGTACCAAAATTGTTGAATTACTTAATTTCACGTTAATTGAGCCTGGCTGAAATAGTCTGTTTCATCTGGTACCAAAATTGTTCTGAGTCTTTAAGTTTCAGTTCTTGGGACTCGACCGCCGCAGAAAGGGAGTTTGATAAAAGTGAAAAATACAATATAAATTGATCTAGATTTGGTTATAGTACCTTAGCCCAGCTACACCACTGCCAATCACCACAAAGTCAAAGTACTTGGTGGCATTTTCTTTGTCTTGCAAAGATGCTCTTGTGGCAGTTCTTGTTGAATAGATGCGGCCAGATTGGTTGTGGTATTTTTTGCATGATAATCGGGATATGGAAGAGAACCTAAGGAAAAAGAAGATCACCATGGCATTAGACTGTCAGAAATAAGAAATCATAATCATGTAATTCTAGTTAAAAAAAGATTATTATTATTCTACCAGGTATCAGTACATGCTGGTACTGTATAAGGGAAGCTTTTCCATCATTATTTTCGCCGCAACTATTGTTTGCGGCTTAGATTAAGCTGCCATCCTGCCTAAAACCCCAAATTACTACCAAAATCAATATCAAAGAGAACGGAAAACAAAACAACGCATGCTAACTAGTTGCTTCATATAGCTATACCTTGAGATTTCTATTTCTGTTAATCTCTTGAATGAAATCCCATGTACTCTTGAGGCTTGTAGGTGGCCTTTCTCAAGATATAAAGAACTGCGGCTTTGCAAATTGGCGCACCCATTCAATAGGCTCGCCATTTTCTATTTCTAATGCTACATAATGAAACATTAATCAGAGACATGCAAAATGGCATGCAACAAATATAAATGAACGAAAGTATGATACTAAAAATTTACTTACAATTATTTCGGACTAAGATGCTTAGAAATATAAACTTGCTTGAAAAACAGAAGATTTAAGAATTATATAAAATTTAATGAGCAAAAGAGTGAGTTACGAACATTTTATTTATTAAAAAGAAGGAGAGTCCATTTCAAAAACGAGGGCTTATTTCAGCAAGGAAAGATTGAGATCTAAAACACAGCCATGCAATCTAAAAACAATTCACAAATTCATAATTGTTACAGAAACCTTTTTTTAAAGGAAATTGTTGTATGAAATATAAAACGAAACACAATTCTTTCTCAAAATTAGAAATTCATAAGCAATGAAAAATTTGAAATTTTTTCTTAAGAATTAATTTGTGAATTATTGAAAACCAAGATCAAGCTGTTTAAATTTGCTTTTTAACTATCAAAAAATAACTGGAAAGCTAGAGGGCGAAAATAACTAAAAAGCTACTTTAGACAGCTTTAGCCCAGCATTCAATCTTTTCATAAACACAGACGCCGTCATAACCCGCTTCATAAAAATGATAAATCGGTTAAAAGGGATCATGATTTCATGAAGGAATTTCGTGAAAAGCAAAGAAGACAATATCAAAATGACCAGCTTTTGCATAGAAATTAAAACTCTTCTGGCACAGAAGCAATTCGTCATACAATTCGCATGCATACTAAACGCAAAGCAAACCAAAGAAAGAAGAGAACAGAAGCAATTCGTCATACAATTCGCATGCATACTAAACGCAAAGCAAACCAAAGAAAGAAGAGAACAGTGCTTACATAAATCAAATTGTTGATGGATATCGCGAGAACCTCGTATTAGCTCCTAATAAAGAATTGCGTCTGAGGAAAAAAAAGGAGGAACAACAACACGAGAAGAGAGCAGCAGAGTACAAATTGGCAAACTATATTATTTGTGGTAGGTGATTAATTAATTACCCAAGAAAAAAACAGCTGTTTGTTTGGTTTTCGATTCCCTTCGGACGAAGGTTCGTGTTTTATGACGGATCCGTATCCTCTCCATTACTGCACAGGATGGGCCTCACTTTACGGTTTGAGATTAAATCTCAGGTGCTTTGAGATTCGGGGGAAATAGAAGCAGTATTATTGGGCTTTGAGATTCGTGTCAAGCTAAAAATAACGGTCCGGATCCACTAATTGTAAAAGATTCCCTTTTCAGGTAATGCACTGGATGTGAATTCTTTTATAACTTCGCGGAAAAAGAAGAAACGGAAATAGAAGGGTATGGAGACAAACCGATTAGCCTGATAGTTATTCTATACAGTTTTTTGTGTAGCAAGTCGTTTTCTTCTATAGAATGATTTGTTACACTTTTGTCTTCTAAGAAGAGTTGCATTGAATCAAGATTTATGAGTTTAGAAAACTCGCGCTTCCCGAGGCGCCACATCTTTTTGATTGGAGTATCCACCACCCCAATTAAAAACCAAAATGGGTTTGACTTGAAAATACGGGTTAGTCCAACCAAACCCGGTTTTGGTACAAATGAACAAACTTATGCTCGGGCATAATTCATGAAAATTACAAATTTTATGACTAATTAACTAATAGATAACAACGATAGTAATCAAATAAAAATTTCATACATGTGTCCGCAAACACCATAACCACGCAGTTTGTAAAATATTAATATTTTTTGTACAACAAGCATATAATTTATTTACTTTAATCGTTTATCACTAAATATGCTCCAATTAAAATTTTGATTGATCCATGCAATGGTTCATATCTCTAATAAAAATTTAGAATTCAAACTATTAAACACGATCTTCATATTTTTTTTTTAAAAAAAAAAAAAAAAAAAAGCAAGAAGAGAATCAAGATTAGCGGGTCGGATTTGTGGAGCTCTGGCGAGATATTTGGAACCCGTTTTGCCCCAATTGATGCAACAAGTGGAGGGCTGGAGGCAGCTGGTTGGCTGATGCACGCAGCTTGGCGCCCTTTTTGGTGGAGCAATTTGGACCACCACTGACACGCCAGCCATCAAAAGAAAGAAAGCAAAAGAAAAGTGCACTGATAGTTGGATTCGCTCAAGTCGTCAAGTGTGGTCAAAATTGGCTTTAAATCTTAAACCAGTTGTTTTCCTCTCTTTTTTTCCTTGTTTTCTTTTTTTCTGATGGTAGTACTTCCCGTTGAATTAATAATTGACTTATTGGCTGATTGCAACTCTTGCACTAAAATTGTAATAGAGGGTTGTTAATTACTGTGCATGAATTGGTATTTTTTACTTGAAATATTTATGCATGAATTGTAATAGAGCGAACCGTATTTTTTTTTTTTTTTGAACGAGCGAAATTATTACTCTCAATTGGAATATGTTATATGACCCAACGCTGTCTACATTGCTTTTGTTATTAATTAAATCAGTTCGTGATAAATTATTCAAATCAATTAAATACTAACACATATAAAATTGTGAATGATTATATATTATTTTTTGGGAGCACCTAACTGTCTTCCTCTAACAATCCTCCATTTTGTTTTCCGATCAATAACTACCTGAGTAACTACTAACTAACTGGAGGACCACTTAATATTTGGGGAGCGCTTAATATTTGAAAGATTTTACAACTGTTGCGCACAAGTATTCATCTATAATACATCAAATATTTATCTGTAATGCGTCAAGTATTCATCCTAAGATATCAAGTATTTTGAAAAAAAACTTGACACATCACTCACCCATCTTTTACACGTTTGTAGAGATGGTTTATTTTTTTTCCGTTCAATCTAATCAATACTTCTGATTATCTGTAAATAATTTTGTAAATCTAAAACTACAAACGTCTTTTACATATTTGTTTTTCTTTTAAATGAGATCTATGATGACATACTTTTGAGTTATCGATTGCATAAGTATTCATCATTGTCATGCAAGTATTCATTTTTTTGCACAAGTATTCATCCTCCAGCAGATCATGCGCATTCATTTTTTTTGCTCCAGCATTTATTAATTTTTTAATGAGTTAGATCCTAGATTTTTTTGTTTTGAAAAATGAATTGAATTTGGTTGAAGACACGGGGACTACAGTAAAGGAAAAAATTAGTTTGTAGGGACCACAAATTAGTTAAAACTAATAATTATAGCTAAATAATTGATTTACTTTGATGGGGGGCAAGATAGGGACTGTTAAGCGGGATATTATAATTACCCTTATTTTTTTCGTTCTGAATCGGTTATAAAAAAAGAATAATTATATACAACCCCCCATTCCCATCCTCCCTTCATCCCCCCACTCTCCAAAAATGTGTTTTTTTGTCTTTTAGCCCATTCCCATCCCTCCTTCATCCCCCCACCCTCCAAAAATGTGTTTTTTTGTCTTTTAGTGGGGGTATATGGGGAGCAATATTTTTCGCTGTTGGATATCAATGGTTAATACTACAATGAACAAAGTTAAATACTAGATCGATAAATGGTAAATACACTAAAGACTGAAGTTAAATACTGTACGAAATTAAATATCTAAAGTTAAATACTGACATTTCTAAAGTTAAATACTAATGTGTATAAAGTTAAATACTAAGATATAGGATGCTAAATAGAATCCATGCAACTTATTTATAATTTTTGAGATTAATACTTTTGACTTTAAAGATAAATACTAACGTTCATAATGTTAAATACTAACATTCCTAAAGTTAAATACTGATGTGCGAGACGCGGGGACGATACCAAATTAGTTTGTCATTTTTGCGGGGACAGATTTGTGTCGCTATTGGACGCGGACGATTAAATACTCCAATGAATAGAGTTAAATACTTGTTCGATGCACTATTAATACACTAAAGAATGAAGTTAATTATATAGAACCCCATTCCCATCCCCCTTCATCCCCCCACCCTCCAAAAAGATTTTTTTTTGTCTTTTAGTGGTTCCCATCCCCCACCCTCCAAAAAATGTATTTTTTGTCTTTTAGTGGGGGTGTGGGGGACAACATTTTTTGCTGTTGAACGTCAATGGTTAATACTACAATGAACAAAGTTAAATACTAGATCGATGAACGGTTAAATACTCCAATAAACAAAGTTAAATACTGCAGGAAATTTTTGTGGGGACAAACCTGTTAAATACTCCAATGAATAGAGTTAAATACTTGTTCGATGCACTGTTGTTCGCACACAGGTGTACTCCTAAGTTTCAGTACAGCAAGCTGTACCTTTTAAAACTCGAGTCTACCTCTGGTCAAAACTGCAAGTGCACAGTCCTACCGTTGGTATAGTCGGGTATCGTATCCACAGGGACGGAATAAAACAACCGGACTCTGCTTAGATTGACTAAAATTCTAGAAGTAAGAAAATGTTGATTTGTTGGTTGTTCTAACAATTCTACTGATCAATAACAATATTAAAATGCTTAAAAGAAGATTAAAAGTTGTTTTCAATTTATAAAAAGGGTTTCCAGGGTTTCAGATTTCGTATCTGTCTGGCCCCAGGGTATACGGCCCGTATAGAATCCTATACGGTCCGTATAGGCCCCTGAGTGAATACTGCAGCTACTGTTTCTGTGTTGGTACTTTTGTCTAGGGTTTCCATCGACCAGATCTAAGTTTCTTACCTCAGCTGTCGTAGTTTTGGCTTAGAACCCGATTTACCGGACTCAACTACTCCCCTCTTAGATTCGTTAACCCTCAACTTTCGTAATTTTGGACTAAGTTATCTAAGTTACTTGTCGGTTTACTAAAGGTATCCAAGGACTTTCGCCTCGAGGAAAGTTTCCCTTTCAGTACTCCTTGGCCCGAAAACCTACCTCATATACTTGGTCTAGTTGGATTGAGTATCATAGACTTGGCTCCTAACAATTAGACGTGCGCATTCATCTAACGGGATGACTAATCAAACTCAAGCAAGCAAAAACCAAGCAATTAAAATACTACACAACAAGATAAAAACTAAGCATTCAACACAAATTCAAGTAGCATACAAGTAAAACCAAACGTCAACTACATCTTAACCCTAGAAACAGTAAATTTAGCTACTCATGTTCTCAAAACAAAGCATAATAAAAGTTATGAAAGAGTTCATAGAAAAACAATAGAAAATCCGAAGATCCGTTGCAAAACTTCTTCTTCTTCTTCTCCAAGTTCTTCCTTGTCTCCCAAACACCAAGAATGGATCCAAGCTGTCTCTCAGCTCTGGAATGATCCCTCTTAATGCCCGAAATCGCGTATTGAAAGCCTTCCTTTTCAGTCCCCCCAGCTGTCTCTGTTTCCAATTCCAGCCTGGGTTTCCGAAATAGATTGTATGGTCCGTATAGGATCCTATACGGACCGTATACCCGTGCCTTGTCTTGGAGAATTGTTGCCTCTGATACGGAACCTTATGTGTGGTTGGGCTGATCATGTACGGACCGTATGGAGACCCATACGGACCGTATGGAGACCCATACGGACCGTATGGAGAGGAAATTCGCCCATTTCCTGCAAAACAGCAAACAAAACATAGCAGTACCACATTCTAGTAATAATAAAGTAAAAAGGTTCATATTTGCAGGCTTTAAGGCACAAGTTCTGGTGTAAATTTGGTCGCAAATTAGGCAAAATAAGGAGACATCAAATTCTCCCAAGCTTGAACTTTGCTTGTCCTCAAGCAAAAATTCTAACTTAGGTGTGGTTCTGGTACTTGGATTTACCTAAATGCAAGTTAAACTACTAAGAGAAAAATTTGCATGATCTTGCGTTCATTAGAAACCTAAAAGGGTCATTTTGGATAGTGAATTGGTTTTCCTTTGGTCAATTTTGATTCACCCCACAATTCAATCAATTAAACCTCATATTCAAAAATGTATTGTTATTTGCAAGAACTAATCAACCAAACGCACCAATAGCTCATTTTTCTACTAAACACATGCCCTCATTTGTGGTGATTTGTTTTCTTTTGACCCCCCCCCCCCAAGCTTGGAACAAGCTTAGGTCAGAAAGTAGTAGACCTCGTGTGTTGGTATCATGCAAAGTTTGTTTTTGATTGTTGCTTTTGTGACACTTTGATTCTTTTTCCTTAGTACAAGTTCGGCTAGCTATAAGTGGTGAACCATACCCAACCGATTTAATTCAAAAGCGCATTTGCGTGCTCTTGGTTCGACCTTTCCATGACACGAGCTCACACTTTTTATGTAGACTCGGCCATTTTATCAAGTGAACTAGCGGAGCAGAGTGTCAAAGACTCATTACCATAAGTACGTCATAACGCCGTAACATAGGCAAGCGGAGTCCTATATTTTTCAAAATTTTCAATTTTACCCATTTTTCAACTGTTTTTGCTACGATACCATGATTACACACATTCAAATGTATTCATTCATACCAGTGAATATCCCAATCTTTCTTTTTGTTTCAAACCCCGTTTCCCTATTTAAATAGGCACAGTTCAGTTCCATACGGCCCGTATAGGTTCCCATACGGTCCGTACAGTGTTCCAAATGCTTTTCTTGGTACAATTCATTTTTTTTTTTCAGTTCCACAAAGTTCCAAAACAATCTATCCTATATGGTTCTTTCAATCAAACATGGGGTTATTTCCAATTTCACAATTTCGTCCAAAACACAACCAAAAATTTTGAAATTGGTCCCTAATTCTCGCAATCACACAAATTTATCCACAAAACACAAGAAAAATAAAAATAAAAATAAACATGCACATCATAACTAAATGCAAACAACTAATCACCCCTCCAAGCTTAGTCTGAGCATTGTCCCCAATGCTTCAAGACGTAAAAGTAAGATAAAGGCTGGGGTAGTGGAAACAAACCTGATCAGTCAGTAGAGGGGTCGAAGCGCCAGTCGCGAAACTGGTCCTCAATGTCCCTAATGCGGTAGTAATAGTCGCTCATCGTCTCGCTCATCTCATCCAGGTGCTCAGTGTGGAGGGAGGTCTGGCGCTGGATCTCGAGAATGTGGGCCTCCTGCTCCTGCTGAGTGTCTCTGATGTCGGACATAAGCATGTAGAGATCACGGATAGAGGGGTCAGCTGGGTAAGGGCCCTGAGGAGATGGAGCTGCTGCTGGCTGGGTGGAGGAGCTAGGAATGTCCCTCGCACGCCGTGTCTGAGGAGGAGGAGGAGGTAGTGGGGCGTCGATGAGCCAAGTAGAGTGATCCTCAAGATCGATGGGAGCAGCAAATGGGAGACGGCATTCAGTGCCATTGGCGAAGCGCCAATCGTAAAGGTCATTGTGACTGGCAGGACCGCGGCGAATTTTTATGAAATGCTGCAGCTGCAAACTCTCGGGGTTGAGAGAGGCAGGTCCACTGCAGAGACCGCGTCCAGGAAAAACATTCAATTCCAGATTAGACTTGATGATCTGAACAAACAAGCCAATCTTTAACTTGCTGCCAGATCTTTTGGACTTTTGAAGATCGAGCCAGTGCTGAACCATGAGAAGAGCCAAGTCAGGGAGATCAGGGTTAGGGTTGAGCATGCTGTCCATCAACATGAGATCGATCTGATTGCCGCGGTTGAGGGTCTCACCGCGTGCAAAGATGGTACAGGCTAGGGCACGCTGGATGATGCGGAGAACAGGGTGAGAAATGAAGCGTGCACGGTACTCATCATTGTGGGCTTTGGAGTTGCCCGTGATCTTCTCCCAGAAGATGTCTCTATCCCAACCTTCGCGGAAGCTGAGGGTCTCAGTGATAGGGGAAGGGTGGAAACCGAACCAGCTGCGGAGAGCGTTGAAATAGACCCGCTGAGTGGTGTTGCAAAGGCGGAACTTGATGAAACGGACATCATTTTCGTCTCGTTTGAGCTGAAGGGACGAGAGAAACTCTCTTGTGTCCATCTCATAGTAGTTGTCTTGAAGGGTCCAGAATTCGGGAGAGAAGCCAACTCGAGAGGTTAGATGGAGGAATTCTTGCTCGACTCCGAGTTTGCGGAGTGTCTCAAGGTCCACCATTTGAGTGTTCTCAACCGTCTTTTTCTGCAAAGTCATAAAGTTCTCAAACATGCGACGAGTAGGCATAGGGAAGTGACTATCCGCGAAGCTATCAGCGCGGTCGGTGTACTCGCCGGATAGAGTTTGGTCGGGGTCAGAGTCATAGGGTCCCGGAGAGGGTGGTGGTGGTGGTTGAGGATTTCTAGGTGGTGTTGTTCGGGGCCTCTTTGCTTGGACGTGCTTGGTTCTGCGTTCCCGGTTGGGGTCCATGGTTCTGTCAGGAGAGGTATACGGGCAGTATAAAAGGTTGTGCGGACCGTATAAAGAGAGGGCTTCTCTGGTTGCTGGCAGAGAGGTTGTACGGTCCGTATGGATTGTTGTACGGGCCGTATGGGTTAGGGTTTCGGTGACAGTGGAGTTTAGCGGCTGAGCAATGGAGAAAAGCGGCAGATCTGCGAAGGAGAGGAGAGAAAGACAGAAAGTAGAAAGGAAAGAGAAAGAGGAGAAAGGGACTTACCTGGACGGTAGATCGGAGACGAAGGCGGAGACGAAGGCGGAGACGGCGACGACTAGATCGGCGGAGATGAGGAGAGTCGGCCGGGAGAGAAGAAAAGCGTAGGAGAGGGGAGGCGGCGGCGAGTGGAGGCAGAGGCGGAGGCGGCGGGCTAGATCTCGGGTGTACGGGAGCTCGTGTGGGCCGTATGAGGAAAGCGACAAAAGTGGATGGTGTGGGGCAGGCCCTGTCGGCTGGGGGTATAAAAAGGAAGGGACCCAGACGAAGAGACGCAA
Organism: Carex arenaria; assembly: GCA_964058825.1. NCBI lineage: Eukaryota > Viridiplantae > Streptophyta > Magnoliopsida > Poales > Cyperaceae > Carex > Carex arenaria. Next base: position 384,274 of record CAXKVW010000095.1, on the reverse strand, counting down.
AAAATGGAAGGGACGCGCCTCCTCAGGATTCTGCGCCGGTTGGGGTCTATACGGTCCGTATAGAAATGCGTACGGACCGTATAACCCAGAAATTTGTGAAAACTGCTTCTGAATGAAGAAAAGCAGTTGTACGGCCCGTATAAAGTGTGTACGGACCGTATATCTTCAAGAATGTGCTGCTTTTCCTGTCTGATCAGAACTAAAATGCAACTTAAAAATTTGAAAATTAGAACTAACTCAAAACAAATTTAAACATGCAAAATTAAATACTGTTCTTAAACAAAAAGAAATGCAAAAATAAATTTTTTTTATTTTTTTATACTGGGGTTGCCTCCCAAGAAGCGCTCGTTTTAGGTCTTGAGCTCGACCACCTTTCTCTACGTTTCTGCTGGAGCGGGGTCAGAAAGGAACTGAGTACACCGCTCATTCATCGGATGGTCAGCAATGTAGTGCTTGAGACGCTGACCATTGACCTTAAAGGTCCCACTCTCTCTACTCCAGATATCGATTGCACCAAAAGGGTACACCTTCATCACTTGAAATGGGCCAGACCATCTTGACTTGAGTTTACCTGGAAAAATTCTCAATCTAGAATTAAACAGAAGTACAAGATCTCCTTCTTTGAACTCTCGAAACATAATGCGTCTGTCATGCATTCGTTTCGTCTTCTCCTTGTAAAACCTGGCATTCTCATAAGCTTGTAAACGCATTTCTTCCAACTCATGCAAGTCAAGGATGCGCTTTTCGCCAGCTGCAAGCAAGTCCATGTTGATCGCTCGTGTGGCCCAGAATGCCTTGTGCTCGATTTCGACTGGAAGGTGGCACGGCTTGCCATACACCATCTTGTAAGGACTCATGCCAATTGGTGTCTTGAAGGCAGTGCGGTAAGCCCAAAGTGCATCGTGCAACTTAAGAGACCAATCCTTCCTAGTTCTTGCCACTGTCTTCTCTAAGATCGACTTAATTTCCCTGTTAGAAATTTCAGCTTGGCCATTAGTTTGAGGGTGATAAGAAGTGGATACCTTGTGCGTCACCCCATGTCGGCTCAAGAGATTGTTGAATTGTCGGTTGATGAAGTGCTTGCCTCCGTCACTAATGACAGCTCGAGGCACACCGAAACGAGGGAAAATGACTTCATTGAAGAACCTTTTCACCGCATTCGAGTCAGCTTTGCGGCACGCCATTGCTTCAACCCACTTCGACACATAGTCGACCGCCACCAAAATATACTCATTCCCTCGAGAAAACGGGAATGGACCCATGAAATCTATGCCCCAAACATCAAAAATCTCTACCTCAAGGATAAAGTTGAGAGGCATTTCGCTTCTTCGCGTCATGTTTCCAGTTCTTTGGCACCTGTCACAAGCTAAAACAAAAGATCTTGCGTCTTTGAAAAGAGAAAGCCAAAAGAAACCAGATTGTAATACCTTGGCAGTGGTTTTGGAGAACGAGGAGTGTCCTCCGTAAGCGGATGAGTGGCAATGAGCGAGGATAGAACCCGTCTCCTCGTGTGGAACACATCGTCGGAATATGCCATCAATCCCAACTTTGAAGAGGTAGGGCTCATCCCAAAAGTAGTACTTCGCATCAGATTTGAGTTTCTTCTTTTGCTGAAAGGACATGGTGGCAGGAAAAACTCCGGAAACCAGATAATTTGCTATATCGGCATACTAGGGAGCCTGCTGCTTCTGTTGAGGGGTTATACGGTCCGTATGGCCGGCTGTACGGTCTGTATGCTGGATCGCGCAGACCGTGTGAATTTGTGTACAGGCCGTATGGATGTCCTCCAGGTCAGAACTAATTGCAAGGAGTTGTTCATCAGGAAATGAGTCATTGATTGGCAGTTTAACCGTGGTATCCTCCTCCCAATGAAGACGGGAAAGGTGGTCAGCCACAGAGTTCTCGACTCCCTTCTTATCCCTGATTTCAAGATCAAACTCCTGCAAAAGAAGAATCCATCTTATTAGTCTAGGTTTAGCATCTTTCTTGCTCAAAAGATACCTTAATGCGGCATGATCAGTGTAGACCACTATCCTTGAGCCAACCAGATACGATCTAAACTTGTCGAGAGCAAACACAATTGCGAGAAGTTCCTTCTCGGTGGTAGTGTAGTTCATTTGGGCCGGATCTAGCACCTTGCTAGCATAGTAAATAGCACATGGCTTTTTGTCCTTCCGTTGTCCCAAAACTGCTCCAACTGCATAATCGCTGGCATCACACATCAACTCAAATGGCAATGACCAATCAGGTGGCTGTAAGATAGGTGCAGAAATAAGAGCTTCTTTCAAACTGCAAAAATACTTAACACAATCATCAGTGAAAACAAAATCAGAATCTTTGATAAGTAGATTGGTCAGTGGTTTCGCGATCTTAGAGAAGTCCTTGATGAAGCGGCGATAAAAACCTGCATTTCCAAGAAAACTTCGAACCCCTTTGACATTTGTTGGGATTTCGAGTTTCTCAATCACCTCAATCTTTGCCTTGTCAACCTCAATTCCTCTCGAGGTCACAACTGTAAATACATTACATATAGATGTTAAATACTACGCGGAACCAGATTTGTTTGTCTTCTAGTGCAGACTTGTTTTTTCTTTTAGTGCGGGGATAAATGGGGGATGGAGGTGCGGGGACAATTATCTGGGTCCATAAAAAAAAGGATTCTTGTAGCATTCCAATTTAATTAGAATTTATGTAATTAAATTTATGTTTTTTCATAGTAAATCTGACGAAAACAAACTAGTACAGCATTATATATAATTTAGAAAAGCAAACGTTTAGTTTGTAAACTCCTCCACTCCCTTCTATTCAATTTTTTTTTTACTTCTTATAGATCTCATTCTCAACACAACATCTTTCCTCTCTCTTGATACCTTCTAGAGCAAAGATGAGAATGAAACAGAGAGAAGGAACCGGAGCCGACCGGAGATGGAAATGCGGTACCGTCAGAGCTTAGAGCGTAGAGTCCCATCTCGGTCGGAGCGTGGTGGTGAGTAGATCCGGTTGTCGTCAGAGCGCGGCGGCGATTGAAGAAGCAGATCCGATCGTGGATCGAGAGAAAAGTAATTAGTGCTGAGTTGAGCCGATTGGAGCCGAGAATGCGGTAACGTCGGAGTTTAGAGTTTTCATCTCAATTACAACACGACGGTGACTAGATCCGATAGTTGTTGGAGGACGGCGGCGATCGAAGAAGTGAGATTGAAAATAAATTTTAAAATTGAGTATGAATGTAAATATTTATTTTTATGTTATATGAGGTGATAGAATTTAGAATTTTGCAACTTTTTTTCATCAATATATTTGTTAGTGGTAATACTAACTATTAAAAAAAATTATGTTGTAATTTTGGATCCGCTTGCTCCCGTTAATTTTTTTTTTTTTGAAATTTCGTTGATATGAATTTTGAATAATTATTTTAGTACCCACATTTGAGTACCCGCAAAATTCCCGCACACTTTCCAACTTTGTTAACCTTCCAATTTAACCATCATCGCTAACAACTCTTTTCTCTCTCTAAATTTTTTGTCTCCGACTCCAAGTGCGACAAACTCACATATTATTTCTTGCCAGTAGAGTGTTGACTTGAGATAATTAAGCTCATAATAATTCCTCGCGACTTCCTCATTTCTTCAATTTTTTTTGTTTTGTTTATTTCTTACACTCTCTTGTCGGATTAAGCAAAAAACCAAGGGGAAACGAATCAATCTCCTCTTAAGAGATTTTGCACTAAATAACCAAATTATTATTAATGAATAATTATTTTCATCCCGCGCTACAGTATCTGCATTGTACCCGCACTGTACATTAAAGGTATGATGTGATATGGTCCCTCCTTTCCAGTCCCCACACTCGTCCAGCGTCAGCCTTTATAAATATAAATACTTGCAAGATAAGAAATTGATACTTATAAAATAAGATATTAATACTTGTGTGTGTCACTTGATATGATCACTTCCTTTTTTAGTCTCCAATGGTCTCCGTATCAACATTCCTCAAATGAAGTAGTAGGGACCCCGCATGCCTGCATCAACCTTCTCCAATCGTCCCCGTGTCAACCTCTTCTAACAAACATAGTTAACCATATAGATGTAAATACATCAATGCATAGATATAAATCTTTGTATTACTATATATTAATACTTTCAGATGTTATCTAGTGTAATATATTCATATATAAAAAACACTTGCAATATTTCTCTAACAAAAATAGTTGACCACATAGGTATAAATACTACAATACATAGGTACAAATACTTAGAATACTTGATATTAATACTTTCAGATATCATCCAGTGTCATATGTAAAAAATACTGCAAGTGTAGGTATAAATACTTGTGTGACGACGAGCTTGAAAGTACGTCATCATGGATCTCATTTGAAAGAGAAAATTGCGAAGAAGACGTTAGTGGTTTTAGATTTGCAAAATTCCTCATAGATCGTCAGAAAAATAGACACAAATGAACGGAGAAAAAAACTCATCTCTAAAAACGTGTATGGTCCCCCCATCTAGTTTGAGTGATCTCCACCATGCATTTATGGTGTGGGTACTTTTGAGAAATTTAGATGGAGAAATAATTATTTACGTAAAAATTATTCATCTCATAGATATAAATACTTTCGTGTATAGATATAAATAATTCCGTGTATAGATATTAATATTTTGAAAAAAAAAATTCAGTCCTGAAGTTTTTACAGTCTCCCAAGTTGTTATGACAGTTATGGAAGTTATAGTGTTAATACAGTGCGGGTACTGTAGCGCGGGTACTGATATCAGCTTCCTTAAATTTTCTAGTGGTTTAGTTGACTCTTCTTGGACAGCACTAATGATTTAGCACCAAATTTGACAATTCAATACCATCTATAGATCTTTCCCTTTGCTGCACCAACTGAGAAGATTCAATACCATAAGTCATAAATTACCTTTTCATCTCACCAATTTCAATTTTCACCGAGAACAGCGAAGATATTATATAGGGTAATTATATCTTTCCCACTTAAGCTTGAATTCACTTCCTCTGAGATATCTCAAACTTTGCATGACTTTTTGGAATATCTCAATCATTCAAATACGTTCTGCACTACTCTCAAAGCTAAAATAATACTGGCCCCCTACATCTCCCGAATAGGCACCGGACACGTCGGTCACACAAAAATTGAGATATCTCAGAGGATACTCACTCCTTAAGCTTCCCCCGTTTCGTCCCCGCCTAACTGACTTTCCTAATTAACGGCAATTAACGATCATTTGACCGATAGTGGGAATATTTCTCGACGACTCAATCGTGACTTGCGATTCAACGTCTCAATCCAACCATTCAACCGCACTGGAACTTGCGTTGTATTTTCTCTTCTTAAATCATCTCCAGTTTATCACAAAACCCACGACAAATTTATTCTTCTCCTTTCTTACACCGGAGAGAATTAAATTTTCATTTAATTTCACTTGAACTGTTCAGCAACCCACCCTTAATTTTCACACGTGGCAATTACTTGTATTATATTATTATATAGTTTTGCCTCCGATATATATCCAATCTCATCTCAGAAGCTAATTATTTTTCAATTTCATGGAAGGAATTCTAAGGGCTTGCATTTTTTATTTTTTTCTTTCATTTATGTATTTTTCATTTTTTTTTATATTTAGTAGGTATGGATACTTTCAGACATCATCCAGTGCTCTATGAAAAAATAATGATATAATTTGTTAGATACAAATACTTGATATATGAACTATTCACACTTGTACGATGAGGTGTAAATACTTGCTCGATTAAATATGAATACTTGTATGATGAGTTATGAATACTTGTGCGATGAACAATTCGAAAGTATGTCATCATGTATCTCATTTGAAAAAAAAATTGCGTAGAAGACGTTCATGATTTTATATTAGCACAATTCCTTATAGATCATCAAAAATATTGGTTACATTAAATAGAAAAAAAAAACTCACCTCTAAAAACGTGTAAAAGATGAGTGAGTGATGTGTTATTGTTTATACCTGTATTAGAGGATGACTACTTGCACGAAGAGGGATGAATACTTGCTCCATGATATATGAATACTTACATGATAAGGTATTCACTACGAGGTATGAATACTTGCGCGACGAACAACCCGAAAGTATGTCATCATGGATCTCATTTGAAAAAAAAAATTGCGTAGAAGACGTTCGTGATTTTCGATTCACAAAATTCCTCACAGATCATTAGAAATATTGACTAGATTGAACGGAGAAAACAAAATCACCTTTAAAAATGTGTAAATGATAGGTGAGTGATATATCATTGTTTACACTTGCATTACGAGGTATGAATACTTGCATAACGAGGTATGAATACTTACTCGACGAGATATGAATACTTACGTGGCGAGGATGAATACTTGCTCCACAAAATATTAATACTTACATGACGATGATGAATACTTGTGCAATGGACAACTCGAAAGTATGTCATCATGGATCTCATTTGGAAGAGAAAATTATGTAGAAGACGTTCATGGTTTTAGATTTGCAAAATTTCTTACGGATCGTCAGAAATACTGGTTATATTGAACGGAAAAAAAAACAAACCACATCCAAAAACATGTAAAAGATGGGTGAGTGATATGTCCAGTTTTTTTTTTAATATTTGATATCTTAGGATGAATACTTGATGTGTTACAGATGAATACTTGCGCGCGACAGCTGTAAAATCTTTCAAATATTAGGCGGTCTCCAAATATTAAGTAGTCCCCCAGTTAGGTCCCCAAATATTAAGTGGTCCCCCAGTCAGTTAGTAGTTACTCATGTAGTTATTGACTTGGAGCAAAATGGGGGATTGATTAGCGGGACAGTTAGGCGGATCCTAAGGATGAATACTTACACAACGAGGATGAATATTTGCTCGATGAGGTATGAATACTTGCATGACAATGATGAATACTTGTATAACTGACAATTCGAAAGTATGTTATCATGGATCTCATTTGAAAGATAAAAAACAAACCACCTCTAAAAATGTGTAAAAAATGGGTGAGTGATGTGTCCAGTTTTTTTTTTTAAATACTTGATACCTTAGGAATGAATACTTGATGCATTACAGATGAATACTTGATGTATTATAGATGAATACTTACGCGCGACAGCTGTAAAATCTTTCAAATATTAGGCGGTCTCCAAATAGTTAGTAGTTACTCAGGTAGTTATTAACCGGGGAACAAAATGAGGGACTGTTAGAGGGAGACAGTTAGATGCTCCTTATTATATATTATTAATTTATTATCGTATTATTTCAGAATGAAGAACATCCAGCACATATTTTTTTTTTTACCATTAGCAGCATTTTCAAAATAATAAATTTAAATATACAACATTGTTTCTGAAAAATGTAGGAACAGTAAGGCGTTACGGTTCATCGTGGCCTGATAAATGTTTTTTTTTCTACAAAATAAGATAAAATACGAGGTATGCCGTGATATCTATCTATTTTGCTCATATTTCGACTCCGATTTACACCAAAAACCGTGTCTAAAAGCCTAAAAGTGTTAACATTTCATCTAAATATCTATAGAATGTGGTACTGCTATGTTTTGTTTCTTATTTTGCAGCAAACGGGCGAAATTATGGAGCTGACACATTTCCATACGGCCTATACACATTTGTATGCGGCCCGTACAAGATCTGCCCAACCACACAAATAGTTCCACACAAGAGGCTACATCTCTACCATACAAAGGCACGGGCATACGGTTCGTACGGCCCATACAAATCAATTTCGAAAATTCGGGCTGGAAATAGAAACATGCGCCAGCTGGGAAGACCAAATAGGAAGGCTTTAATACGGGATTTTGGGCATTAAAGGAGGATATTCCAAATATGAGAAGACATCTTTGGTACTTGGAAAAGAAGGCAAGACTTGGAGAAGAAGAAGAGAGGAGAAAACACGAGTTTTGCGACGGATCTTTGGATTTCTTCTAGTTTTGCCATGAACTCTTTTATAACTTTTTATTTACTTTGTTTTGTGAACATGCTTGGCTAAACTTCTTTGTTTCTAGGGTTAAGATATAGTTTCACGTTTAGTTTTACTTGCTAGCTACTTGAATTTGTGTTGAATGCTTTGTTTTTATCTTGTTGAGTAGTATTTCAATTGCTTTGTTTGTACTTACTTGAATCGAATAGTCAAACCATTAGACGAATGCGCACGTCTAAGTGATAGGTTACAAGTTTATGACATTTAATCCAACCAAACTAAGTACATGAGTTAGGTTTGTGAACCAAGGAGTACCGAAAGGAGAAACTTTCCTCGAGTCGAAGACATTGGATACCTTTAGTAAACCAGCAAGTGACTTAGGTAAATTAGGCCAAAAAGCGAAAGTTGAGGTTTAAGGCACCTAAGAGAAGAGTATTTGAGTTCGGTAATCTGGTTACTAAGCCAAAATTGCGACAGTTGAGGTTAGGAACTTAGATACGGTCGATGGAAACTCTAGACAAAAGTATCAACACAGAAACAGTAGCTGCAGTATCAACTCGGGGATCCATACGGATTGTACAGGATTCTGTATGGGCCGTATGCCTTGGGGCTAAACAGAAATGAAATCTGAAACCCTGGAAACTCATTTTATTAATTGAAAACAGTTTCAAATCTTATTTTTATTACTTTAAATATTGTTATTTCTCAGTAGATATTAGAACAAAACCAAATCAACATTTTCTCACTTCTAGAATTTTAGTATTTTTAAGTAGAGTCCAGCTATTTTCTTACCATCTCTGTGGAATTCGACACCCAACTATACCCAACTTCAGTTGTGCGCTTGCAATAGATTTAGGTATTCTAGGTATTTAAAAGCATGTACGCATCAAGTGGAACAAGCCGTATGCGCAACATGAGAGGATATGAAAGAAAAAAAAACAACAAGAGCAGTTTGGGTCCGATGGCCATCGGACTCAAACTGAGTTCGATGGGTTCTATAACCATTCGATATGCTTTAAGATATGTGCGAGTGACTTTAATATCCGTGTGAGGTTGCTTTAATAATCATGTACACGGATCTTAAAGTATATCGGAAGGTTATGAAGCTCATCGGACCCAAACTACTCTCAAAAGCAACTTCGCTCGATCCGCATGAACTGCAATGTTCCACTAGACCGCGTAATTTATCCCGGTCATCCTCTATTCCAAAATTAAAAAGAAATGAGAGCAGGTTGGGTCCGATGCCCATCAGACTCAAACTGAGTTCGATGGGTTCCGTAACCGTCCATTCTGCTTTAAGATTCGTGTGTGTAGCTTTAATATTCGTGTGTTTGTTTTAATATCCATGTGCACGGATCTTAAAGCGATTCGGACGGTTATGGAGTCAATCGGACCCAAACTGCTCTCAAAAAAAGTATATTATAAATTTAATCATTTTTTTTAAATGATCCATGTAAAAAGTTAAGCCCTTCACAGAAATCAACATTCCTTTTTGCCATTTTATGTGAGCTAAGCAAAAAGGTAATCAGCGCCACACCACAAAGAAGTATTCAGCAATGTACCTATTTTTTAGGATTTTTTAAGAATGGATCAGCAGATGACACTTGAATCCAAAACAGAAGTCATCCTCAGCAGACATGGAATATTCTGCTCAATTTAAATCGGGTCCAGTAGATTTTACTTTTAAGCCAATAATAAGTGGCGGATACTACAGCTGAAAGAAACAGTTGTTTGGTTTGGACTTGGATACCTCTTCCAGAAATCAAAGGTTTTATTTGTATATTATATATTTGGTTTTTAGAAAGAATGTAAAGCCAATGAGGGCTTTTGGTGGTTTCGACTTCTCTTCAATTGTATTAAAATTGGATTTTACTGACGGAAAAAATTTCTTTTATATTGCATCTTTTGAGCTTAAATTCAAAGATCTTTGATTTGACCTACAGGCCATGAAAGAACCCAAAAAAATAAAAAATTCAAAGACCTTTTTTTTAATATCATTCTGATGGAAGCAGCTTGAGTCCGATGGACTCAAATTAGATCCGATGGGTTCTGTAACCGTCCGATCCTCTTTAAGATTTTTACACACGGATATTAAAGCGAACAGAACGGATATTAAAACAATGCTTGCAGATTTTAAATCAGATCGGACGGTTATGGAACTCATCGGATCCAATCCCATGGTCATTCTGAGTTATATTTTTTTGGCACAATTAATTGGACTTCAGCTGTATCAAAATTACAGAAGTGAAGCTAGAAAATTAAATTGATGGACTGAAAAATATGAACAAAATTACAAAATTTTAATTTTTAGAAAGACCTAACACCTTTTGTCCTTACTAACAAATAATTAAATCCATCTAATCTGAAATAGATGTTGAGACTAATATATAACCATCTGATAATTAAAATTAACGAGAGCAGTCCAAATTGACTGGCTTAATCTCTACGGAAAATAAAGTAGAACTAGCGTGTGCGTAAGCTCACCAAGAGCTTTGGTGAACTTGATTTCAAAATCTATTGAATTTACTAATGACAAATTTAAACTATTTAAACCGATCTATTTCACGAGTGATGTGTTTACATTTTAAAATTTATAAATTTTCGAATTAATTTAATATAAAGTCAAGCGGTAAAAAGATGATGAAAAATGAACGTTTTAATATTAACTTACAAACCTTCTTATTTTGACCTCTTGACTTTATACTAAACTAATTCGAAAATATATAAATTTAACATGTCAATGCATTTAATTTTAACAATTTAAATTTACTATTTGAAATCATTTCGATAAATTTTAGAATTAAGCTCACCAAATAATTTGTGAGCTTAAGAACACCCTAGTTCTACTACGGAAAATATTTATTTTTGTCAAGTGGCATCCAATAAACGGTGATTGACACCGAATTAGAAAACTGGTGTACTAAACAATTGGAGCTCTCCATTATAAAATATAAATTGCGCGCGTCATATTTAAATTTAATCATAAATGTATGGATACCTACACGGATGTCTATTAGATAAAGAGTTAGATGGAATCAATAATCAGGATAGGAAAGTTTGCGCTTCTCTAGACGCCCACGCCCCATTTGGAGTTTTGACCAGACGATGACCGTAATTAAATTACATTACCTTCCGCAGGACGGCAGGAGTCCATTTTAACATGGATCGCGATATATTCAGTCAAAAAAACATGGATCGCGATATATTCGCAAATTTTGTGTTTTATTCGGATTGGTAATGTTTTTAAATCAAATATCAAATAAAACACAATATTCACAAATAAAGTACAAATCATGAATCATTCGCAAATAAAACGTGAAAAAGCGTGAAGTTTTTAAAAAATTTAAGTTTTTTTATAGGTTTTTTCATATTTCTAGTGATACCGAATCATTTTCAAATTATACTCGAATTATTCTCGAATCACAAATTTTTAATTTTATAAGCTAAATCCAAATTATTCATTTGTCATTGTGTGCAGGACAACTGGAGTGAAGATGTTTTTAAAGAGTGAGGATTGTAGCGTGCTAATGTATCTCACACGAGAGCAGTTTAGTTGGATGTCCATCGGACTCAAACTGAGTTTGATGAGCTTTATAATGTGTGTTCACTGCCTTAATATCCGTGCAAGTTGGTTTTAACATCTATGTGCACGGATTTTAAAGCAGATCGGTTATGGAGCCCATCAGATCCAAATTTGAGTCCGATGGGCATCCGACCCTGTCTGCTCTCATCCCACTTCCCACACAGCGTGGTTTGTCTCCCACAGAAGGATGTCAGAAAAAGAAAATTGAATTAGCTTCTCTGACCAATCCAGGAGGCCCATAGGGTCACCAGCGGATGCTTCATTGATCCAATTAATTAGAGGGCTTTGGGAAACAAATTATGGTTTGCCCAATTGATGCAAGTGGCAAGCTGTTTGGTTCCAGTCCAACACGCTTCGGTGAGAACAAAATATGTAAAATAATGAACAAAAGAAGAGTGAGGGCCAGGGTTATAAATACGTACTGTTCTCGTGTGGTGCCGTGTTTTAACTGGTCATATTGTGATTTGAATCATGTGCCGTATTGTAATTATGTCATATTTTTACGTGTTGTATGGTGTTATGTGATTAAATTGGAATGGACAATCACGGTACGTTGATCACACCTTGACCAGCCACATTTAACGCTTTTTTTTTATATATATATAATTTGAGTTAATTTATTCAAATTCACAACTAGATCAACATCTAATGGTCCTTATCACGTGTGAGTTGTGTGACCGAGTGCCATGCTGTGTTGTGATCAGACTAGTTCACATGTCGTGCTATGTTTGCCAATATTTTTAAGATGATTACATCACGCGAATGATAACAATGCTGAATACGTGAGTCACAGCACATGACCGACACATGTACCATGATGTATTTGGTCACAAAACCTTTTTACATCCTAAGTGAGGTTTTGTAATATGCATATTACACAGTAGCTTGTTTTATAAACTCATATTTAAATTTTTAAAGTCTAAGGGTATGTTTGGATGCACAAGAATAGCTACTGTTTCTAGAATAGCATTGCTATTCGGAACAAGGTGCATCCAAACGACTTTTAGAGCTATTCGGAATAGCTACTGTTTTTAAAATAGCACTGCTATTCGCTATTCCTACAAAAACATGGAATAGCATTTGTTAATTTCAATATTAATACTAATCTAATATTTAAACTAATATTATATTACATTTAATATTTAAATTAATATTATATTGTATTATATTTAATCTAATAATATATTATATTTAATCTAATATTTTATTTAATACTAATATAATATTTAAAATAATATTATATTATATTTTAATATTTAAATTAATATTATATTATATTATATTTAACACTAATCTAATATTTAAAATAATATTATATTACATTTAATAATTAAATTAATATTACATTGTATTATATTTAAACTAATATTTTATTCAATACTAATTTAATATTTAAAATAATATTATATTATATTTAATCTAATATTTTATTTAATACTAATCTAATTTTTAAATTAATATTATATTACATTAATATTTAAACTAATATTATATTACATTTAATATTTAAACTAATATTATATTATATTTAATCTAATATTTTATTTAATACTAATCTAATTTTTAAATTTATATTATATTACATTAATATTTAAACTAATATTATATTATATTTAATATTTAAAATAATATTATATTACATTTAATATTTAAACTAATATTATATTATATTTAATCTAATATTTTAGTAATACTAATCTAATATTTAAAATAATATTATCTTTACATTAATCTAATATTTTATTTAATACTAATCTAATATTTAAAATAATATTATATTACATTTAATCTAATATTTTATTTAATACTAATCTAATTTTTAAAATAATATTATATTACATTTAATATTTAAACTAATATTATATTATATTTAATATTTAAGCTAATATTATATTATATTTAATATAATATTTTATTTAATACTAATCTAATATTTAAAATAATATTATATTACATTTGATATTTGAATTAATATTATATTGTATTATATTTAATCTTACACATAAATTATTAAACAGTAGCTATTCCCTTCAAATCCTATTCTAAATATGCAATCCAAACAACTTTTTCACTGTTCTGAATAGCACTGTTCTTAAACAGTAGCTATTCTTATTTACTATTCTAAACAGTAGCTATTCTAGCTATTCTAGAGTGCATCCAAACGTACCCTAAATGGTTAAATTTAAACCATTCAAAATGATCTTTATATAAACATGTAATTGCATATCAAATTTTATATTTTTTAAAATTTATTTTAGATGAGTAAAAAAAACACTTGATTTGAAAATTGTGAATCTTCCAAAATCAATACTTTTCTATCTATATATAAAAATAAAAAAATAAAAAATTTAGTAAACAAATACACTTTCACGTGAAGATCGTGTTTAACTGTCTGGACCTTCTGTTTGAAATGTAAATATAAAAATATAAATCTTTAACACAAATTAATTCGTGCATATTACCATAGGCGCACTCATAACACAAATTAATTCCCACCGATTTTAATTAACAGAAAAACCATTATAATGTCAACAGCAACAGATACCACCACCATGGTACCAGCAAACAGATAGCTCAAAGCACAATAAACCTAAGCTCAAACAAAGATAAAACCTACCACATAGATCTATAGCAGAACAACACAAAACACAAACTAAACAATACTTAGAACATCCAACAGATTATGCATATAAACCGTAAAATAACTAGGAATAACTAAAGTCATCTTATGCATGCATTTCAGTTGAGAAAACAATTATTTTGGCTTTTGAAATAACCCAATTTAACTCAAAATATATGTTCAAATTATCTCAAGTCTACCAGTTCATAGTTACAAGTCAAAACTCAAAAGTACTCCATTTCATCTTGTGAAAGTAAGAATTCTATCAAGCACAGCAGCGGCACCACCACTAACTTGGCCTCCCAACTGCTACACGAACACTATACATAGCAATTGCCTCTACTTGTGTCCCAAATCCACCTCTGCCTGAGTCTGACCTTGTCTCCCAGTCTCTCCTCAAGCCTTGGAGTGAGCCGTTATTGCCATAGCTCCAGAATGGCTTGAAGCCACTATCTTTGCTCCATCCAGGCATTTGATCCACTTGCTTCTCATAGATTCTAGGTGGTCTTTGTAAATTTTGTAATTTTACCCTGACATGTACTGTCAGGTACAGTTAAGCAACTGTTGGAAGAACAGCCCCAACTAGCATGCCATAAAGACAAAGCTGTAAACAATACGCTGCAAAATGCTGTACTTGAAAACAATCTCGAGCTGGTGAAGATATTCTTAGAATACGATAATAATTTGGCATATACTAAGCATGAACCAACAGAACTTACTCCATTTACTGTGACAATGCAAAAAAGCTATCTGTCGATTGCAAAAGAGATCATGAGCACTTGCCCTGACTCTGTTTATACTCCTGACAAAAATGGGGATAATGCACTCCACGCTATTTATTATGAGAAACCTGATTTTATCGACTACATACTCAGAACATCCCAGCTTCATAGGCTTATTAACCAAGCATCAATGGCGAGCTTCCCCAAAATGAGTGCTGTCAAGCTGCTTAATAAACCTATCAAGCTGGGGTGTTCCGAGTATGTAGTCGATTAAATCTGATTTCTCAAATAACATAGCGTGAGTGCATGATACCCATCATTGTCTCGAATATAAACAAAGTAGGGGCAAGTGCTCATGATATCTTTTGCAATTGACAGATAGCTTTTTCCGTTGCTACATTAAATAGAGCAAGTTATATAGATTCATGCTTGGGTATATGCCAAATTATGATTGTATTCTAAAAATATCTTCACCAGCTCGAGATTGTTTCAACTACAGCTCTAGCGGGTTTGAGTCCAAACTCGGCCCAACTCAATTTATGAAGTCAGCAAAGCCCCTTTGAACTCGACCTGTCCAATTCACACACTCTGAAGAAACCTGAAGATAAGATTATGCAACCACAAAAAGAACACAAAGAAAAACTATTAGATGCCAATTTTGAAAGGATTGGATCTTCAAATAAAATTTGAACGAATCTACAGTTAATCATAACAGCTTTAAAACAAGAGTATCAAAGCAGTCAACAAATCACAATATCTCAAACTGAGTACAGCACGTGATATTCATGATGTTTTGCTTCTATTTGTTATTGTGACAGTAATTAGTGTTTGCAAAAACAATCCTTTACATCTATTTGTTTTCTGATAATAAATGGTCAAGCCTACAGATTTGATCAATGCAACGAACCTTGATCCAACATAAAATAAAAAATCTAAAAAAACAAGAACCAAGGATTATCCTGCACCATATTTTACATACTTTGCTGAGAAATATATTTGGTACAGTTTGCTGAAATAGACCAGAATGCCTAAAAAATACAGTTAATTGTCAAACCCTCCTTTTTAAAAAAAAAAAAAATAGCAGCTGAGCTGCATGTTACCATTAGATACATAAACATACAAAGTCTAAACCACTATAACATACTACTTAAAAGCACCTCTTTGACCCAAATCAAATGCATCTCACAACAAAAATAGTGAAAATTAAGGGAAAAAATCACTGAAAAAGTGAGAAAAAGGATCAACTCACTAGTCCACACTATGGTTTTAAATGCATTTTTCACTCAACACACACAGGCCATGCTCACAGCATTAATATTAAAACCAAAACATAGATTTCACCATGCCAGTCACAAGCCAGATTATATGTAACCAAATCCAAAATTTATTGCAACATTTTCGAACCCAAAGAAAGAAATGTCAGAAATGCAAAATTATAACCTTTCATAATGTACAGATATAGCATAAGATTTAAAGGACAAATATAATATATCAAAAGAATTGAGGGATAAATATGAAATCTGAGAAAGCTGAAAGGCAATATAAATATTATAAGTTTGTGCCAATCCAAATCTGAACAGTCCAACAACTAGATTAACTATATTTTTTTGTGTATGCTTCAGATTAAGTACTTTAACTCAATATTAGGAATCATTTTTTAACACACAAATTAGGAATGCTACAGCTGTATATAATAGAAGTCAATACATACAGCTAGATAGATGGATTTTAGGAACACTGCAAATTATGTTAACAGTAAAATTAAAATAAATCTCTCTTAAAATTCAAAAAACAGTTAGATTTAGTACTTGTGCTCTATTTGTTAAAAAGAATCGACATTTTGAAGAGAGACAAACACAAGAGTCGGTAGAAATATACATAATAATATATAATTGATTCAATCAGATATTACAATATTCCAGCAAAAAAAACTTACAAAAAATAAATAAATTAAGAGAAATAACCAAACGAGGCGGATCTTGTGCAACAAATTTCATTATTTACCGTAGTTCTATCATGCATGAGAGAAATAACTTCTAATTTTTGCAACAACTAATTTCATTTTCGAGTTCCTCTTTTGCAACAACTTTATATACCGAATCAGAGAGAACAAAGGAGAGGGAGGAAGGGAACGCTTACCAACAATGGAGAGGAGCAGGGAAAGCGTCGGGGAGAGGGGTCGGCGCCAAGATCGTCTGAGAGAAAGAGGAGAGAGACGCTCAGGAAGGATGGCACGCCTCTCGGATGAGCCGTGGTACGTCCTGTAAGCGAAGATCGGAGTACGGTGAGATCAATCTAACCAAACGAGAGAGAGAGAGAGAGGCGCAGTACCTGACTGAGAGATGTGTCGGCGGAGAGAGAGAGAGAGAGAGGGGAAAGATCGGTATTTGCTTGTTCAGAAATGCGAGGCGGCTCAGACGGGCCGTTTTATTGGACAGGAAATGAGGTGTTCAATCTGTTTGTAAAGATTAATTTGGGCCTTGTTCGTATCAAACTCGTCCTCTATTAATTTGTTAATTGTTCAGGTCGTTTGTTCACGGACCATCCTGTTTATTTAGCAGTCCTAACTACAGCTCTTCGGCGGATTGTTCCATTTTTGTATTGATGGTATTCTGGTTGGGCCCTCCCTGAGATAGGAGTAGGTTCAATTAGTTCTATAACTGTACGATTAGTATTAAGATTAGTGTGCACGGAAATTGAAACAGACTTGCACGGATCTTGATGCAGTCGAATGGTCATTTCACCATCGAACCAAAGTAGCTCCGATGGCCATCGGACCTACTCTGAATTCTTCCTGGAGAAATGGCAATAGTGGCTCGCTCCAAGGCTTGAGCAGAGACTGCGCGACGAGGTGAAACAATGGGTGGAGGTGGATTTGGGACTCTCAAGTAGAGGCAATATAGCAGCGTATAGAGTTGTTATGGGATTTGGAAGGCAAAGTTAGTGGTGGGATCACAGCTGTGCTTCATAGAGTAATTAATTTCCCAAACGGAATGAGTACATTAGTTTTGTATTCTGACTTTGAACTAGTGGACTTCAGATAATTTGAACCAATATTTTGAGCAAATTGAGTTAGTTCAGAAGCAAAAATAATAGTTTTCTCAACTGAAAACCACACGTAGTCTAATGACTAAGTATTATCTTCAGAATAAAAAATCGCAGATTCAAAATTCGAAACCTACACTTAGGATGAATTGAGGACTTTAACCTTCATCTCATACTTAAAAATAAAAAATAAATAATTGTGATGAGGTTCCATCTTCTAATACTTTTGAAAGAGAAGCAATTGACTCTTATTATGTGCTCATGTAAAAAAACTATGAAGTGGAATTCTTTTCTCAGATACTTCAAAATCACAGCAACTGCCTTCTTGGGGTTCCTGAGAGCAAAACAAGCCTGATTAATTATTTGTGCCAAAAAGATGCAAGGAATTAACATAAAATGCAACCTTAATAAGCCAGGTATACTTTTGGTTTATCCTCTCAAACTTAGGCATTGGTGAATGGTGAGTTGGGTACCTAGGGACTGGTCATTGCCCTCCAGGTTGTCTTTCACACCTATGCTTTTTAGTTCAAATTGTATTAGTGATTATTATAATTACCTTTTACATATCTCAGGAACTTATCAGATAAATTAATGCCCTTTCAGCAAATGTTGTTTATTTGCCAACAGGAGGTGCAAGTGGATCTCAGTATACAGCCGTAATTGTTCAGTACCAATACCCAAGAAATCAACCATTTTCTATTCTTTTTTTTACTTTACAGAATACTAGTGTGCCATAGATTAGAATTTACATAAAGCAAAGATGTAAGGCTAGTACTGACCGAAAAACAAATGAAGTATCTTTCATGAGTGTACTGTAACACCAGGTATATTTCTACATTGCTCTTTCAGTCCCTCACTGCACTGGTACACAAATAGTCTCTTGAGAGACACCGGGAGGCCTTTGAGTGGCAATGCTGAAATTTTTAGGCAGTCAGAAACCCACAACTCTTCCAGACTCACCATACAGCACAACTCAGAAGGCAGTGATTGTAGATTCACGCAATTGATGAATTTCAGTGTGCGAAGTGAGACCAGGCCATTGAAATCCTTCTCATGTTCCATGATCAATTCAGTTGGCTGCTCATGTTGGCTTAGGCTAGAGAAATCAATTGCAAGGTGTTCGAGCAGAGCAATGTATATTGCAAGCATATCAGTAAGGGAAGATGAATTAGATATGCTAAGAACTCTGAAAGATAAGAGCTTCCCTAGCAAAGTAGAGAGAAAAGCTGGACATTTGTTTACTGACAAGCAGTTAAGCCCGGTAATGGATCCAATGTCTGGTATCAAACACAATTTTTCACAATTCTTAAATACCAACTTCTTTACCGAGTTGCAAGATTGGAGATTTAGAACTGATAACTTGGAGCTCCTTACTACCTGTAGCTCAGCCAAAGAACTCAAGTTCAACAGCAACCTGGCCATTACACCATCAGTCAAGCCACTAACACGCAAGGTTTTAACTGATGATGGAAGGAGACTGGAATGGTTTGTTTCGATTTGATCATTTGATGGTGTCAGAGAAGAGAAGAAATCAGGGCAATCTATTATTCGCACATCTCTGAGGTAAGAAAGCTCTGTGAACCCTTCCATTTTATTAATTTTCAGACTAGGGCAATCAACTATTGTTAAATGCTTAAGCAATGCTAATGATGTAGGTATTTCAAGCAAGCATTGGTCATCATCAACCGGGTCTATGGGTACACATTTTTTTAGATATAATTTTGAAAGAGAAGGTAGTTCAAGTAGCATTAGAGATAGTTGCTTGCCGGTAACACGGCATAACTCAATCAGGAGCTTCTTGACCGAAATAAACTTTGGGTAATCCAGCAGCTGCAATTGTTTGAATGAAGTGGTTTGTTGGAAACCATCCCACAAGAGTGGTGAGATGTTTGGACAATTTTTCAAGTTCAGCACTCTTATTTTATTCAAATTTTGGTACACTACTTGAAAAATTCTCACAGCAGTTCCAGCACCTACATGCTTGATTTTCAAATTCCCATCTCTTAGGTTTATCAATCCCAAATCTCCAGCTCTATTCACACTTACGGTTGTTAGGTTGTCAGTAAATGGTAGAGGAACTGAATCACACAACATATGGCAGTTTTTGATGGTGACTTCGCTCAACAAACAAAACCAGTGCTTTCCTTTAAAGGGTAACTCCTCTAATTTTTCACAATTGGTTATAACAAGCCGGGTCAAGGAAAGAAAAAATTTCTCACCATCTGTTGCAACCCATTTTTGGAGAATGGGCATGTTCACCATCTCCATGTGCTCCAATGCTGGGAAGCCAGTTACCACAGAAGTGCCATAAAATTGGTCTTTAATTTCTTTCATGGCACCTAAATTAACCAGATGTAGCTTTTTAAGACAAGGTAATTGTCCAAGAGGTGGAAGAATATTCAAAGCTTTACAATTCTCTATACTCAGATTCTCAAGAGAGGTTAACGACATCTTAGCATCAAACCAAGTAGGTAAAACATCACCTCCATAACTACTAACAAGAAGCTTTCTCAGATTACCATGTGGTTTAAGGCCTTCTAGTACCTCTCTTTTCGCAACAAAGCCAGAATTTGCCCTCTCCTTCTCCCATATCAAGCACAGGTTTCTTAGGTGCTTCTTGTGGGCAAGCCTCGCACCTCTAGCTTCTTCCTTGGTTTCAACATTTTCAAGACCAAGTATTCGCAGAGAGCCACCAAGCTCTCCTAAATTCTGTAGCTGATTTATCTCAAAGCCGCTCACTTTTCTCACACGAAATTCAGCTAGTTTCTGCAGAGATGATAACTTCCCAATATTTGGTATCATAGAATGTAATTCTTTCTCTGCCATTAAACGATGCAAGGAAATTAGATTATCCAAACCTTCTGGCAAATCAGAGAGGTGTTTGCACCGACTAATATCCAAAAATTGTAGGTGGTACAGATTGCACAGAGATTTAGGCAATGGTTTACCAACTTTGGAGGTGCTCAATGCGAGATAGCGGAGGTGAATAAGGTTCTCAAAGTTACATATTAGGTTGTTTATATCGTAATTCATGCCAGTTAAGCATAAGACACGCAACTGTTTTGCTTCTCTAAATACAGTTGCAAATGTCTTTGCAAAGTGCGGATCGTACTGGCCAATTAACAGAAGGGTTCTCAATTTTTCTATCTCTAGTGAACCGCACACCTCAACGAGTTGGTTTTCAAAACTCTCATTGAATTGCAACTTATTGCTTTGTTGGTCCTTACCATATGCAAATTTAGTGATAATAGATAAATGACGAACACTAACCGAGATATCTCTTATGTTGGACCCATCTATACATAAACATTCGTCTAAAGAAACCATTTGTGCCAGGTCATGCATCAGATCATGCATCATGTATTTGCCATGAAAATGGTCTTTTTCAAAAAATGCCCAATCCAACAACATACTTAAATATTCATTCCCTATCTCCTCCACCTTTTTGCTCTTCTGCATTGGGATGAAACCTTGAGCAACCCATAAAAACACCAATTCTTTACTATCAAAACTATATTTCTTTGGAAATAGCGAACAATAAGCAAAGCATCGCTGGAGTGGGAAGGGTAGATGGTTATAACTCAATTTGAGCGTGGGTATGATATCACCATCATCTTGCAAATATTTCCAAGCATTGGCATTTAAGATCTTCTTCCAATGCACAACATCATGGTTTCTTTTTAAAAGACCGCCGACACTTTTAGCAGCTAATGGGTAACCGTTTAGTTGTTTTGCAATTTCTTTCCCAATAAATTCTAAGTATTCAGAATTCTCAATTTTTACTGGTCCAAAAGCACATGCTTCAAATAAGGACCAAAACTCGCCATCATTTAAACCATCCAATTGGATAAAAAAATTTGCACCAAGCTTTTCTACAAGCGAATTTTGCCTAGTCGTTACCAAGATAACATTATCCTTCTTTTCCCCAAATCTCATTGGAGCCAGTAGTGTCTCCCAACATTTTGCATCCTTCAACTCCCACATATCATCTAATACAAGCAAAAACCGGCTTACTTTCTTTAATTTTTCTTCAAGGATCTCCTGAAGCATATTTAAAGATTGAACCTCGGCATGTCTGTCTCTGCTAACATGCTCCAACATATCACGTGTAATGCTCACCTCGTCAAAGCTAGCAGAGACAGAAACCCACATTTGTAGATCAAAGAGCTCTTTTATTCTGGGATGATTGTATAAATGTCTGGCAAGAGTAGTTTTCCCAATACCCCCATTGCCAACTATTGGAAAAACCGAGATAACCTCATCACTAAAGCTACTGCTCAAGAGCTTCAGTATATGTTTTACCTCTCTGTCCCTCCCAATCATTTTAACTGTGGTATATTTGGTGGTCTGGATTTTTTCTGTTGGTATCTTGTGACTTTCCTCACCAATAGAATGGAGGCTTTCTAGGCTTAGCCCCCGCATCACACTATCACCAATTATATTAAACACCATAATGATTTCTTTAATTTGAGATGAGATTCTACTTCGGTCAAGCCCGATTCCTTTGATCTTTGGAGAGGTGATATCAGCCGGGCTTCCAAATCCAAATCTGGAAGCAAGGCTGGCTATAGAAGTAGTCACAATTTGGCGAGTAGAGGTTACGGTTGGTGTCTTTACCTGCACATATTGTCGAAAAAATTAGAAATACCTTGGGAGCTCATTAACACAGTAAACGGTAACAGGATCTCTATCAGAATGATCTAAGTAAGACATCTGATTTGTTGAAAGACAGGAGTCGAAGTGGAGTCGAATAAAATTTTGTAAGTTTTAATTTCTAATTCAGGAACTCTATAGTGTAAACACTGTAAAGCATGATTTTTCCAACAAAGCATCTATTATTTCCTAATTTAACAAGGTACTTCCCTGAAATTCATCACAGGTTTGTGTATAAAATTCCTTCATGTTGCATTATTTTGTAAGTCCCTCATGATGTGTATTGATGATAACAAAATAACCCCGTAATATAAATATTATGAAACTTATCTAGTCCTAGAGTAACCAAAAGGGCCAGTCTAGTCAGGCTTGGTTCACTGCAAACGAGTTGGGGTCCTTTCTAGTTAGTTCCAGTATCAGGTCTCAGATCATTTTGTCTTGGTAATTAATTTTAGACAGGGGTTATCCCGTGTCAATGTAAATGTAAGCAGCTTTTTCATATTAATATACTGATACCAAGCACTTTTGTATACCGGCAAGAAGAACACAACATAACCATTATATATTACTTAGCAATGCTAAGAGTGTATTTGGTTTTTTGGGCATGCCTAACTAATGAGCAAAAAAGCACACAAACTAAGATAGTAAACGGTGTCCCGAGCCTACTAGACCAGAGGCTTCTGTACTAGAAGTATGTAACAGTACAGGTACCTAACCATCTAACTAATGATCGTTCTCAACTCCACACACTGCCCCTAAAATAAAAGAAATAAACAAATCCCAAATTCAAACTACATTGTCATCTATCTCTCACCTGTTGCTTCCCAGGGCCCTCGACCTGTGTCTGAAGCCTGTAAAAATCCAACTCGTCCACCAAATCCTCCGCCGCAAGAGCGAGATACACCAGTTCGTTGAGGCACATCGCCAGAGACGTACTTCCGATCTCCCGGCGGCCCTTGGTGGCCTCCAGCAGCACGCTGGTCCTGTTGACGTGAGTGAGGAGCAGCTCAATCTCTTCCCGGAGATGCGCGCGCGAGGCCCATGCCTGGAGAGCAGTGTCGGCCAGTTTGTCGAAGATCACTTGCACGACCCAGCCCGCCATGGTCAACGCCGTCGACGGATCCATTGGGAAAATAAGAGAGGTAGAAAGATAAAGTTGAAGTTGGGGGTTTGATGGGTTTTGGTTTTGCGAGAGAGAGAGAGAGAGAGGTATGGGAGGGACGAGGGGTTTGACTGTTGGAGATATTATGGTTGGTTGACCTTTTGATCAATATTTAAAGTTTTGGTGAGATCCTTTGTGAAAATCATAGATATTTGTTTAGTGTTCTGAGATGCTGACATGAGAATTCCAATATATTTATTAGCAGCAGATGACTGGTCAGTAATATTATGATATGAAATACTATTTTGTAATTGCTGCAGGAAATCTTCTTCAAGTTTGAAATGCTTCATGCTTGCAACTTCGTTAGCCGGTCGGCCGACACATGTTGACCGTCCAGAATCAGAGTGCGTGTCCTCTGAGATATCTCAACTTTTGCGTGTCCAACGTGTCCTGTTCCTATTCGGTGATAGCGAGGGGGCCAGTATTTTTATGCTTTGATATTCGTGCAGAAGGTATTTTAACGATCAAGATTTTCCAAATAGTCACGCAAAGTTTGAGATATCTCAGAGGATGCAAATTCCCAAAATCCAAATGTGCCGAAAATTTCAGATCATATGTGGTTGATACGAAATGTAACACGATGCGCGGTTGTTCCCGACATAACCTCGTAAAATATTAGCATCTGTAATAGATAATAGTAATACTTTTATTCATTTTAACCACAATTATGAATGCTTAAATGAATTAAACTAAACTTTTTATAATTTTTCAAAAAAAAAAAATATTTCTTCAAACTTTTAAATTTTGATATACTTATATTATGAGTGACGCTCCGGTACTTGTTCAATTATTCGTGAGTTTCGAATAAAAATCTTGAGATAAAAATACTAGTCTAGCAATTGTATATCATTCCTTTATTATTATTATTTCTTCATTAGATTATTATCATTGTTATTGTTATTCAAAGTTCTAAATAACAATTATTACATCATTGCGGAAAATCTAAAAAAACACTATAACACAACTATTGTGTAGCTCTAGCATAAAAAATGCTCGATAGCTATTTATAATGCTGATGTTATACTACCTTTTGAAGATTCTAAAACAATACAAAGAATAATTACCATACTCATTTGTCTGTGCTATAACTGGTTATTTAGAACATTATAACTATCTTTTGAAGATCCTAAGACGATACAAAGTACAATTACTGTACTAGTTTGTTACATTAAATTAAATTAGATGATTCAATCCATCTAGTGTTGAAAAAAGAGAGGGCTTGAAAATTTATGTGAAAACATGGATGAAAGAATGTGTCAATAAAATAATTCTCGGAACCAATTTGAGTGGGAACCAATTTGAGAAACTTGTCCATACAAAACTTTTCGATTTCTTCTCAAGTTATTTTTACATTTTATTTAGCATTCTAAAATGCTGCAATACTTAGCTTAGAGGTGGAGTCAGACTTTTTTAAATTATGATGGTCAAACTTGAATAGAGATCAATAAAAAATTTATGATACGTATGATAATTAATTTCACAGTAGTCATAGCGTTTTATCAACAATAAATTATATAAAAATCATTTTAATCAAAATATGAAAATAAATGGTTCAGATGTAGTAGTAAAAATAATATCGACCACAAATTTTATCAACGATGGCAACGAAAATAACAATAAAAGAAATGAAATGCTCGGATATATCAATACTAAATGAAACTTCAACTTAAGTTTACTACTAAAATCCGCATAGATTTTCTACAACAAATAGCAAGGAAGAAAAATATATAAACAATAAATTAATAAATGAAATCCCAGCCCTCATACTGCATCCATATAAAATATATGAGCAAAGTTAGGGTGTGATGTGCTTATCAAGAAGATTTGGTGAGCATACCTCCAAAAGACTATCTGATTGATTTCAAACGACGAATTCAAATTGTTAAAATCCATCTACTTTGTGAGTGATGCATACACATGCAAAATTTTAAAAGTTTTGAATTTATTTACTACAAAGTCAAGCAGTCAAAGAAATTATGAAAAAATGAATATATAAAACAACTTATAAAATAACTTATAAAAGAGTTATTTCTTTGACCGCTTGACCTTATAGCAAATAAATTTAAAATTTTCAAAATTTTGCATGTACATGCATCGATCACTCATGAAGTGCATGAATTTCAACGGTTTGAATTTATCGTTTGAAGCCAGTTCATTATACTTTTGAAGTTGTGCTCACCGTACTTTCTTAGTGAGCACATCACACCCTGGCTTTATTTGCTCATTAACAATAATAAGGAAAATCAAATAATAAAGGACGATATCATATATAAAAATATTGCGCGGCTATTCCATTGTGCCTAATTACAAATGAAAATTTCTAAGCTCCTGTGAAGTTCCTAATTAAGTGGTCAAATGTGTGACAGATGGCCATATAAGAATATTATCTCAAATTTTGGACATGTTCAGCAGATGGTAGGAATAGGAATAAGAATGGAATTTGAACTAAGTTTTACTGTGCTAGTGGAAAAAAAAAAATTCAATTGAACTGAATTTTTTTTCTCACAAGTACAGTACCAACTCCGAACAAGTTCTTATATTTCAACTACAGGATCAATGAATGGTTTGTGCCTGAAGTCACGTTTAGTCGAGAGGGGTAAAATTTCGATCCGGTCAAACAATTTAATGTTCCATAATATAATGCTGAACACCGTAGAGATTTTTTTTTTGTTTATTTTTTATTGTAGAAAGTCAATAGACACAAACATTAAATGTTTTTTCATTCTTCGCCTTACAAAAAATTCAAAATGTTTTTTATTACTATATATTTTTTTTCAGAAAAATATTACAAACAAATGTATATTGTTCAAAAATAATTGAAAAATTATATCTCTCTCTAAATAAAATAGAGGCGGCATAAAGTTGCATTATGACCAATAACTGTCACGTAACGCCTTGATGGCATGTAATGTACTAATGTAACAACGTCCTAACTTGCGCCAACACGGTATAGATTGAAAAAAAAATTATTATTTAAAAAAATGTCAACGCGTAATTTTTTATAGAATGCCCATTTAAAAAAAAATGAACAAAATGTCCCCCTTTCATATTTATTATTTAATAATAAAATATTTCGTTGGGATTAAAAATTTCCCCTCCCTCCACCCTCATTTACTTGGGTATACAATCAGATAATTCTCATTTTATGTGAAAGACAGAAAATTAGCAAGTTAAGTCCAAATCCGAAAAAAAAAAAAATAAATAAAGGATTGTTCTCATTTTAGAATTGATAAGATAATTTTCTTGAGGTTTTTAAAGAAAGAAAATTTGTATTTGTATATTTGTATAAAAAAAAAAACTTAGAAGTACATTTTTTTTTAACTGTCATTGAAAAAAAAATTATTAATTTTTTTTATGTGAAAGACATTTTTTATTTAAAAAACCAAATTATTCATTTATTGTATTTTTTTTAAATATAAAACTGGAATTGCAATCTAAAGATTGGCAAGTGGTTAGTAGTTAGTACTAATGATTGTAGGTTTACTGTTACTTGTGTAATTGCAATTTAAGCTAAAAAGTTGCATGTTGTAGTAATTGCAATTTAAGCTAAGAAGTTGCATGTTGTAGTAATTGCAATCTAAAGTTTATAATATTATATCTACATTTTTAGATTTTAAAAACTCACAAATTTATCAAATTTATTGCTTTTTTTTTATTAAAAAAGCTCATTTTAGATTTATAAAATATCCATTTTAGCCTTTATATTACAAACTAAAAAAAATATGTAGCATATTTAAGAGAATGTTTGATCTTCTAATTGATTGATTGTGAGGACAAATGATTTATTTTCTTATTTGCAACTTACATGCAAGCGCATGCCTACATGTCTCTGTGTATGCGTTAAAATAGATAAATGAACTATTTTTCCTTGAAAATTTAACCAATTGAAAGATTGGACATTTTTCTTATAAATACTACATATTTTTATTTTATAATAAAAGATAAAATGAGTGTTTTTTAAATTTAAAATAACTTTTAATAGAAAAGACAATAGATTAGGTAAATTTACGAGTTTTCAAAATTCAGTGGGGGTAAATATGATATTATGAATTTTAGAAGGAAAAAAAATACATAATTTCGAAAATCTCAAAGAATATATGTGAAATTCTCTGAAAATTAAATATACAAATTTTGAGCCCCAAAATCATAATGCCTGACCAACAACATAAGATCCTGATTCCTGAGAAGCTTTGCTTTTTTAGCAACATCCATACAAAGCACCAATGCAAACCAACGACATAGCAGCAACAATCTCCTACTAAATAAATATTCATCCAAAACACCAATACATTCAGATACCAAAAATGCCCCTACCCCCAGATTCTCATCCAAAATATCAACATACACCGACATTAGCAAACCTATCAATCGCTCTTGCTGCTCATCTCTTTTACCATGTGGCCTGACCAGTTCCAAATTTTTTTTATCTAATCTGTAAAGAAATTTCATATGAAAGATCAACTTTTGTATTATGTTTACATTATAAAGCCTTTAAAGGCCCTATCACTTGAAAATTTTGTTCAATTATTGCCATTCTTTCCTATAATCAATGTTATAAAATGCGGTTTCTATGTGGTATGCGGAAGGTCACCGCATACCACATATACGGTATGCGACCACATATGCGGATTTTAAAATAATAATTCATATATATATAAACCAGTATGCAGTAATATGCGGTAATATGCGGTACTATGCGGTAATATGCGGTATGCGGTACTATGCGGTAATATGCGGTAATATGTGGTACTATGCGGTAATATGCGCTATTATGCGGCCGAATATGTGGTATTATGCGGCCGAATATGCGGTATAAAATATGCGGCCGAATATGCGGTTGTAATATGCGGCCGAATATGCGGTCGAATATGCAGCCGCATATGCAGAACCGCATATATAGACCGCATACAGATTTCTATGCAGATTGCAACCGCATACGCATATGCGGCCACATATACCGCATTTTATTACACTGCGTATAATGCTACCAATCTGTCAAGCACAATATATATACTATTCTGTTGACATCCATTGAATTGGGCTCTCGCTTAACTATGCTTGATGTTTACTTGTAGTTTGTAAATCAAACTTAAAACTGCTCTTGGTCTGGGTGTAAATTACTAACTGGTGCACAAATTATTGATAATGTAAATGTTTGAAATTTACCATGAGCTTCCTTTTAAAAATAATAATTAATTTGCCCTGAGCTGCCTTAACCTGAATAAGAAGCACTTCCCAGTAGTAAATTTTCTAAAGAAAAATGGTCCATTCTCAAACTTCAATACTTAGGGATAATTTCATGAAAAACTCCTCAAATTCTTCAAAATTACGTATTTTTCCCTCTAAAATTCATAATATCATATTTACCCTTCTAAAATTTAAAAACTCACAAATTTACCCGTTTTATTATTTTTTATATTAAAACTCATTTTAAATTTAAAAGTGCCCATTTCATCATTTATTAAGAAAATAAAAAATATGCAACATGTTTCAGAAAAATGTCAATCTTCTAATTGATTTGTTTACGAGAGCAAATGAGTCATTTATCTACTTTTGATGCTTACACTTAAATATCATTGTGTATGCGTCAGAATAGGAAAAATGATCCATTTGCTCTTATAAACTGACCAATTAGAAAGTTGACATTTTTTTGAAACATTCTACATTTTTTTTTCTAATAAAGGATAAAACGAGTATTTTATAAATTTTAAACGAGTTTTAATAGAAAAGACAATAAAACATGTGAACTTGCAAGTTTTTGAAATATTAGAAGGGAGAATAAGTAATTTTGAAGTTTTTGAGGGTACACATGGATGAAATTCCCCCAAATTCTTTTATCTTATCAAAGCAACAACTGGACAAACCAATGGTGAAACTCTAAATTCAAAATTCAACAAATAAAGATTAAAATTGCATGTAATTCGTGTAATTTCTAAAGACAATGCGTCAAATTTGTGAAAGGAGGCGAAATTGAACAGAATTGTTAGCTTAACTTCATAATTGCACATTTTCACAGAATTTCAAGTAAGATAGAGAGAGAACATGCACCTTCACTCGAGAGAGAGCCTCTCGTCCCGCTGACTGGCGGAGAGAGAAATGGACGTCCGCTCCGGTCCGCACGGGTCTTAGTGCGAATATGAGGGTTTATATTTTGGAGCAGGCCTCATCAAACAAAGTCGGCTCTGGACTTCAGATACTGAGTTCTCTTGTCAATCTAACTCGTTTCTTTCCTTTCGAGAATCCGACGATGGTCGTCGGCTGGTTCAACAAGTTCGACCAGCCGCTCGTGGCCTGGGACGAACTCCACAACCTCTTCACCAACTTGTACAAAACGCCGACGCTGCTCAATCGCGTAAGTGAATGAAGATTGAGAAGATGAGGCGAGGTGCCCCAGCGAGCCCGAGCGTACGCGGAATGAGACGAGGTCATTTAAATCAACTGGGAGGCTTGAGAAATCAATTGTGAGGTGTGGGAGCGAAGCTATGTACCTTCCAAGTGTATGAGTAATGGAAGATGAATTAGATGTGGTAAGAGCGTTGAAAGATAAGAGTTCCCCTTGCAAATTTGATAGAAAAGCTGGACAGTTGTGTACTGACAAGCAGTTAAGCCCAGTAATGGATCCAATGCCCGGTATCAAACACAAATTTTCACAATTCTTAATTACCAACTTCTTGGTCGAGTTGCAAGATTGGAGATTTAGAACTGATAGCTTGGGGCTCCTTACTACCTGTAGTTCAGCCAAAGAATTCGAGTTCAACAATAACCTGGCCATTAGACCATCGGTTAAGCCACTAACACGCAAGGTTTTAACTGATGATGGAAGGAGACTGGACTGGTTTGTTTCCATTTGATCATTTGATGATGTCAGAGAAGAGAAGAAATCGGGGCAATCTATTATTCGCACATCTCTGAGGGAAGAAAACTCTGTGAACCCTTCCTTTTTACTAATTTTCAGACTAGGGCAATCAACTATTATTAAATGCCTGAGCAATGCTAATGATGAAGGTATTTCAACCAAGCATTGATCATCATCGTCTGGGTCTATGGGGGCACACTTTTTTAGATATAATTTTGAAAGAGAAGGTAGTTCAAGTAGCATTAGAGATAGTTGCTTGCCGGTAATGCAGCATAACTCGATCAAGAGTTTCTTGACCGAAACAAACTTTGGGTAATCCAGCAGCTGCAATTTTTTGAATGAAGTTGTTTGTTGGAAGCCATCCCATATGAGTGGTGAGATATTTGGACAATTTTTCAAGTTCAACACTCTTATTTTATTCAAATTTTGGTACACTACTTGAAAAATTCTCAAAGCAGTTCCACCACTTGCATGATTGATTTTCAAATTCCCATATCTTAGGTCTATAGATCCCAAAGCTCCAGCTCTATTCACACTTACTGATTTTAGCTTGTCAGTAAATGGTAGAGGCACTAGATCACACAACATAGGGCAGTTTTTGATGGTGACTTCCCTCAACAAACAAAACCAGTGCTTTCCTTTAAAGGGTAACTCCTCTATTTTTTCACAATTGGTTATAACAAGCCGGGTCAAGGAAAGAAAGAATTTCTCGCCATCTGTTGCAACCCATTTTTTGAGAACCGGCATGTTCACCACCTCCATGTGCTCCAATGCTGGGAAGCCGTTTACCTCAGAAGTGCCGTAAAATTGGTCTTTAATTTCTTTCACGGCACCTAAATTAACCAGACGTAGCTTTTTAAGACAAGGTAATTGTCCCAGAGGTGGAAGAATATCCAAAGCTTTGCAATTCTCTATACTGAGACTCTCAAGAGAGGATAGCAGCATGTTAGCATCAAACCAAGTAGGTAAAATATCACCCCCATAACCACTAATAAGAAGCTTTCTCAGATTACCATGCGGTTTAAGACCTTCTAGCACCTCTCTTTTAGCAACAAAGCCAGAAATTGCGGTCTCTTCCTGCCATATGAAGCTCAGCACTCTTAGGTGCTTCTTGTGTGCAAGCATCGCACCTCTAGCTTCTTCCTTGGTTTCCACATTTTCAAGACCTAAGATTCGCAGAGAGCCACCAAGTTCCCCTAAATTCTTTAGCTGCATTATCTCAAAGCCGCTCACTTTTCTCACACGAAACTCGGCTAGTTTCTGTAGAGATGATAGCTTCCCAATATTTGGTATCATAGAATGTAATTCTTTCTCTGCCATTAAACGATGCAAGGAAATGAGATTATCCAAACCTTCTGGCAAATCAGAGAGGCGGTTGCACCGACTAATATCCAAAAATTGTAGGTGGTACAGATTGCACAGAGATATAGGCAATGGTTTACCAACTTTGGAGGTGTTTAATGCGAGATAGCGGAGGTGAATAAGGTTCTCAAAGTTACATATTAGGTTGTTTATATCGTAGTGCATGCCAGTTAAGCACAAGACACGTAACTGTTTTGCTTCTCTAAATACACTTGCAAATGTTTTTGCAAAGTGTGGATCGTACTGGCCAATTAACAGAAGTGTTCTCAATTTTTCTATCTCTAGTGAACCGCACACCTCAACGAGTTGGTTTTCAAAACTCTCATTGAATTGCAACTCATTGCTTTGTTGGTCCTTACCATATGCAAATTTAGTGATAATAGATAAATGACGAACACTAGCTGTGATATCTCTTATGTTGGACCCATCTATACATAAGCATTCGTCCAGAGAAACCATGTGTGCCAAGTCATGCATCAGATCATGCATCATGTATTTCCCCGGAAAATGGTCTTTTTCAAAAAATGCCCAATCCAACAACACACTCAAATATTCATTCCCTATATCCTCCATTTTTTTGCTCTTCTGCATAGGGATGAAACCTTGAGCAACCCATAAATACACCAATTCTTTCCAATCGAAACTATATTTCTTCGGGAATAGCGAGCAAAATGCAAAGCATCGCTGGAGTGGGAAGGGTAGGTGGTTATAACTTAATTTGAGGGTGGGTATGATATCACCATTTTTTTTTAAATATTTCCAAGCATTGGAATTTTTTATCCTGTTCCAATGCGCGACATCATGGTTTCGTTTTAGAAGCCCGCCAACACTTTTAGCTGCTAATGGATTACCTTTTAGTTGTTTTGCAATTTCTTTCCCAATAATTTCTAAGTTTTCAGAATTCTCAATTTTCCCCGGCCCAAAAGCACATGCTTCAAATAAGGACCAAAATTCACCATCATCTAAACCATTTAGTTGGATATGCTCTTTTGCACCAATGTTTTGTACAACCGAATTTCGCCTAGTCGTTACCAAGATAATATTACCCATCTTTTCCAGAGACTTCATTGGATCAAGTAGTGTCTCCCAGCATTTTGCATCCTTCAACTCCCATATATCATCTAATACAAGCAAAAACCGAGTTACTTTCTTTAATTTTTCTTCAAGGATCTCCTGAAGCCTATTTAAAGAATGAATCCCAGCATGTCTGTCTCTGCTAACGTGCTCCAACATGTCACGTGTAATGCTCACCTCATCAAAGCTAGAAGAGACAGAAACCCACATTTGTAGATCAAAGAGCTCTTTTATTCTGGGATGATTGTTTAAATGTCTTGCAAGAGTAGTTTTCCCAATACCCCCATTGCCAACTATTGGTAAAACAGAGATAACCTCATCAGTAAAGCTACTGTTCAAAAGCTTTAGTATACGTTTTACGTCTTTGTCCCTCCCAATCATTTTTACTGTGGTATATTTGGTGGTCTGTATTTTTTCTGTTGGTACCTTGTGAATTTTCTCACCGATAGAATGCAGGCTTTCTAGGTTTAGTCCCCACATCACACTATCACCAATCATATCAAACTTGGTACTGATTTCTTTAATTTGAGATGAGATTCTACTTCGGTCAAGCCCGATTTGTTGGATCTTAGGACAGGTGATGTCGGCAGGGCTTCCAAGTCGGAATCTGGAAGCAAAATTGACCATAGGACTGGTCACAATTTGGCTAGTAGAGGTCACAGTTGGTGTATTTACCTGCATATTTTGTTGAAAAAAATTAGTGATATCTTGGGAGATCACTACACAGCTAGCAGGAAATCTTTCAGAATAAGATCCCAAGTAAGATGTATTATTTGTCGAAACACAGGAGTTGAAATGGCGTCAAATAAAATTTTGTAAGTGAAATTAATTTCTAATTCAGGAACCCTAGAGTGTAAAGCATGACTATTCCAATAAAGCATGTATAACTTCTTAATTTAACAAAGTACTTCCCTGAAATTCATTATAATTTTGTTGGTGTATAAAATTCCTTCATGTTCATTATTTTGTAAGTCCCTCATGATGCGTATTGATGATTACAGAATAAAACCAATATATATATATATATATATAGCTATATATATATATATAGAGAGAGAGAGAGAGAGAGTCTGCCAGGTTTTCAAAAAAGAGAGAGAGAGAGAAATTGATCCCCAATCCTAGAGGCAACAGAAGGGCCAGTCCGGTTAAGCTTGGTCCACTGCAAATGGGTTGGGGTCCTTTCTAGGTAGTTCCATTTCTTCTCAATGTATTTTGAGAAAAAAAAAAAGGACTCGAACCATTTTGTTTGGGTAATTTGCAGACACGGGTAAAAGCATGGAAGGAATTAATGTCTATTGTTCTTTCACTGTAGCTACAGGAAAAAAACTGACATTATCAGATGGAAATGGGGGACAAAGTGGGAATTTTGCACAAAACTCCCATATAATTTTCTTAGTTTTAGACGGGTCTGTCCAATAAATGCAATGATATGGTGGAATTTGAAAATGCTCCTTAAGCATAAGGTTTTATTTATTTACTAAGTAAAAATAGAATCTTTACCAAACAAATTTTGACAAATAAAGGATGGAAGGGGATGTTGGTTGCCTGTTATGTGATATGGGGTCTCTGGAATCATGTGCTCATTTGTTTATCTCTTGTCCATATGTGAGAAATATTTGGTTCTTTTTGGGTATGGGACAGGAGGTGCGATACCACCGGCCTTTGCTTTAGCTCTTAATCATGAGAATTAGGCTGCATTTTTGCTGGTTTTTAACAGTGGATAACTTATTACTGTCAGACATATAATCATGCTAATTAGATCTTTATTGTCTTATTGGGCAGGATTAAACAAAGAGGAGACAATACAACAAGTGCAAGATTGGATGCCTATTGATATGGATATGATACCATTACAAAGTGTACCACCTGCCACTGTGCCATTGCTCTCTGGTACAGTGGTACCAGGTCATAATGTTGGACTGCTTGGACAGTAAAGCAGCATTCTTTGTCCCAAATTTGCTTGTTGCACAAGCTGATTCATGCCACAGTGTTGAGGTTGTACTAGTTTCTGCTGTGCTTTATTACTTGTTACTTTTCTACGGGTTCTTTGTTGCTTGAGATATCAGTGTGATAAATTGATACAAGTAGATGATTTGATGCATAGGTTGGGATTGTTTTTTAGGCATAATTTCTGAATGGTAAAGGGATAAATATGTCTAAGGATCAAAACAACACACAGACTAAGAAATGGTACCCTGTGTCCCGAGCCCACTAGACATGGGCCTACGTACCAGGCCTATGTAAAAGTACAGGTACCTATCCATCTAACATCATTGTTCTCGACTCCATACCCTGCTGACTTGCTCCCAAAAAAAAAAAAAAAACGAAATGAAATAATCTCAAATTTAAACTACAATGTGATATAGCTCTCACTTGTTGCTTCCCAGGACCCTCGACCTGTGCCTGAAGCCTATAAAAATCCAACTCGTCCACCAAATCATCCGCCGCGAGAGCAAGACGCTCCAGTTCATTGAGGTGCTGAGCCAGAGCCGTATTTCCAATCTCACAGCGGCCCCTGGCGGCCTCCAGCAGCACACTGATCCTGTTGATTTTAGCAAGGAGTAGCTCGATCTCATCGTGGAGGTGCTCGCGTGATGCCCAGGCCTGGAGAGCAGTGTCGACCAGCTTGTTGAAGATCACTTGTATGAACCACCCCGCCATGGTCAGTGCCATCGATGGATCCATTGGGGGCAAAGGAGAGGTTGAAAGATAGAGTTGAATTTGGGGGTTTGATTGGCTTTCGGTTTGTAGTGAGATGGGAGTATGGTTTGTCGGAGAGATCTTAATCATTGGTTGACTCCCAGAGTCAACAAAAAAATATACACAAGTCTTGGTGGTCTGTAACAAATTAAAAATCAATGATACTTGTGAACTGTGATGAGTCAGGTCGCTTCGGAAGATGATGTCCAAATGAGCGGACACTTCAGATCATCTGTGGACTGGTTGATATGAAATGTCACGCGCAGCGTATTCCACGTTAAATTTTGAATTCGTATACTCTGAGTTAAGATCAAGACCGTCCGATTTAAATAAGCCGTGCGGTACAGGTGTGGATCTTCTTCTTTTTTTTTTTTAAATCTTTGCCGAAGCTGCGAAGTCGTGAGGGAGAATCGAACTCTCAATCTTTGAGTAACCAACAATTCTAGAACTTTTCTTGGAGCCAACTGTGCTACCTCCCCTTTCACCAGGTGTGTATCTTCAGATTTTTTATTGAACGGTCCGGAGATTAACTCAAACCGTGAGTAATACAATACAAGAGTAAGTTTATTTATCTTAAACGCTTTTGCGAATGAATAAATAAATCAAACGAATTTTTAAAAAGTTAAAAAAATTGATTGCACTTTTCCTGTCTTGAAACTTTTAAATTTTGTTATATTTATATATATTATAAGTAAATAAACTATTTTTAAAGTTGAGAGTTCTAATATCTCATGTTTTTCATATCTCATCATACTTTATATTTTATATTTTCGTTTTTAAAGTTCAAACTGTCAATCCGAATAGCTCAGCGTGATATTCATAATCAAATATGTTTGGTGATAAAATTTTATAATTTTTGCAAATTTTTAAGTACAAAATTCCTGTTTCTGGACTGTTAAAAAAAGTGATTTTCTACCCATCTTAAAAAAGGGAGCAGCTTCAGTCCGATGGGTTCCATAGCCGTTTGATCTATTTCAATATCCATGCGCACGAATATTAAAGCAAACACGCACTGATATTAAAGTGACACGCACATATCTTAAAGTGGATCAGACGGTTATGGAGCCCATCGAACTTAGTTTGAGTCCGATTGGCATCGGACCCAAGCTGCTCCCCTTAAA
Organism: Carex arenaria; assembly: GCA_964058825.1. Taxonomy (NCBI): domain Eukaryota; kingdom Viridiplantae; phylum Streptophyta; class Magnoliopsida; order Poales; family Cyperaceae; genus Carex; species Carex arenaria. The sequence continues at coordinate 347,426 of CAXKVW010000095.1, read as the reverse complement.
AAATAGTAAAAAAAAATCCAAAAATTATAAAGTTCCATTCCAAGCATATTTTAGTATGGATATCATATTGAGCGATTCGGATTGACAATTTGAATTATGAAAACGAAAATATAGAAAATGAGATATGAAGAGATATGAAAGGCATGAGGTATTGGGAACCTCCTCATTTTTGTAACATTCGTCACGTCTATTTTTTTTCCCAATAAAACGTAAGAACGAATAATATTCATACTTTATACATACATAAATCATAAAATACAAATAATATGGAATGTATAAATAAATTATAACTTAATCACATATTTTCAGAAATTATGTGCAACGCTAGTTGTGGTTGAATTGTTGATTCATACAATAGATTCTCTAATAACGTCGAAAGAGATAATTTATTAAATGTTAATCCATGTATTACAATTCTTACATACAATTTTTATGTTATAAATTTTACAAAAAGTTAATTACGGGACCAACAACTTAATTATATATTTTTGATGTTCCAAAATACGAACTTATAAACTCTACATTATATGCAGATGCAAATAAGCTAACCCAAAATACAATGGCAGATGTTTTACAGATGATTAACATGTATCAAACTAGCTTATATATATTCTAAACATGCATGGAGTTAACATACTACAACAACCATACATTTCTTAATTATGAATTATGATACAATATAAGATATCATCCTATCAACAAAATCTTTTAAGTTACATCTAGTCAACATAAATTCTACACAGAAAAAGAGATGTGCAATTAGTTGGACTTCCCAGTGGATTGGCGACATTCCAATATTGGTTGGACTTCTCATTGAATTGACAGATAGGTGAAATTAATGGAAACTTGAAAGTAAATGAAAGTGGTAAGTAGTGAAAAGATATGCATTGCATTAGGAAATACATATGTCTTTTATTTTTCATATTTGTAAGAATAAGGTAAAGGTTTTATAAACTCTGAGCTGGAACTAAATCCTGCACTGAGAAAATGTTCGATCTCTCACCTGTTTCACTTTTATGTGGGTTCCAGGTAATGAAAAGAAAGAATTTGAGCAAGGACAAAAGTTAGACTAAGCGAGAAGACATATGATTGATAATTTGCCACATGTTTAGTTTTTGTTTCCATGATTCAATAATTGATAAATTAAGCCGGTATGGTAGTGTTTGTGTTACTAGTCATGTCGGCCGTGATCATTTGATAAAACTCTTTTGCTTATGAAATAAAATGTAGCTCTATTATGTTATTATTGATAATGTATGTGATATAAATACGCCTTACGTAGAAATACATAGCGAGTTGTCTCAGAGTGTGATAATTTTTGAATTAATAAGTCAAATTATATTTGAATCATTAATTTTTGAACATGTCAAATTACTTTTGGAACTCAAATAAGCATGTGTATCATCATCATTATTATCATGATTTTTATTATTGTCATCTTCATGTATTATTATAGAACTACTTTTGAAAAGTAGACAATACAAAGTACAATTATCATATGTGAAAAATACAATAAATAAATGAAATCCTTGGATATATCAAAAGTAAATGGACTTCGACTTGTGTTTAGTCCCAAATCCGCATAAAATTTCTACAATAAATGACAAAACGACAAACACAACAATCCAAAACTGAAGATAAATGAAGATAAATGATTCCTAGTTATTTGTGACAAGTGACAACAATCCAAAACTGAAGATAAATGATTCTTAGTTATCTGTGACAACAATCCAAAAGTGAAGATAAATGATTCCCAGTTATCTCATCTGTTTTTGGATCAGAATCTGCTCATTTTCTTTAGAAAAGGAGCACCCTTCTATTTTCAAATTCGGATCGTTTAAAATTCATCGTACGGTCTCGATTAAATCTGAATCATTTTAATAGATTAAATTGATTTCAAAATAAAAAGTAATTGAGGCCGTACGATGAATTTTGAACGATCTGGATTTCAGAATAGGAGGGTGCTCCTTTTTTTTAGAAAAGGAGCAGATTCTGATCCATCTGTCCTTACCTCGCATTCCAGTTTTCACATTACATCCATATAAAAAATATTAGGTAGTATACTAATATCTAACTATTTTTCTTTAACTGTCTAATATTTGAAAGATTTTATAACTGTCGTGTACAAGTATTTATCTATAATACATCAAGTATTCATTCTAAAATATCAAATATTTTAAAAAAAAAACTGGACACATCACTCACTCATCTTTTGCACATTTTTAGAGGTGTTTGTTTGCAAATCTAAAACCATGAGCATTTTCTACATAATTTTCTCTTTTAAATGAGATTCATGATGACATACTTTCGAGTTGTCCGTTGCACAGGTACTCATTCTCGTTGTGTAAGTATTCGTTTTTATGATCTGCCTAGCTATCTCACTAATCAATCTCCCGATTCGTCCCCCGTCTTAATTAACATTCTTTGAAAGCGACATGGAGAGGGACCATGCAAAGCAATAATTCTTATGTCATTTTGAATATTTAGGAATATGTGCATAACAATATAGAAATAATATGTGTAGTATTTATTCTTATATAGTGAAATATTCAGTTTAACATGCAAAGTATAATATGAATATCATTCTTATTACTTAATATGACAAATAGTTATGCAATTAAGTATATATTCTTATGCAGTAAAGTATTTATCATTCTGCATTAAGTATGCATTCTTGCGCAATAAAGTATTAAAGGTCAAAGCTTGATGTTATACAGGTGCGTGCTACTCCAAGACATACATCGGGTTGTGTCGCATAGATAACACGAAATGGTATTGATCAGTCAAAACACTCAAAACCCATGAATGGCTTTGACCATAAAATAATAGTTCTTTCTCATGTACTGACAAAAGAAAAATTGAAATCTGACTGAACGAAAGAGAGAGAAAAGAAACAATCAAACGAAAAATAAAAGGCCATATTAGAAGTTCGAAGGACCTGAGAAAAAACCCTCAGAGAATGAAAAAAGAAAAAAGAAAAAACCAAATGAATACATCTGCGTCTACAAACGATCCGTAACTCTTTCAGTAATTTGTTTTTTTTTTTTATTTAAAACCTGTAGGTATTTTCATTAATCAGGACAAACCGATTACATATAGTTTCGTACTAGTACATACACCATTTGTACCAGTACATAAAATATTACAATTCAACCCCTTTAAAAAAGTAGACAAGAAAATCAGAAAATAAAAGCAGAATCAAAAGTTTCTGCACTCATATCAGTAGATATGTATTGAGCATGCAGGATTTTCTGTGCTCGTGCTCAGATTGATAGATTGTGAGCCTGCATAATTTCTTGTTCTTAGCACAAAACAGTGTTGTTGTAATCAAGGCGAGACAGGGGTATCCAAGAGAGCCTTCGTGCTCAGATAAGGTTTGTGCCTGAATTATTTAGAGGAAAGATGGAGGAAGGAGATAGGAAGAAGGAAGGAGAAGAAGAAAGAGAGGAGGAGAAAAGGGTCATTATTAACACGTCATCTTCGTCATTAACCATAAACATACCTTATTTATAAGTAGATGTAGTAGATAATACGGTAGAGATGGAGCGAATTTACAACACCCCCATCCGAATCCGGAGAGTCGAGACGAAGCGAAGAGCGAAATGGAGCGATGAGCAGTGGCCAGATCTGTTAGACGGAAGCATCTGCTTAGATAAAGTATGATGGATAGACCGGACGGAGGGGGAGAGGAATGAGGCGGAGGAACGGTTTCTTAATCGGCTGACTCTCAAAATCTCTCCTGAATGGCTCCAGACGGAATTTAGGGTTTTTTTTATAAACCATAATTAAAAAAAAAAACTTTGGATTTCAGCATGATTAGCTGAAGTTTTACAAAAACCATAAAAACCGGATTGGGAAACCGTTCCCTACATCCCAGAACGGACTGCGAGTCCGTTTTTGATCATTTTCCCCCCACCACAGCAACTAACGCCACAGAAAATCCAAATGACATAAAAACGGATTCCCAAACTGTTTTCGAAAAAAAAAAAAAAAAAACCCAAAACGGTTTCCCAAACCGTTTTCACGGTGGGGAAAAAAAAAGAAAAAAACCAAAACGGTTTGGGAAACCGTTTTGGTGGGAAAAAAAAAACCCGAGTGCGGACCCAGACCCTTCTTCCCAAACCGGTTTCCATTCCTTCAATCCGTTCCCAGCAGTCCTCTGCCTCCGAACCACACAAGGTTAGTCTTTAATTTTTTTTTTCAGCTCTTAATTAGTTATTATTTCTTAATTTAAGTACATATAATTATAGGATTCTTTGAGAAGAACAAAATAAGCTTCAGATCTACTAATTTCATAAGGTATGTAGTTTAATTTTTTTTTTTGTAAAAATTAATCCGAAATTTTAATTTTTTGTTAGTTTAAATAAGTGATTGTAGTTTAATTTGACCTTTGTATTGTTAAATTAAGAGTTTTTGTAGTATATCTCCCGTTAATTGATGGTATATTACAAAATTGAGGGTATATTAAGAAATTGGGAGTATATGAATAAATTGTAGAATGATTTAGTATTTTTTTGTGTAATTTAGGCATTTTTTTGTATAAATAAGTTCTTGTAGTTTAATTTAATTTTTTGTAGTATAAATAAATTTTGTAGTGTAAAATTGAGGGTTTTGTAGTTTAATTCAGGGTATATAAATGAGATGTATAATTATTTTATTTTTTTAGTATAATTTAGCGTAATTTAGGGTTTTTTTAGTATAATTATTTTTCGATGAATTGGATAATTTAATTTTGTTGTGGAATTTCTTTGAATTTTTTTTTTTGCATTGTAGTTTATTTAATTGTAATTTGATGTATATTTTAGGGCAAAATGTATTCTGAACAACCCTTACCACCTTTGTTGGTATTGTCTGAAGACCTACACAAAATAAGCCTGGCGAGTACACAGGTATTTGTCATAACTTGGCGATTTTGCTTGAAATTTACTTATAAGGTTGGATTAAATTTTGGGTTTTCATTTTTTATGCATGGCAATTATCGTTACAGGACGAGTACCCACTGCGTACTAGCACTCGTCAGTTGGGCATTCCTTACCAGCCTCAGATGAAATCAGGTTTGGTAAATTTAGGCTTATTTCAGATGAAGGATGTGAATAAATGATACATTGATAAATGATTGATCACCGCCCTTGTTAAGAGATGGAGGCCGGAGATGAATTCATTCCATCTTCCGATGGGAGAGTTGACAGTTACATTAGAAGATGTCAGTTGTTTGTGGGGATTGCCCATTACCGGTAATTTTTTTTTCTATTACTAATTTATTTGTTTTTAATTGATATGTTCATCTAACATTTGTATTTACAGGTACGGCTGTAGCTGGATGTACCGATGATAATTGGTCCCAATTAATCGAAGACAGTTTGGGACATGAAGTTTACGATGGATACGAAAACAGTGATGATGATTTTTTGGTAAAAAAAGCGGAGACGGAAACAAAATCGAAACACCACATGCGTCTAAAATGGTTAAAGGACAGATTTGCTAAGAAGTTGACATCGGGCAGTGACCAGCCGACGATCGATCGATACACCCGTGCATATTGCATGGACTTGTTCGGGTCTATAATGTTTCCTGATTCGTGTGCAAGCGGTGTCCCGATAATGTATTTACAATTCTTACAGGATTTGGGGCCTCGAGATGTAGACTACAATTGGGGAGGTGCCGTGCTTGATTGCCTGTATCATGAGTTGTCCCGGGCTTGTAGAAAATCGACTGTATCGATTAATGGTCCGATACTACTGCTCCAAATGTGGGCTTGGACTCGGTTTCCTATTGGACGGCCGAGGCCCAAAAATAATTTGCCATTTGGTCAGGGTGACTCGAATGAAAGACTGGCTTTTGGAGCGAAATGGACTCAACCACATGAATTTGAGGGTAATCCGCTTAGAGGTACATTTTAATAATAAATATTATTTTCAATTTAACTTAGTGTTCATTCAATATCTAACCAGTAAGTTTTTACAACTTAGGCACATCGCAATTCCGGAACCAATTTGAGCGGTTGAGAGCCAGTGTTGTCAATTGGATGCCATACACTGATTACTACCAGCTCGGCCTACCTTCGCGCGGGTTGAGAGACATGGCGTTTTTTATATGCAGGTTGTGGTGCATTCATTTCTGGCAGGTAGAGATTCACTTGCCTGAGAGAGTTCTTCGCCAGTTCGGCATATTTCAGCCCATTCCTCATTATCCTCCACCATCCTTTGAGGAGCTTGAAGAACTTCGTCTTTATCAGCGAGCGAGCGGTTTGTCTGATGACGAACACTCTGTTGACTGGAGCCGCTATTTTGAAGTGCATTACACGACACAACCCATGATTTGTTTTCAGCATGCACCGTATGACGATACTATGTACAAATATTTTTTTTGGCATAAAGATATTCGTGATCAATTATATATTTTTTTGGCATAAAGATATTTTTCCGGTTTATTTTATTTGCAGGTACGACGAGTACATGCACTGGTTCTTCCATAATGGCATGCCGTCTGTCTTTCCGAATCAGAACAGTGCAACAATTCTGAGCCAGTCAATCCCAGAACCAGAAGGAGATGTAGGAAACCTGGGATATGTCTCAGGTGCCGTGGCTCAAGCTCGAATTGTAAGTATTTTTTCTTTGTAATATATCATTTTATTTTATTACACAAATTAACTTTTAAAATATCATTTTATTGTAGAAATTTCGTGTCACACAAAACACCGCAAAAGGAATTGCAATGGTAAAGACACCTGGGCAAAAGGCTTACGGAAAGCAATTGCTTGAATATAGTCGCGATATTCTACAGGATCTTGGTCTAATTGCACTATTCAGAGCCATGCTCGACCATGCAGGACTTCCTTCTAATATTGGGTGTATTGATATCAGCGATGATTATCTAGACCGATTTCCGAGTGTTCCAGATGTCCGGGTTCCTCAAAGAACCGCCAATGATGTAATGAACGGAAATTACGAGTCCCTTCAGGCAATAATGATAAACGGGTTTCATATAGGAGATGATGCGGGGCCATCAGGTGCGAGGCCATTGGCCCCAGGGCCGTCCATAGAAGAGCAGAGAAGACAACCCAGAGTCCCCAGGCGGTTTAGTCACTCAAATTTTTTTGGTTCTAGCAGAGAAGCCCAATCATGAAGTGTGCTTTGTTTGGATTTTATTATGCGTATGTTTTAATTGGACAATGAAGTGTGCTTTATTTGGATTTTATTATGCGTATGTTTTAATTGGACAATGAAGTGTGCTTTATTTGGATTTTATTATGCGTATGTTTTAATTGGACAATGAAGTGTGCTTTGTTTGCATAAAAAAATATAGTCTTACAACACTACTACAAACATATACATATAGTCTTACAAACATTAATGCAAATCATTCATCGTTCTTTACGTCGTAATATTCTGCTAATTAAATTACCAACTGATCGGCTACCAGAAGGTCGGCTGCCAGATGCTGTACTGCCAGAGGCCTCCGGTTGCATAACAGATGCTGAAGGTTGGCTACCAGATACGCTTCGCCGTGACCCTTGTGTAGCAGATTCGTCCACGTGCATAGCAGATGCTGAAGGTCGGCTACCAGATACGCTTCGCCGTGACCCTTGTGTGGCAGATTCGTCCACGTGCATAGCAGATGCAGAAGGTCGGCTACCAGATATGCTTCTTCGTCTTCCACCTGCTAAATGATGACAAATATATAGTTAGGTGTGTGTAAGATTAAAATATTTAAAATATGAACTTCATAATTCTTAACCTGGTGTTCTTCTTCTATTGGATCCATCTGGCTCTTGTACTGCACTGCGTGGCCTGATACGAGCATCCATACGATCCATAGAATTAGGAATTCTCTGGTGCTTCCTCCTTCCCTTGTTAATTTTTCCAGGGTCCGGTCTGATTATAGGTGCTCCCATTTCATATGCCCAATTTCTAATGTTACCAAATCCGTGAAATCCCCCTGACCATGTGTTGACATAGTTTCCAATGCTATAATAGTGACTTACATATTGTATCGGATTTAGGCGTCTCAAACAACACACCGCTAGTACATGGTTGCAAGGAATGCCAGTAAATTGTGGCTTCTGACACTCACAAACAGGCATTCCCCCCTCCCCTTCTGAAAATCTAACTTCATATTTCATATCTCCCTTCACTACCTACAATTAGTAAAGCAAAATAATTACAATAATATCATTTATAAATTTTGTACGAAATTTAATAAAATAACTGACATACTGTCTTAACGACTCCGTCGTGATCTATGACCTCATAAGTGTCGGGTCCCAAAGGTATCACTCGGTGCTCATTCGCTTTTATAATCCGATGTTCCAAAACAGATAATATTTTTGCTGATAATTCCATTCCGTTTTGAAGCCAATGTTGGGCAACCTGAGATCTTGTGACAAACCAATCCACAACTTTGTAAAATGTGCGATCTACTATCGCTGTTACAGGAAGTTGGCGAGCCACACGAAATACACTGTTCAATGATTCTGACCCGTTCGAAGTCATTATACCCCACCTATTCAGGCCTCCGTCATGACATTGTGCCCACTTATGGAGTTGCAAAGGCTCTTCTTCGAGATTTTGCACTTTTTTACCACACCACATTATATACTTATGAGTATTAATACTCATATCTTTTATCATATCCATACCCTCATTAAACCTCCAAGGTTTCATCTTATGCACAGACCACATAAAAAATTCTTTCAATCTTTTGTTCTTACACATCTTGTAAACATTTGCCGCAATATGTTGAGTACATAAACGATGCACCGCTTCACCATTTTCCTCACACCACCATAAATCTAGTCGATCAAACACTGAACGGATTGCCCCGTGCTGGTCTGATATAGTACATATCCGACCAAGTCCCACCACATCTTCACGTACAAATTGCATAAACCAGCCCCAATTATCTGAAGTCTCTTCCTCTGCAATCCCAAATGCAAGGGGAAATACTTGTTGTTCTGCATCATAAGCACATGCCATGAATAGTTTCCCTTTGTAACGTCCGGATAAATGTCCTGCATCTATACTGATAACTAGTCTGAGATATGGCCATGCTTGAATGCAGGGACCGAAAGCCCATGCCACACTGGTAAAAATATGGACACCCATACGTGTAGATGGTTCATGCTCAATTCTGTATTTTGTGCCTGGGTTAGACATCTGGATTGCACCAAGCAAAGAAGGTAGCATTTCGTACGCTTTTTCCCAAGTACCAAATAATTCACCAATAGCTAACTCCCTCCTTCTCCAAATCTTGTTGTATGAAGGCTGAACCAATGGGTACGCTTGTCTAACTGAATTGCGACATGCTTTTATTAACATCTCCAGATCCCGATTCAGACTAGGTTTGATTATTTCTGCAATCTTCCTAGCAGTCATCTGACTACTGTCTGTTGTACAAGCAATACTGAAACAATTATGCTCGTATGAGTTTGTTGCAATTGTCCATTTTCCAGTCTCAATAGTTTTTGCGTATAACCTCCATGGACACCCCTCTGCTTTACATATAACAACATAGACAGTACGATTCGAATGAGTTTGTTTTATTTGTATGTTATGCTCCATGGAAAATCCATCCAGTTTGGATTTAAGTTCGGCTTTTGACTCAAACATCTGTCCCACTGAAAATAAACCTTCGATTCTGGGTGCATTACCAAAAAATGCTTCATCTTTGTACGGCATCGGCACATTATCATTAAATGCCGAACAAGGATGCTGCAATCCCCGATTAATAAAGGGAATAGACGATTGCCACTCCTTTATTACCTCTTGGATCCTAATCTCATTCTCAATTTCAGCCATATCCTCTTCTCCGACAACCGGGACATCGAGATCAGAGTTTGATTCTGAGCCAGTATCATTGTTTAGCTGGTCAAAATAATTAAGCAAATTATCCGATACTGGCATTTCAGGGGTGGCATCACAATATATAGGTGAATCAGACACCGGTCTGTCTCTACTACTTCCAGGTACACTACCAGGGTATGGGTCATAATTGTTCTGATTAACAACCGGTACTGACTCAACCACTAATTCAAGAAGTTTAAAATTCAATACCGGAGTGGCGTATTGAAGCACCATCTGCCATACCATTTCGTGGTCTATGTTAAAAAATTGGTATTTTTCTACTGAGCCAGGTGGCGCCGTGTTCAAACGCGCCCTAATTGTGAGATCGAACTGGCTAGGGAGCAAATGAATACCAACATATATATGTCTTCTGAGCTCATCAACACTAGTTGTGTCAGAAATTAGAAAAGTATAGGTCGGTGCGTCTAAAATTTCACGATGATAGTACACATTTATTAATACTTGAGACATTTCCTGAAAAAAAATTTCACAATCAACCTAGATATCTTTCTGAATTTTACATCCTAAAAAATGATCGGAATTGAAAAAAAAAACTTACTACAACCTTCAGACGAATGCGGAAAATACAATGCAGGGGTCGATCTGTAGATCACAATTAACTTTCAAAATTAAAAAAAAAATTCAGCAACTTTGACTGAAGTTATAACTCTGAGAACTTTGAGCGAACTCTCGGAATAAAATTGAATGAATCTCGGAGAAATGAAACCTTATAACACTTTCTCCACCGACAGAAAAAAAAAATGCCCGAAACGGGATCCCAGCCCGTTCCACCGACAGGGGAAAAAAAAAAAAAAAAAAAGCCGGAACGGATTCCTAGCCCGTTCCACCGACCGGGAAAAAAAAAATTCCCCAGAACGGGAACCCAGTCCGTTCCAGAGGATGCCACACGGACAACACAAGAAAATGATCAAAAACGAACTCGCAGTCCGTTCTGAGATGTAGGGAACGGTTTTCCAACCCGGTTTTTATGGTTTTTGTAAAACTTCAGCTAATCATGCTGAAATCCAAATTTTTTTTTTTTTTAATTATGGTTTATAAAAAAAAAAACCCGGAATTTACAAGGGGAGCGGAGTTTACGAGGGGTCCTCTCCCTCTTTCAGTAATTTGAGGGACAACTAAAGTTTGGATTGCTTCTATTTGTATCGGTTCGGTAATATACAAATGCATCAAACTATTAAATATTTTTTTGTTGTCTAATGCATTGTCGCCATTAATTGTTTGGTCAATAAATGTGAAGTTCCTAAGAAATTCTTTGACAGATGGCGATATCATTCTTCTGTTAACCTCACCGGAACATGCACGTCTCCAGGGCGACCCTACTCCTTGTTTAAACCTAAAAAATATTACCTCAAATTTATATTTATCTTTCAAAAAAAATTATATTATATTTCAACTACAGGATCAGTGACTGGTTTGTGTTGTTCGGTGCGTAATTTACCTCAAGTCACGTTTAGTCGAGAAAGGTAAAATTTCGATTTGGCCAAATAATTAAATGTTTGATAAAGAGTTTCGTATTAATGAAAACCATAGAGCTTCGCATTTTTTTTGTTATTTCTTTTTTAGAACGTCTATAGACACAACATTAACCATTAAAAACATGTTTGGTGGAGATTAAAGTTAAAAGATCTAACTATTGATAACTTCAAGATCAACATAAACTATTTTTATTTGGTGAAGACTTAAATGCTAAATGGACTTCGGTCAGACATGAGAGAAAAAATATTAACAAAACTTTTTTTTTCGTAATAGATATCAACGAAAGGTGGTTTCACGTTGAGATCATAGACAGGGCCACAGGGGCTAAACAAGCAACACTAGTCATCCTTTGATATATATATATATTTTTAACATACTTATGTTATTATGCTTTTTTCAGAAAATGTACTTACGTTATTATTTTTTCTTAAGAAAATTATTAAAATATGTTTGTTGTTTTGAATAAATATAAAATTATATTTCATTCCGAAATTTTGTACCACATCATAATTTTCCCGAATATAATAAAGGAAAAACAGAGAATGTTACATTCTGGTAAAAAAATTGCCCTAGACCGCCTTGATGACCTGTAACCGCCGGCTTGTGTGAACACAGCAGAGTTATCGCATAAAGAACCGTTGCTTCTACTGATGAACTCTTCTTTGAGACTGATAATACTTGCAGAACCATCATTAATTTGTAGATCGTTTTGCTTGGAGCTCCCGGCTGTTGATCCCACATCTAAGCACCAGCAGGTTCTTCAAATTTTTGTTATTAGACATAATAAAAATCTTTTTTTGAAAAAAACAGATAGTGGCTATCTGGTGCAGCAATTACAACAAATCTACTAACTACTAAAGCACTTTAAAAAAAAAAAACAGAAAAAGAGCAATCAACTCAACAAAACTTCCTCCAAATTAAGCCTTGCTTCATTCCTGGCATGCTGTGCCATCTGTTCTAGGTTAGAACTGCAACCCTCAAAGATCTTTTGATTTCTTCCCTTCCACAGAAACCAACAACCTGCGAAGAAATACAATCCCCACTCGTTCCAGGAATACCTGTTCTTACAGGCTCTCCAAGATTTTTCATTGTTGCTTGTACCGTATCACTCCTGCAAATTATACTGATACGTACCCAGTAGACTGCTCATCCTTGACCACAACCTTTGTGCAAAAAAACAGTTTATGAAGATATGTACACTCGTTTCTAGTGAACACCGTTGACATACTTCACATCTTGTATCACATTGTAAACCATGGCGTACCATCACGTCATGTGTGAGTAGCCTCCCATGTAACAGTAAATATGCAAAAACTCGGACAGTGGGTGGTAATTTTAACTGCCAAATGAACCGATATGCCCATTTTGTTGCCCCTGCAAATATTGTCAATTTATAGAAAATTATTTAGACATAAAAATTATTTAGACATAAAAATCAATGCTACAAGACATTAGTATATTCATTTTGACTTGACTAACATCTTACTCGTGTCTCGCATTTTTATTTATGTTTCTAAACTTCAACAGTCAAGATCAAATTTTATTTTATTTTTAAATTATTTACAATTTTTTTAGATAAATAAAAAATGACTATTTTTCAAAAAATATTAGACCATTGAAAAACAGTAATTTTATATCTATATAAAAAGTAATAAAAATTTCAAAAAATGAAAGACAATATTTGATCTCCAATCATATTTTAATACAAAGATCATATTAAGTTATTCAAATCATATTTGAACTTTGAAAACAAAAATAAGAATGTAAGAAACATGAAAAACAAAAGAAAAGACACAAGACATTTTAGTCATACTTAGTAGGCCGATTCTCTTGCTGGATTCATTCGAGATTTTTAGACTACCAAGGCTATTTATTTTTCAAAGTGATAAACATGATATAGAACAACATAATTATAGGTGTATAAAAATCGTTGATGATATCGCCAAATCTTATATTATTAGGGTACGTTTGGATGCAATCTAGAATAGCTAGAATAACTACTGTTTAGAATAGTAAATAAGAATAGCTACTGTTTAAGAACAGTGAAAAAGTTGTTTGGATTGCATATTTGAAATAAGGTTTGGAGGGAATAACTACTGTTTAATAATTTATGTGTAAGATTAAATATAATACAATATAATATTTATTCAAATATTAAATGTAATATAATATTATTTTAAATATTAGATTAGTATTAAATAAAATATTATATTAAATATAATATAATATTAGTTTAAATATTAAATGTAATATAATATTATTTTAAAAATTAGATCAGTATTAAATAAAATATTAGATTAAATGTAATATATTATTATTTTAAATATTAGATTAGTATTAAATAAAATATTATATTAATGTAATATAATATTAGTTTAAATATTGAATGTAATATAATATTACTTTAAATATTAGATTAGTATTAATAAAATATTAGATTAAATATAATATAATATTAGTTTTAATATTAAATGTAATATAATATTATTTTAAATATTAAATGTACTATAATATTAGTTTAAATATTAATGTAATATAATATTAATTTAAAAATTAGATTAGTATTAAATAAAATATTAGATTAAATGTGATATAATATTATTTTAAATATTAGTTTAAATATAGAGTGGGGTTAAAATGCACCATTGGTTTTGTGCCCCAACCATACCCCATATCTTTATCTTTGTTTTTAAAGTTCAAAAAGTCGATCCGAACCGCTCAACATGTTCTCCATATTAAAATATACTTAGAGACCAAATTTTATATTTTTTGAAATTTTTTTACTATTTATTTAGATAGTTACAAAATCACTGCATCTGGACCATCTGAAAACAATGATTTTGTAACTATCTAAAAAAATAGTAAAAAAATTTCAAAAAATATGAAATTTGGTCTCTAAGCATATTTTAATATGGAGAACATGTTGAGCGGTTCGGATCGACTATTTGAACTTCGAGAACAAAGATAAAGACATGAGGTATGGTTGAGGCACAAAACCAATGGTGCATTTTAACCCCACTCTTAAATATAATACAATGTAACATTAATTTAATTATTAAATATAATATAATAATATTTTAAATATTATATTAGTATTAAATAAAATATTAGATTAAATATAATATAATATAATATTAATTTAAATATTAAAATATAATATTATATTATTTTAAATATTTTAAATATTATATTAGTATTAAATAAAATATTATATTACATATAATATATTATTAGATTAAATATAATACAATACAATATTAGTTTAAATATTAAATTAGTATTAATATTAAAAGCAGCAAATACTATTCCATATTTTCGTAAGAATAATCTAAAAACAGTAGTTACTCCGAATAGCTTTATTTATCGTTTGGATGCACCTTGTTCTGAATAGCAATGCTATTCTGAAAACAGTAGCTATTCTTGTGCATCCAAACATACCCTTGTATAATTTGCAAAAAAAGGTATATTATTTTAAATTTTCATAACATAATATAGACATATCATTATATCAAAGCATATTTTCATTTTTAAATGAGAAAAAAGCAACAATATATGAGCATTTGAATTAAAATAAACAAGGAGATAATTAAAGTCCTTCCATTAAGATACATAATATAGTAGGGGGCGTAAAGGAATATGAATAAAAAGAATTACAAGTCCAATCATTTTTATGAAATATTGATCCGACTGATCCTTCCGGCATTTTTATTCATAACCAAAAAATATATATATATAAATTATTAATAACCGGCCCCCCAAAAAATTTCCACCCATGCCCAACCCACCCCCCCAGGGGGATGTTTACACCCCTCCAACCCGCCCCCCAGTGGGGCGGTTTACCCCCCCCTCCCCCCACCCCGCCCCCTGGAGGGGCAGTTTACTATATATATATATTTTTTAATTATGTATTATTTATAATTATGTTTATAATTTATATATTTGTTTATATTTTTAATACGATGGATTTTATGATTTGTGAATAGTTTAAAACATAAGTAAACAAAATAATTAAATAACGTCTGATCAACATAAAATATAGAAACGAAAACAAAGTGAATAAAATCAGCAAATAACGTCTAATCAACATAAAATATAGAAACGGAAATATAAAAATACTACTGTCAGGTCTACAATATGAACTATAAAAAACTATCGACGAGGAGGACGACGACCGGACAATGAGAGTCTGGGAGCCGCCCCGCACGCCCTCGGCGGCTGCGTGCGGGTCTTTTGTCGCTACACACGCCTCCTCCGTGGCTGTAGAGGATCCTCGTTATGAGTCAGATCCACATGCATGTCATCCTCGTCATCAGAATAATTCACATGCATGTCCTCCTGCATTGTGCATGTGGATCGTCGGTATGAATCAGGCCATGGATCATACTGAGTACCCTGTGATGGATCCGTCTCCCATGGATCGAACTCCCAGTCCCCAGTATATGTGCTCGGGGGCTGTGTCCCGAACGCAGCAGTCTCCCAAGCATCAGTGGGCTGCTGTGCCCCACTTCCACTAGCCTCGTGGTCGTGCTGCCTGGGGGGTGGCATCAATGGTGTGGCTCCGGTGACTTTTTTTCGCCATGCACACCAAACTGTGTGCAACTCCTCGGATCCCCGTTAGTACCTGTTCATAACGATTAATTAGAAAATAAGTTGTATGGAAAAAACTAATACTACAAGTAATCTTTATTACTTACCGCTCGAGTACTGGTCGGGCCCGATGGCAAATGGGTCTTACTCTCGTCACCCATCATTCTCCGCCGAAGAGAATCACCGTAGTCTCCCTGTAATTACACCGAATTCATGCACCCATCATTCTCGGCGTGAGCTTGTGAACTCTCGCCGGTCTCCGACGTATCTCGTGGTCGCTCACGTCGATGTCTAGTCATGCTGCATTTGAAAATATCAAGTTTAAAAATTATAACACCAATTTCTAACAATTCTATTTAAAAATTCCTATGAGATTGTACAACTTAATTCCACTCAATTAAATTTCAACTCTGTTATTTTCTCAAATTTTCATCTAATTTTTAAAACCTAATTTCAATCATAACCAATTTCTATTCACAATCAAAAAATTTATAACAATTCCAATGTAACAATTTCTAACAATTCCAATCAAATAATTTCTAACAATTCCAATCAACTAATTTCTAACAATTCCAATCAACTAATTTCTAACAATTCCAATCAACTAATTTCTAACAATTCCAACAAATTAATTTCTAACAATTCCAATCAAATAATTTCTAACAATTCCAATTTCTAACAATTCCAATTTATAACATTTCTAATTTAATAATTTCTAACAATTCCTAACAATTTGTAAAAATTTCTACAATTTTTCAAACATTTCAAACTATTTCTAACAACCTTAAACAATTCCAATCAATTTCTACTAAATTCCATAACAACAATTTCAAGCAAATCCCGCAATTTATAACAATTTTAAGCAAATCCCGCAATTTCTAACAATTTCATATAAATCCCGCAATTTCGAATAATTTATACAAAATTCCAAACAATTTATAAAAATCTAAATAATTTATAAACAAGTTAAAGAAATAATTTCATACCCGAAAATGAATTCGGAGCGACGACGCGGCTGTGACGGAACTAAAAAATGAAAATGAAATGGAGAGAGAGAGAGGGTGGCGGGTAGAGAGAGGGAGAGAGGGAGAGGACGGTAGAGAGAGAGAGAGAGGAGTCGGAAACGGTTGAGAGGTGCGAAATGTCGCGCCCGGGACGAAAAAACGACGTTTTTGGACCAAAACCGGCAGATTGGAGGTTGTTTCGGATGGAGGGGCTGTGGGGAGGCAGGTAGAGTTTGGTTTGGAGAGAAAAGGTATTTTAAAAAAAAAAAAAATTAATACTAAACCGGCCCCTGGGGGGTAGGTTGGGGGGGGGTAAACCGCCCAATGTAGGGCGGGTTAGGCATGGGTGCAAAAAATTCAAGAGTCTGGTTATTAATAGTATATATATATATTTTTGGGTTATGAATAAAAATGCCGGCTGATCCTTGTTGAAATTATTTGTCAACTGATTGAACTATTTAATTAGTATTTAACCTTTCAAATATTAGTAAGTTCGGTACATGTATTTAGAGATTGGATAGATACCTTGGATCTCTCGAAATTTCAACAAATAGGACGAATCTAATTCTTAAATAACCAAAATTTTAAAATAGCCAATTAGAGCTGCGGATACTATGGAATATGGTAGCTGTGTTTCACCGATTGTTGAAAATATTTTACTTACCATTTGAATTTCTATAGATCAAGTCATTCCTAAAAGCTGGCATTTCGCCTCTGATGGGAGAACTCACAAACTTATTTTAAAAAGCTCTTTCAAATTTAAAAGAACTTCGTTACTGTTACCAATATCTGAAAGTAATACAAAAATTTCAATTCATTTCATATATTCACGATATTTCAGATTTGAAGCAAACACAGTATGAAGAAAAGCGTGTGATAATGGCTCCTTATAGTAAAGATAGAGTTTATCAAATTCGTATGATCTTATATTACCGTGTTAAATCCGAAAAAAATAATAAACACTTTTAAATAACAGACGCTCAGAGAGTTGCTAAATCTGCTCAGCGAAGGATTTTAAGAATAAAACCCTTCTCATACAAGAGGTGTCAGAAAAAAGCGTTACTCATCACAGCTCCCTCTCGACTTTCAATTCCAATCGAGAAAACAAAAACAAAAACAAATTCGAAAAAGAGTAGATCAAGTATACAATATAAAAATAAAATGCTAATCTGCTCCAGGAAAGGGGTTCAATATCAGATCCCTTCTCATAAAAAGAGATCTCAGAAGTAAATTAGCATTGCTTGTTGGAGCATCTCCAGGTTCACAAGTTAACATGGAACGAAAAAACATGGATATTATTGGATCGCAGTGACGAACACTGCCCCAAGATGGAGGGAGGGAGGAGGGACAACGGCGGCGGGGAAAGAGATTGAGAGGAAGAGTCAGGGTTTATAGATATATATATAAGCTAGAAATTAGCGAATCGACCAGGTTGAGGCCCAATAATGGCTAGCGGGCCGGATCCGACAAAACTTAATGGCCCTTTTATTATTGATTACTTCGAAGGGCAACGGTCCTGATCCTAAACATTTTATTAGTATTTGTATATCCGTTTTGAATTGATAAAAAAAACTAATACACGTTTAGAATATTAAAAATAAAATTTGCAAATTAGACGAAGAAAATAATTATGAACATATCAAGCAGGGGCGGATCCAAAGAAACACAGTACAATTTGATTTTTGTATCTGTTCTCAGCGCAACCGAATGTCTATCCTCGATCCAGAAATAATTGAAAAACATGACTTAGTGACCAGTCGCTATTCAGATTCATTCAGCGAGAAATAAAAAAAAAAAATAGACAATCCGCTGCTCCGCTATATATTTCAGCGACTCAGAGATTAAAAATAAGACTCAAAGTCAGAGGAAAAAAGAACTATTTGGGTTCGCTGGCATACTTTTTCAACCTAAAAATGGGTCTGTCATTTTTCGATGTTAAGGTGGAACAGTGGATTGAATTCTAGTCATACTCTTTCAACCTAAAAATAGTTAAATTGGTCATATTCAAATTTATGGATTGAATTGTGTTTATTGTGTTAATTGTTTTAAATTTAGTATCTAATTAGTTACTGAATTTTAATTCAATTAGCTATTTGAACACAATTAGTGTTTTATTCTGACGAAAATTCTAGTCCGGCCTGAACATATCTATTTAGAATATCTCCGGGCATGCTTTTAGACAAAGCTTCTGAATAACCATGAACTTATTTATTTGGAAATTAATCATCCGAATTATTCCAGCAATAACTTTTGGAAAAAAAAAATGGATCTCGTGAGATTAAATTGACAAGATATAAATTTTAGAAGTTCTCATAAAATCAAGAGGAGGGTTCCAATGCACCCAAAATTTCATGCTCCCATTTGCATCCATTTTTTTTATCTCTTTTATCTTCATTTTGAAAGTCTGAATAGTCGATCCGAACCGTTCAATACAATCATCATAATAAAATATACTTGGAGACCAAATTTTATATTTTTTGGAATTTTTTTACTATTTTTTAAGATATGTACAAAATCACTTTATCGGATGGTCTAGAATCTCCTTAAAACAATGATTTTGTACCTATCTTAAAAAATAGTAAAAAAATTCCAAAAAATATAAAATTTGATCTCCAAGCATATTTTATTATGATGATCGTGTTGAACGGTTCGGATCGACTATTCGGACTTTCAAAATGAAGATAAAGGAAATAAAAAAAATGGGTGCAAATGGGAGCATGGAATTTTGGGTGCATTGGAACCCTCCTCTAAAATCAATTCACATATTGTATCATGTGAAAATTACAAGATTCAAAGGGGGAAATGTCCTAGAATTGTTTGTTACCCAAAAATCGAGAGTTCTATTTTCCCTCATGACTTTGCAGTTTCTGTGAAGATTTTTAAAAAGAATACAATTACAAGATTCAAGTGTTAAACATATAACTTAATATGTTTTAGGCCATTGGTTTTTTGACAAATCAATCATAGCTCATGCAAAATCAAACAAAAGCTAATATACTTCGCATCAAATTATTTCAATGAAGTTCATCTAGTGGCCTCTGCTAGGATTTCAAAATAAAAATAAATAAAACAAAAGATCAGAAATCATAATAAAAGGGATGAATAATTGGAGAAAGGATGATCATTATTGTAAAGCAGAGTACACAGAGAGCAGTTTGGGTCCTATGAGCTTCATAACCGTCAGATCTATTTTAAGATCCGTGCGCATGGATATTAAAGCAATGCACACAGATCTTAAAACAGACCGGATAGTTATGGAACCCATCGCACTCAGTTTGAGTCCGATGGGCATCGGACCCAAACTGCTCTCGAGTACACGACCTACCGTGAAATTGACCATCTACATGCTCTGATTTTACTATGAATATATGTTGGACATGTTTTGTATAAGCTGGATTATTAGGATGTTTAAATGGATTTTAGGTTGCTTTGAAGTAATTTAGATAACAAAAACATTAAGTAGATAAAATTCAATTTGAACTCTACGGTTTCAATGAGATCGGTGTGGTATACCTCCACTTTCTTCAAAAAAAAAAAAAAATACAAAGGTTAATAATACTAACAAGACCTGTTAATACTTTTTCTGGTATCATATTGTCTTATGTTATTTCAGATACTAACAATTCAACTCTCAAAACTTACTTTTTCAACAAAAAGAAAAGGAAATCAAAGCACATAAACAGAAGGCATGTGTTATGTAGCTTTTAAAAGAAAAAATGTGTTGCTTGAATTTTAAAACTAATCGGATGTATTAAAAAAATAGTATGAAATGTCAAAATGCTAAATACAACTTCTGCTGATTATTTAATATGCTATTGGTGCATTGGTTATTTATGTAGTTCTTATTTCTAAGATAAAGTATTAAAGTAGAAATTAATTTTAATGGTTTATAGTCTTTTTGTTTACTTAAGGGCCTGTTCAGTAGTCATGCTACTCATGGGGATTCTTACATAAAATGACTTTATAGGTATTGGTATTCATGCACCATTCGGATCTCAGTTTTATTCTCATTTCTATCTCCCAAATTGGTTGTTACTATGACTCTTTTAACCATTGAGTTAGTTTGAGTTCGGTCTAGTTGGGTCAGAAATTGGCATTTCTCCTTATTAGGGAGCAGGATGGGTCCGACACGCAAAATTTGAGTTCAATGGATAGCGCTTTGTTCAATTTGCTTTAATATTTGTGCTGATCAAAGCATGTGTGCATCTTGAAGCGAATCCGACAAAAATACTATCGAACTCATATGGTCTCCAATGAGCTTCGAACCTACTTTGCTTCCTACTTACTAAAATTAAAAAAAAAAAAATGTGTCTAATTTTCAACCTTTTGAACTCTTGCTATACTAAAAAAAATAGTAGGAGAATTTCATGTATATATCTCAAAAATCTCAAAATTACGAACTTCTGTCTAAAATTCATAATATCATATTTTCTCTTCTAAATTTAAAAAACTCTCAAATATATTCGATTTACTAACTTTTTTTTAAACTCGGTTTTAAATTCATAATCTAAGAAAAATGTTTGTGGTGGTTCATTTAGTCTCTGTCTTTTGTTTAAAGGATATAAGAAAATATTTTTGCACTTGCATTAGTTAGTAAACAAAAAAAACATTTATAAGGAATTGAGGAAAGAGACAAACAAAAGATCAGTTATTAAGCTAGGTGCGACAAAGCACATCAAATCAAGCAACTTTTTTGTTTGTTCTTTGTATAGGAGATGACAAATTAATGCGGAGGATAGACAAATGAAAAGGCTTCACTTGTAATTTTATGATAATTTAATTAGAATAAACCTAACAATCGCTTAAATGGATTCTAAAACTTTTGGGTACGGCTGTCTTTGACTTTGTCTTAATTTGTATCTCTAACTGGAAAGAAAGAGATGGTACAGCTGAATGCGACTTTGGCCGGGCAAACAATTTTTAACAATATCATCATTTATGAGACTCAAAAAAAGTCGTGTCTTGTGCAATTTTGACGTAACAATTAATAAAATATTAACTTTCGGAGGATGATTCAAATGCATCATTATCTCCGTTTTCAAAATCCGAACAGTCGATCGGAACCACTCAAAATAATTATTACAATAAAATATGTTTGGAGATTAAATTTTACTTTTGTTAGAATTTATTTACTTTTTTTTTGTAGGTACAATATCGCTTTTTTAGATAATCCAGGATCTCCTGAAAACTGAAATTTTGTACCTACTAAAAAATATAAAATTTGGTCTCTAAGCATATTTTATTGTAATAATTATTTTGAACGGTTTGAATAGACTATTTAGATTTTAAAAATGAAGATAAAAATGTGGAGCATAATTAGAGCTAGTGGTTTGCTGTCGGGTGCAAAACCCGTGACCCGGGTCCGGGTTGCCCATGCCCGTATCCGACCCGTCCCGTCCCTTTCCCTGGTTGTCACGGGTCACGGGTAAGCCGGGACGGGTCAAAATCCTACCCGAACCGGAAAATTTGATAAAAAACCCGTGCTTACCCGTCCCGAGATCGGGTCCTGTGCCCGTCCGTACCCGCCCGCGCCCGTGCCCGTGCCCGTGTCCGCCCGCACCCGTGTCCTCCCGCACCCGTGCCCGTACCCGTGCCCGTGTCCGCCCGCACCCGTGCCCGTACCCGTGCCCGCCCGAACCCGTACCCGTGCCCGGGTTTACCCTTACCCGTGCCCGCCCCCACCCATGGACACCCCCCCCCTCAATGCTCCACCCACGGACCCCCACTGCCACAAATTCCAATTTTCTATCAACTTTTACTTTAAGTCATTTCAATGTTTATTAATCTAAGCCATTAATATTTATCAAGATCTGCACTTGTAAAAATATTTTTATTTAGATTTGTGCATGAAAAACTTTGAATGGATAGGATTTAATTAACATTTTCAATTTGAAATCCACAGACAACGGTTTCCTATTATTTTCAAAACTTTCAAAATTCATTCCCCCAAAACAAAACCTCTTTAAATATACCACAATCCCTCATATTTTTTTCACATCTCCATATCTCATATTCTCATAATATTTTCAATCACTCATTCTCTCAATCTCATTCTCTCAATTTTTTTTTATTATTCTCAAAATATAAATTTATTGTTAAAAAAATATAGTTGTAAATTTAAATTGTTCTACAAATCCGCAAACGGAATTACGAAGGTTTTTCACAATCCCACGAGATTCGTTCTACAAAATCGTTCTACAAAATTGAAGGTACATTTATTTTATAATAATTTGTAGTAATTGTTAGATAATTATATTTATTTTGTAGTAATTTGTAGATAATTAGATTTATTTTATAGTAATTTGTAGTAATTGTTAAGTAGTTAAATTTAATTTGTAGTAGTAATTAGATTTATTTTATAGTAATTTGTAGTAATTGTTAAGTAGTTAAATTTAATTTGTAGTAGTAATTAGATTTATTCTTGAAAATGTGAAGTAATTAGATTTATTTTAGAATATATTAGATTTTATTTTGAAATTCGGATTTATTTTTAATAGGTTAAAAAAATAGGTTAGATTTGTTTTTTGGAAATGTGAAGTAATTAGATTTATTTTAGAATATGTTAGATTTTATTTTGAAATTCGGATTTATTTTTAATAGGTTCAAAAAAATAGGTTAGATTTGTTTTTTTGAAATGTGAAGTAATTAGATTTATTTTAGAATATGTTAGATTTTATTTTTAAATTCGGATTTATTTTTAATAGGTTAAAAAAAATATGTTAGATTTATTTTTTGAAATGTGAAGTAATTAGATTTATTTTAGAATATGTTAGATTTTATTTTTAAATTCGGATTTATTTTTAATAGGTTAAAAAAAATAGGTTAGATTTGTTTTTTTGAAATGTGAAGTAATTAGATTTATTTTAGAATATGTTATATTTTATTTTTAAATTCGGTTTTATTTTTAATAGGTTCAAAAAAATAGATTTGATTTATTTTTTTGAAATGTGAAGTAATTAGATTTACTTTAGAATATGTTATATTTTATTTTTAAATTTGGATTTATTTTTAATAGGTTCAAAATGACAAGTCCTGCTCGCGAATCGGTTGACCAAATGGCCGCGAGATTATTCGTAGACTTGTTTGGTCTTGATTTATCTTTAAATTATCCACAAAATTCCTCCCATAATGCCCCGCAAATGGCACCATCGTACTATCAACAAATACCACCACCGTATTGTCAACCAAATCCACAACAACCTCCACAAATGAGTGCACCGTTTTATCCTAACACATTTATTCCACAACAACCAAATCCACAACAAAATCCACAAGATCCACAACAACCTCCACAAATGAGTCAACCAAACACATTTATTCCACAAGATCCCTCCCAAATGACACAACCGTACTATCATCAAGGAACTCACGCTGCATATGGAGGCACTTCTTCTGTAGGATCGAGTCAATTGACTCCCCCAATACAAGGTGCTCCATCGACAAGTGTTACAGAAATACATTCTGCAGATACCAGTTCTACACCATGTGTCCCGGCCGCCGATGGACCACCAGCAAAGAAGAAAAAACCTCAATACAATGCGGACTGGATGCCCTGGTATGATGTGACCTACCACCCGGACGGCACTATGCATATTTGTCACTGTAAGGTAAACGGTTGCAAGAATCCGAATCATGTGTATAAACCAAAAAATGGTATGGCTAACTTTAAGAGACATGTCGAATCTCATATAAGAAAGGGTGAAAAGCCACACGATCATGCTGACCAGAGAATGGTCCAAACCCTTGTGAACCCGGATGGTACCAGAACCCACCAAAAATATGATGAATCGGTCATGCTTAGTGAATTGGCCCGGTACATTTCCCACAAAGAACAACCAATGAGCATGGGTGGTTGCTTGAGTTTTGCCCGGTTGGTAGTTCGGGGGTGTGGTCAACCAATGTACAAGAGGATCCACCATCGACGGTTAACCAATGAAATAAAAAAACAGTTTACCGACCGAAAAAACGACCTCGTAGCTATATTTGGGTATGCAACCAATAAGTTCTCAATTACCTCTGATATATGGACTGCCGGTAAGCATGGACTTGGGTACTCTTGTATTACCGGCCATTTGATCGATGAAAATTGGGTTTTACAGAAAAGAGTATTAAGTTTTCGGGTATTGGATTCTCCGCACACTGCAACAATAATTTACCAATCCATTATTGGGGTTTTAGAAGAGTATAACCTTAAAAGAGATTTCGTGAATAAGATTTTTTCTATTTCATTCGATAATGCTAGCAACAACATAGCATCCATTGATCACTTTAAACGGTCTCTAAACCCTTGCATGAATGGTGAAATGTTTCACCAAAAGTGTGCTTGCCACATACTTAACCTCGTCGTGACGGCGGGCCTTAAAACACCAGCCATCAAAGCTTTGATAATTAAATTTAAGGGAGGTCTTGCTCATATTTTTTCTAATCAAGAAAGAAAACAAAATTTTGCGGATTTGTGCGGAAGGTTGGGATTGAACAAATTGAGAGTACCTTGGGATATAGATACCCGTTGGAACTCTACATACAGGATGTTGAACCGATGCCTCCCTTACCGTGATGTTATAGGGGAATTTTTGAGAAGTTGAACCGTGGATGGAAGTCAATTGGAAGTCACGATCCCCGAATAAAAGCAACTAATTAGGCTTTCAAATTTCCTTAAAACCTTTTTTATACCAACCGTCAAACTATCCTGCTCGTACTCACCGACGGCGTTTGAGTTGCTCAAGCAGCTCTACCTGATTTCCAAGGTATACTTGGAATTGGACATAGCTGAAAATCACGATAACTCTCTCGCGCCGATCGTAGATGCCATGAAGGAAAAATTCCTAAAATATTGGGAAGATGTACCCCTCTTGGCCATTATCGCAAGTGTTCTAAATCCGTCATACAAGAAGCATTTCACGACGAGGATGCTTATCGCGTACAAGTCGAATCTACGACTAGACAATACCGGGGTGGAAGCACAAGTGGATAGGGCGATCGGTGAGATGTTTGCCTTATACAACTCAAGAATCAATAACCAAATGTCTTCGTCCCACGTCGCCACTAGGTATGAACTAAAATATACATGTGTTTTTCAATTTTTATTATTTATAATATGTATATTATTTGTCCACTAATTTTTTTTATTTTTAATAGTTCAAGGAGCAACAGCAGTGGTGGATTGTTATCGGATTTTCAGTTAGATAACGACCCGCACGCATCCCACGGTGCAGACGAGTTAACTGCCTATCTTATGATGCATCTTGCAAATGAAGATGTTGACATCATGTCGTGGTGGAAGACAAATGCAAGTGCCTATCCAACGCTGGCGATGATGGCACGCGACGTATTTGCGGTGCCCGTGTCAACCGTCCCTTCGGAATGTTGCTTTAGTTTGGCAAACAGGATCCTCTCTGATAAACGGAGCAAGTTGGGTCCGCATGTTTTTGAGAGACTAGTGTGCTTGAAGGACTGGATCAATGCTGAAAATCGGGCGCAACATGGAGATCCTCCATCAATATCATCTGGAGTCGAAACCGAAGAAAGCGGTACCGAGCGACGGTCCGAAGCTAATTCGGATTCTGACGGTGCAGAAGAGAACGAACTATGGTACATGAATGACAACACTATACATAGGTAGTGTCGGTATAAATTTCTAACCTCTTTTAATCTTTATAATTACTCTTTAAATTATAAATTTATAAACATTTCAATTATTTTTAAAATTATTCATTTTACGAAGAATTACTAACAAAAAAAAAGTTAGAACTCCGCCTATGTTATTTTACATAGCCGGTCCCAAGCCCGGAATAAAGGAGGAGGGTAGCTTTTATTTATAAATCTATTGTTAAAATAATTCGGTTTTAAAGATCAAATATTTTGTATTTATTTAAAGTAACTGATTTAAATTAACACTTTTTTTAAATGAAATGACATAATTTTGCATAACACAATTTTTTTTTATACTATTAATTTACTTAATTGACATGATTGACAGTTAATTTATTGGCTTGGAATCAAAAAATGAATCGAAATCATATCTAATGAATCCATTTTTTTTATGATTAAATCACTCAAGAAAAAAAGGGTAAAAGGGCGGGTAAGGGTAAGGTTTCAAAAAAAAAACCCGTGAGTTGCCCGCCCTACCCGACTTGCCCGTGCCCGACTTACCCGTGCCCGACTCCGGGTTACGCCCGTCCCGCCCGTCTCGTCCCGAGAGCAAACCACTAATTAGAGCACAAAATCATAGTGCATTTGAACCGTCCTCTAACTTTCGAGGCATTTTACGCAAAGAAGACGATACTTTTTAAAAAATGCAGGAAAATCATGTGGGAAATGCTACGTGTTTAAAATTAAGTGTGATAAAATTGGCCTGACATCTGTGATGTGAACTGGTTTTTTTTACAAATTAATATGACATTTGATTTAAAAGTTTAACCAGAATTGTTACTTTCTCATGAAGTTTCCAGACCACGGCAAAACATTTATCTCCAAACAACTCGAAAATATAATAATGAGTATCTCTCTAACAACTAAATTGATATTTGACCCGTATCAAGGATATAATTGTGCGTATTGATTGACCTTCTAGAAAGTAGAAATGGTAAGCTTGTCTTTTGTGTTCCTTTTCTAACAAACAAACCTCTTTTGGATAAGTCTGCAAAAGAGATCTTTTGTTGCTGTTCCGGCGTACTGGTTTTGTATATCATTAGAGTGGGAAAAATGGCATAGTGGAGCTGGTTTCGTCACAGAATGGTACGGTTATGATACGGAACGACACGGTACGTGTGACTTTTCCGTGCTGTGACTATTCGCGTGCCGTGATCATCTTTTGAAAAGTTAACACGGCACGACATTACATGTTAAAAATTCGATCACGGCACGACACGTGGTTACGCGAGTCACGTGTAATTAAGACCGTTAAGTCTTGATCAAATAGTGAATCTTTAATAAATTAATTTAAATTATGAAAAATAGTTAAATGTGAAACGTGACTAGTCACGTTTGAAAACGGCACGCGAACCGTTACGGCACGACTCGCGTGCCGTGATTACCGCTCCACATATTAGTTACAGCACAGCACGGCATGTCACGTATAACTGTTCACTTGATCACGATACGATCACGATACGATACGAGACTAAAGTTACAGCGTGTTAGTCACAACACAGTATGACACAGCACCATACCGGATGCTATACATGACGTGCTTCAGCAAGAACCATGTGCATGTCTTATCTACGTCGCATTTTGTTTAAAAAAAAAAGGAGGACCCACGCTAAAGCTTAATCAAATAGCCATAAAAATTGACTGCCAACCTAAAGAAAGAAAAAGTAAGAAAAAATAAAAAATAAGAAAGAAACAATAAAAATAATTTCTTATTAACTGTTTGAAGCAACCTAATTTATTCCTTCATTTTTTTTCCTATTCTAAGCGCAGAAACAATAAAAAAAAATCAAAAATTAAAGAGCTGAACAAGTGTTTTGGTAGTTTAGCAACGTTTGCAGTCATGTAATCCTGCTTAAATATCAAAATTTGAAGAAAATTGTCCGTTACTCTAATTTTGATTTTTTTTTTCCTTAATTTTTTATTTAGGGTATCCCCAATTTATCCCCCAAAATAGATCAGGCGGTAAAGATGATTCTAGAGAACCAAAACTTTGATGCCCATAGTGTAATTGACCTTCTGGAATTGAAAAGAAACAAATTGGGGATATTTCATATCAAACAAGTATCCTTCATGATTTGTACGTATTCCGATATTTCATATCAAACAAATTTTAGTTTTCACTAATATCAATATTAGATACTTGTTTGATATGATTAAGATTGTCTATGTTTCATATAGGCAATCTTAATCATATCAAACAAGTATCTAATATTGATATTAGTGAAAACTAAAATTAAGATACACGCGCCGGCACATATGTAAAACTTATGTATCTCATCTTTTAAAAAGACAGAAATTTTTGATAGATTTTTTTAAATAAAAATATATTATTGTTATGTACAAAAATAATAACATAAACTTATATACAATATAAAAAAATGTTTCGTGACATTGGATTCTTTTAAAAATTAGGTCTCACCGTTATCTATCTAATATTCAAAATTTCTTAACTAATGAATTCATGTCATAATTCGTGTTTTGAGTTTGTATTGTATAAGATATTTTTAAGGTTAGTGACTTTAATGTCTGGTAACAATTTAATTGATAAAAAACAAATATTTACGTTTATTCTCATGAAATTATCAAAATTATTTAGCATTTTACTAGATCCACTTTTCTAATCCTACGTAGAAAATAGATTAGTGATATTGTCACACTTTAATTATGTACTGAGCAAATTAAAAGATGAAATAAATCACAATAAATTAGTGATATTATCACACTTTTATTATGTATTGAGTAGGAATATATATTTTTTGTAATCCTTTGATTTGAATCGAACATATTTTAGGTCTCCAAGCTTTGGTACTCGTTAGAACAGTATGCATCTAATATTTTATAATCTAAATTGATTAAAATTATAATATCGTTGGTCGTTCCTATTGACCCAAAATCAGACTTTCCGCATAGCTATTATCCGTTCAAAAATGAACAGCTCCTCCCAATATGAAACTTCCACTCTGGCTCCATATTTTCCCTATATTCTATTATCAATTTTACCACCCATAAAAAATCATATGGATGCAACTTAATAAGGAGTCCGGCTAGTATGACATCAGTGTCACGTGACACTAACTTCAAAATTGATTGAATAGACTTCAAATGACTAATTCAAACAGTTCAAACCTGATTTACTTTATGAGTGATGTGTTTATATGTAATTTTTTTTTAATATTTTTTAGTTATTTTAGTATCAAATCAAGCGGTAAAATATTGAAAAATGAATGTATTAAAATTAACTTAAAAACTCACACATTTGACCGCTTGACTTGATACTAAATAAATTTGAAAAATTATAAATTTGAAAAATTATAAATTTTGCATGTAAACACACAACTAATGAAGTAAATCGGTTTGAACGGTTTGAATTCACTGTTCGAAGTTGATTCGGAAGGTTTTGAAGTTTGTGTTATACTAGTCAAACTCCTTAATAAGCTAGATCCGGACTATATCATAAAATTCAATATCTTAGAATAATCTCACAATGCACAAGTGTACACACAATGAAGAAACACATATATGAGCAATTATATACATTACCTTCTTTCTATATAACAGATATTTACATTATTAACATAGTATTATTTCCCCGAACCCTATAAAATAATTGAATTAAAAAATATAAAAAAAAAGCGCCTTAATTGACAGTTGAACTGTGGTCCAATAAGAACTCAACTGCTGTTGGCTGATTTTTTTATGTGTCTCCAACTTCAACCATCCAAAATCATCTCCAACGTAACAGTGATGTTGCTTGACGTCTTTGTCTTGATAACCGGAAATCAAGCTTTTTCTTCAATAAATTTTCCAGATTACTTTTTCCGGAAGAAAAAAAACACAAAAAATTCCCCCAAAAAACACCCAAAAAGAAAAAAGAAAAACAAAAAAAATCAATGTAATAAACTAAAATTAACAAAAATGAAAAGAAAATTAATATGGATAACTTGTCTTGGTGAAAGCATTCAAACCACCACCAAAGAACCCATAATATGGCAGGTATGATTTTCTCTTCTCTCCTTCCTTCAATTTCCCCTTATCCCTTCTCAACCCATAAAACGATTTGTACGCCGTGGCAAGATCAACCTCCTTCTTCTTATCATTTCCATCTTTCTTCTTAACCTTCATGTTCTTCTCCACCTTCTCTTGAGCATGCGCTTTGGTCTCAACCGGTCCCTTACCCTTACCGGCCTTGGTTTGAGACCGACATGACTTCTCCAAGAATACAAATTTCTCTTTCCCGTCGCTCTGGCTCCTCACACCGGCTAGAAAATCATGGAAAAGCCACTTTCGAGTCGATCCAGTTGACCGGCTTTTTCTACATGGCGAGGTGGGTGTCGACTGTGGGACCCAGTCGCAGCGATCACTCGGTGTCTCTGGATAAGACGTGCTCGCCGTCTCGAACAAATCCAGCTCATGATCGCTGGTTGATTTCTCTCCTTCACCAGACGACTTGGATTTAGAAAAAGCAGGGTAGAGAGGAAGGAGATGGCCTTGTGAGAACAATTCATCAGCCGTGATGTCGGGGCTCTTGCTCTGGCGCGGGGCTGAGAAGCAAAACGAGAAATCCTCCTCGGTTGAATCATAGTCTTCCTCGTTGGCTGGTTCGAAATCAGAATAAAAGTGATTGGGGGTAGTTGATTCTATGAAGCTGGTTTCACGGCTGTAGCGGGCCGGACTAGCTGCCGGTGGTGGTGGTGGCGGCGGATCCTCTGTTAGATTCCTCACTGGGCTTGTATCCATTGCTGGTTGATCTTCTCTGCTTCTGTAGCTTGTTTCTGCTGCTCTCTGTAATTTAAACTTCTTTCGTGCAATAGTTGGTTTGTTTGATATCTGGTGCGGCGATTATATAGGGATAGAAAAGGGGAGACATAAAAGGGTGAGAGACATCAAGTTAGCGAGGTAAGAGAGCCTACGGGTGATTTCCTCAAAAAAAAAAAGAGAGACACGAATGCGTATCCTCTGCAGTAACTCAAAAGAGAATCTTTTGAGTTAATAATTATCAACCATTCAATTTTCTTTATGATCCGTGCAGACTAGATCCACACTAATATTAAAGGTCCGGTGTTAAAATCAGACGGTTGAAATGCATTAACTCAAAAGATTCCTTTTTGGGTTAATGCAGAGGATACTTGTTCAGACAGACGCGGTGTCTAAGGAGAGTTTTGACTTGGGGATTTTGGCTAGACCCGGTGTACTGATACCATTTAAAATGACAAGGCTGGAGACTTTTCTAGAGTTTTAACTTTTAAATGATACGTGGTGCGTGTGTACTGACGTATTAAAACCAATTTCAAATATATTTTTGATATATGATAATCAAAGGACCACTTTTTTCGCAAGTATTTTATTTTTTTTAGTTATGATTTATAGATGAAAATTCAAGTTTTTATTTTTAATGATATAAAAAAAATCTAAAATTTAAAATGATAGTAGGAGTGAAAAATTATTTAAAGCTGAAACATTATCATTACATTGCAGAGGAATATAATTTTATAATTTGTTTTATAATATGAAAACTGTTTTATATTTTAAGTGATTATTCAATATATTTATGATATGTAAAAAGTATCTATAAATCACTAATGGCTATAAGCTAGAATAAATATGTCAGATGAGAACCCTAGTAGTATTCAGAAAAAATGTTGTATGATGAAATAAACAATTTAAATCATTGAAAAATGATTTGATGATTTAACAATTTATGTACTTCTAGAAAGATAATATTTAATTTAAAAGATGGTTGTAAATTTCCCAACGGTGGTCATCAAATTTGGAAATCTTACCATGTTCACACTATACTATATGATCAGTCCTTTATTTATTCTTCTAAAATAGATTCTGGATAATCATTTCAAAAATTAAATAAATTTGGACTAATCTATCAAGCGAATAAATGACTTGTTTCGGAAGCATCGAATGAGCCGGGGCTGAGGTGAGTCGAGTTTCCTTGGCCACGAGGATTCAAATACACTTTCCTTGTAAAAGAAGCACGCGTTGAATAAGCATGCATTGCACGTGCGGTGCTTTTAATAATGACGAATCACATGACATTATCTCCTGATCTCCTGTAACGGTTTCTTGGCAATTTCATTCATTTTTTTTTATCAATTAACCAACACTCGGAACTCGGAACGGAACAGAATTAAGAGCAAATTTCATACGAACTTCCAGGTATGCGTTCAATTATTTTGCAAAGAAAATAAATGGAAAGGAAAACATCGATATCGATCATCCATCCACGTACGTGGAAAGGTACCCTCCTCATTTTTCACTTTACGCGGATAATTGATTTTTCGGAAAACGATGGAAACGTATTTGTTTCCTCTTCAGATCTCTTAGCTGGAAATGTATACAAAATTAATGAACCGCTTTGAGGAAAAAAAAAAGCTGGATTTTATGTCATAATTGAGGGCTGATAGCCTAATTAATGCTAATAAAACAAGTTTTTGTTTTGTTTTTTTAACAAAAAGAAAAGTTTATCAACTCCTTTAGGGAATTAGAGCTTGTTTTCCGAGATGGGAATCCACTTTTGAAAAGGTAAGAACCCACCGGTACAAATATGTATAGGATTGATTATGGAATACAGTAAAATGAGAGTTCGTTTGTATCAGGGATTAGTTATGGAAAATTTTTATTTATTTGAAATATGTATATATATATTTAACTTTTGGGTAATTCAAATTTCCCCCGCTTAACTGTCCCCTAACCGTCCCTCAGATAAAAATGCGTTAATCACGCTAAACGACAAAAAAAAACGTTAATCGCGCAAAAAAGATGCAGACTATAAAACCGTCCGATAGTATTCATTTTGAACACAAATGTATTCATCCTAAAACAAAAAAAGTATTCAACTAAGGTATGCACATTAAGACCAAAAAACTGGACACATCACTCATCATCTTTTACACGTTTTTAGAGGTGGGTGGTTTTTTATTTGTTTAATCAAACCAATATTTCTGACGATCTGTAAGGAATTTTTCAAATCTAAAACCACGAACATCTTCTAAATAATTTTCTCTTTCAAATGAGATCGATGATGACATACTTTCGAGTTGTCAGTTGCACAAGTATTCATCATCGTCATGCAATTATTCATCCTAGTTGTGTAAGTATTCATCCTTAGGATCCGCCTAGTTGTCATGCTAATCAATCCCTATGCTTGTAATACTCTTGATACATATTCATACTTACACGGTGATGATGAATACTTGCTCCATGAGAGATGAATACTTCCATAACGAGGATGAATACTTGTGCAACCGACAACTAAAAACGTGTAAAAGATAGGTGAGTGATGTATCCAGTTTTTTTTTTTAATACTTGATATCTTATGATGAATGCTTGATGTATTACAGATGAATACTTGATGTATAATAGATGAATACTTGCATGTGACAGTTGATTAGCGGGACAGTTAGGCAGATCCTAAGAATGAATACTTACACAACTAGGATGAATACTTGATATATTATGTATGAATACTTGCATGACGAGGATGAATACTTGTGCAACCGACAACTCGAAAGTATGTCATTATGGATCTCATTTGAAAGATAAAATTATGTAGAAGACGCCCGTGATTTTAGATTTGCAAAATTATTTATAGATCGTCAAAAATATTAGTTAGATTGAACAGAGAAAAAACAAACCACCTCTAAAAACGTGTAAAAGATGGTGAGTGGTGTGTCCAGTTTTTTTTTGTCTTAGTGTGCAGACATTAGTTGTATATTTTTTTTTGTCTTAGGATGAATACATTTGTGTTACAAATGAATACTAATGGTGGTCCGCGTCTCTTTTGTGCGATTAACGCGTTTTCTGGGCAGTTTACGCGTTTTTGTTTGTCGTTTAGTTGTTTTAACGGTTTTTATCCGGAGTACAGATAGGGGACATTTCACGGGGGACAGCTAGGCGGACCCTTAACTTTTTTAGTTTAGTTAAGTCATAAATGATTTTATCATCTAATTATTGATTTTCAATAATCTAACGTTCTATATTGATTTTAAATTTTGAACTAATCTAGTTAAGGTCGGCTTAATATAAAAAAAAAACTAATATTAAAAATAAAATTATATAGAAAAAAGGCTGCTATTTCACCACAATGAATCAGATTTGGTTAGTATTGATTTTAAATATGTTTAAGAAAAATAAAATTGTTGTCCGGAACTATATTTTATTAGTCCCACAATTGATGAATAAAACAAAACTAGAGTAGTTATATATACATTCAAGACCTATTGTATTCTTGTAAATGGAAAGCTAAGGAGAGAGAGTAGGAAATAAATAAAAATGAGATCAGACTTCATGTGATTTTTTCCTATAATTTTGTACCGAGTTGGAAATTTTTATGGGAACTAAAACAGAAAATGATGGAAAATTTTGAGGCCCAGCCGGGTATCGGAATTTAATCTCCAATTAGACTCAATTCCTATGATTTCCAAATTCTCATTGAACATCCGAACGGGGCCTTGAATTCATTTCATGCGATTTGATCAGCCGAAATATAGCATAAATTCATTTCATGTTAAAGAGATTGTAAGATTCAGCTTGTAAACTTTAAAGACAGGTACTTGTTCTTCACATAAAAGATTGAGGTGGGTTATGAAACTATGCATGATAGATCTGAATTGTTTAACATGATTTTTATATAAAAATATATTCGCAGACTGTATTTTATATTTTCTAAAATTTACTTTTTAGATAGGTGAATGATTAATAGTACTTTCTATTTATCTAAAAAATAGTAAACTTTTTTAAAAACATCAAATTTAATTTACAAATACATTTTTATATAGAAATCATGTTAAACAAACTGCCGGACCTTCTCACAGCTGCGAAAACTAAAGCACATTCTCATCAATGTGGCGACTATCAATGCGTAAAATTCAACACTATTATATAGGGCAACAAACTCACCATTTAGGGTAGGGAAACGAGGGGCCGGCCTTGATAAGGTTCTGACCTTTTTAATTTTAATAACAGACCTTTTTAGTAAGCGAGTTACAATAATATAGAGGAAAATGACTATGCGAGTGGTTGAACTATTGTAAATACGTTTTCTTATCAATACATCTTTTAGCGGGATTTTTTCACTAAACTTAAAAAAAAATATATATATGTTAAACGGTTTAAGTTGATTATTTGATATTTGAAAAGAAACATATTAATCTAGATTAGTGTACCCTAGACGTAATATTGCAGCCTCACTCTAAAATGCTGCTATTTTGAAACCTAAATATGTCCAACTCAATGATTTTTGGATTTCGGATGTAAAATTGATCCGAATCTGATCGGACATGGCCCCAAACAATTTGAAATTATTCAAAACCGAACGATATAAAATTCGACTTGATTTGGACCTGAATGATCATAACCCGAGTCAATATGAAACATGACCCGTCTAACTTGAATGATCTTAGAATTGAGACAGCAAGAGGCCGAGGCACTAACAATATATACTATATAGGGTCAATGTAATTTTTTATATAATTTAGAATAAAATATTATAGATATTATAAAATTAATTTTTATTTGTAGCATAAATTTTTTGTATAATTAATTCTCATAGTTTAAAAATCTGATTCTATTGTGGTGACGGTCCGAAAGGGTTGAATAAAAAAGAAGCAGAGATGGAGGCAAGAAGCAACAATGGAGGTCAGTTGACCCTTATGTATTTATTTTGTTGTATGTATGCATGATTTTATATACAATTTAGAATAAAATGTCATATTATGGTAAAATTGACCTCCATTTTTTACACGAAAATTTTATATGATTAACTCCCATATATTTTTTACTCTCACAGTTTGCAATCTTGCTCCGCCCCTAAAAACATAAAAATAATGTAATTAATCACAAATTTTGAGCAACAGATGGAGGCAAATATCATATGTATTCTTTTTTTTTTTTTACATGATATCTAGATGTTATTTTATTTGTCTGGATAACAGATCTTTTCTAAAATTAATTAATGCCCATATTCGAATAAGATGGACATGTATCATTTGTAAAATTCAAGTCCACATATTAATTAGATAAAGAAAAAGATACGAAGCATCATGGATCCAACTGAATAACTATTTATGAAGATAAAGACTTCCCAACTAATTTCTGAAAGGACTCAATCTCATTGTTCTCTGTTTTTCTTTTTCTTCCTTTTTTTGAAT
Organism: Carex arenaria; assembly: GCA_964058825.1. Lineage (NCBI taxonomy): Eukaryota > Viridiplantae > Streptophyta > Magnoliopsida > Poales > Cyperaceae > Carex > Carex arenaria. The sequence continues at coordinate 310,685 of CAXKVW010000095.1, read as the reverse complement.
TGCTGTCTAATTTAATAATTCGGTTGCTACTGAAACAAGTTTTGTATGTGTGAGAGAGATTTAAAGGTCTAATCCTTGTTAATCATTTTTAAAGATTTTGCTTTGTTTTGAATCTTAAGCTTAACATAGTGAAGAAAGAGATATTAAAGTTTAATCGTCATTATTAAACACAGGGCCCGAATCAAACTTTCGAATTACGAGAATAAACACATATGTGTCAATCATATAAAATTTTGCTACAGAAAATGGGGATCACTATCGCAGTACCATGATATTTTACTCTAAATTATATAAAAAAAATTTACAAAAAAATTAAAAATAAAATAAAAACAGTCAAACTAAATCCACCTCTTAATTAGACTCCTTTGTCAACAATTTTGTATGGATTAAGGAATTAACTTCTTTACAGAATTAATGAGGAAAAAAACTATAACGGCTTAATTTTATGAATAGGAGTGTCTTATAAAATCAGACAGATATTACTAAAATGTGGAAATAGAAGCTAGAGAAAAAAAATATCTTAATCCACACAACAACTAAGTAAATGAGGCTTTACAAATATAAAGATAGAGTTGCAAAACAAGCACAAAAAATCATGTTTGTTCTTTAGCCTCCTTAATTTGCTAATGCCTTAAATAATCTTACCAAACACACATCTCTTTCATGATCTTAGCATGAACTAAAATTAATTATCCTTTCTCGTTGAGCAACTCAATATATGGTTATGATCAAGTAAACATATCATATATAAACATATTTCCAATTTATTTAACAATTGTCAACTTTTCAAACTATTTTTTTTTATCAATTTTAATAATTAAAACATACATAATTTTTTTTTATAATATGATATCATTAAATATATTAATCTTTTGTTCATCACAACTCACAAGTAGTGTTGAATTGATTCAGCAATATTTTTTGAGGGTCCTGAGTAGTAGATCGTCCAATTTAAAAAGAAGCTCATATACACATGCTTTATTGGTTTTTTTTTTTTAATGAAAATAAAGGTCTAGTCCTTAAATGTATATTGTTTAGCGAAAAAAAACAAAAAAAAAAAACAGGTCTTGATTTAAAACTTAGTTTACAAAACTAAAAGATAATCGAAAAATATGAGTCAATAATATAAAGCTAAAAGAAAATAAAAAATGAAAAAGTAGAAAATGCGAAAAAAAAATATGTATATTGGAATAAGAAACAAGCATGATATTTTATCCAAGCTGTTACAGGATTTGCACCAAAGAATGAGCCACATAAGATCAATTATCTTTGGTGCTTTACATCTGTTCATTTATTTTTCTTGGAAGCAAACATATTTGACATTTCCCTCCACGGAAAGAAAAATGAAAATTATCTAGAAGGTCAAGCTGGGAAACGATTAGTTATGCAACAAAAGTCAAAATTATTAACAAATCAAAGCAGCAAAAGTTTTCAGCTACTAGAATAACGATATTTTTCTCGAAACATATATACGAGGTATACTTCTAATCTTCTTGTTGTTTCCTCGCTGTTTTTATTGACAAGTTATAGATTAAGAACTTCTTCCTTTTATCTGTTGAAGAATTTTTCAACAGATAATAAAGATATATTCCGGTGATAAATTCCAAAATTTAGGTCAAATCGAAATAATTAACTAGATTTTTTTTTTAAAAAAATTCTAGTTATTCTTGTGTTGATTTCACTTTAGGTTTTTTTTTTTTCATCTTTTTTGAAGTAACAAAAAGTAACAAAGGATTCTCAAATTTCAATTTAAATTGATATACAAATATTTTCGATTTTGATTTATTTCCTAAACTCAATCTAAGTTGAGATATATATATATATATATATATATATATATTTGGCATGAATAAAGTGAAATACTAAGATAAAAATGAGTACTAGCTCCCATAGTGACAAGATTCGCGAATTATTCAGTTTTTTGGTGATGCTGAACTGAACGCCGAATTATTCGGTTGACTGAACTTTGACCGAATAATTCGCGAATTTTACGAATTTTTTCCGAATTTTTCCTGAATTTTTCCTAGAATTTTATTTTATTTTTATTTTGTTTTTGTTTTTGCTCCCTTACAGAACTAGATCTCTGATCCGAATAATATCGAATTATTCCCGAATTATATCCGAATTATTTCCGAATCATGAATTTTTGACATCGCCGAATTGAATCTGAATAATTAATTTGCCACTATGCTAGCTCGTACAGGCAAGTTAGCAAAAATAATAAATAAATAAAAATAAGTACTGATTTTGAGCCTTAGTTTTAGACAAACATCAAAAAAGTAGTATGTTGTATTTGAAACCGTTTTCTTAACTAGACAACCCCAAACGAGTAATTTGTTGGAGATTCAACTCTCTAATAATTGTGTTAAATTTATTTGATCATATCTAGGTAAATTTGCACCGTTTGTTTCAAATCAAATGTTTTTGTTTTAGTCTGACAGCATTTTTTTTTTGGTGAGAAACGACATCATAGTTATTCTAAGAACTATTATAGTACCATTTAAAATTTGTAAGCAACCGAAATCCATAGTAAAAGGACATAAAATCGTTATAGCATCGAGAGATATTTTTAAATCGGTGGATTTCCTACCGATATTTTTATTTATGAAAATTTACATGTACTCTTTCTTTTTTAATATTTTCTACGGACAAAAAATTCCCTTGAAAAGGACATATGAAATCGTTATAGCATAGAGAGATACGCGTGTAAAATATACAATAATCCGCTGTGAATGTGTATTATACTATTATTTATATAGTTTGAAGAGTCTCTGCCAATACTCTCCTACTTTTTGTGCTGCAAAAGTACGAATCATAGTAACAAGTTACGTGAATTATTCGCAAATAATTTGTTTTTTTTGTGATGCCAAACCGAATGTCTAATTATTCAGTTTCCTGAACCTTGACCAAATTATTTCCGAATAATTCACGAATTTTACGATTTTTTTCTAATTTTGAATATAATTGATATATTTTCCTTCCATTCTTGTCTTCTTTCCCTTTTACTCCATCATTGATGGAAATAAAAAGTAAAATTTGCAAAAATTTGGCTCCACTTCAATTTTTTTGTGTCAATTAGGCTTGCTTTATAAAACATATTATTTTTATTTACATGTTTGTTATTTAGTTCAATAATTGAATTTGTTTGAATAGATATTCGTGATTTTGAATTTTCTTGCTTTATAAAAAATAATTTAGTTGGAATTGATTGCATATTTATTTTTATTTTATTAGTAATTCAATTAATATGTGTGAAATGAATTAGTTTTTGATGTTCTATTTGTAAAATATAATAAAATTAATTATTATATTAGTATTATCCGTTATTCACCTGCTATCGTTTCGTTATCCGATAATATTAAAGGGTAAGGATAGGGTAGGGTACAATCAATTCTTATGGGTAAACATAGGGTATGGGTAAGATCAATTTTAATAGGTACGGGTATGAAAAATGTCTCCACCCGATTCGTACTTAATATATAAACAATTAAACAGGCTTTAAAAAAATTTATCTTTTAGTAAAAATATATCGAAAATAAATTGATGTGAATACAATAAATTTTTGGGCAAAACTTAATATATAAACAATTTTAACTTGAGGAAAAAAACTATCTCAAGGTGCAAAAATTAGATTTGAGCAAAAATGTAAATTGTCCATGTCATTTGTAAGCAGAACAATATATATAATTGCCATAAAAAAAATTAAAATTGGGACAAATCAAAATTACAGAAAATAAAAAATCGGAGGCTCAATTGGCTAGAAATAGTGCTTCATCATAAACAACAGTATAGTGTGATATTTTCGTAATCAGAAAAAGATGAAATTAACACATAACATATAAAAGATGTTCATATATAATTAAGTAGCATCATGCACAATATCAAACTGATATAATTTTTATAATTGAAGAATAATTTATTTCATGATTTAGATTATCAAATTTGTAGAGCAATTTCGGATCATTTGAAATAATATGTGTGAATTTACGCTAATTGATGCAAATCACAGACTATCCCATAATCACCAGTAATTAAACATCGATGATAATTTCAAGAACTTCAAATTTTAAATCCCAGATTAAAAAAATATATAAATATTGAGTACAAAAAATATGTTCTATTGAATTTTTTTCCAATGTACCTTTGCAGTATTTAATTATTCTTTTTTATTTAAGGTTTTTCTTAATTTATATAATTAGCTAGGGTATAAAGGGAGGAGTGGGAGAGAGGGAAATGAGACCCAAAAAAATATTTTGTTAAGAATTTTGAAAAGAGAGTATTTTGTTATATATATATATATATATATATATATATATATATATATATATATATATATATATATTTTAATAGAATTAGAGTGCTCTTAGGAGGAGAATAGAAAAAATGACACGGCGGAACCGGTTCCGTCACAGAACATAATGGTCACGGCACGGAACGGCACGGCACGTGTGACTGTTCGCGTGTCGTGACTCGCGTGTCGCGTGCTGTGACCATCTTTTGAAAATTTGACACGGCACGGCACGTTATGCGAAAGATTTGGTCACGGCACGACACGTGGTGACGTGAGTCACGTGTAATTAGAACCGTTAAGTCTTGATCAAATGATGAATCTTGAATAAACTAACTTAAATTATGAAAAAATAATTAAATGTGAGAAACATGACCAATTACATTTGGACACGACACGCGAATAGTCACGGCACGGGAGTTACGGCGTGACTTGCGTGCCGTGACCACCCCTCCACATTTTAGTCACGGCACGGCACGGCACGAGACCAAAGTCACGGCGTGTTAGTCACAGAACGGCACAACACGGCACGTTTTGTCCACTCTACTTAGGAGTACCAAGCCTCTTTGTACTCTTAACTCTAAAACTTATCGGATTAACTTCGAACGATGAATCCAAACCGTTGAAATCCTTCTACTTTACGAGTGATGCGTCTACATGTGAAAATTTTAAAATTTCGAATTAATTTAGTATAAAGTCAAGTGGTCAAAAGACTTCCAAAAAACGAATGCATTAAAATTAATTTAGAAACGTTTGTTCCTGGCCTCAGGAACAAACGATTCGGTTCTCCAGTTTTTAAAGTTCAAACGGTCAATCCAAATGTACAGGTGTTTAATCTATATTAAAATGTGTTTGGAGACCAAATTTTACATTTTTTTTGAATTTTTTTACTATTTATTAAGATGGTTTGAAAATCGTTGTTTTTCAATGGTGCAGAATTTTAATAAAAACAACGATTTTCAAACCATCTTAATAAATAGTAAAAAAATTTCAAAAAATGTAAAATTTGGTCTCCAAACACATTTTAATATAGATTAAACATCTGTCGGTTTGGATCGACCGTTTGGACTTTGAAAATCGGAGAACCAAATCGTTTGTTCCTGAAGCTAGGAACAATCGTTTTGAGCTTAGCCAACCTATATATATATATATATATACTAAAAGTAGAGTAAAGCTAATATAGGCTTAAGTGTACCATGCACTTAACCCTAGGACCGTACGATTTCTTTAAAAGCCGTGTAGCACGAATCTCAAAGCTAATCGTACGGTCCTAGGGTTAAGTGCACGTACACTTAAGCCTATATTAGCTTTACTCTTAAAAGTATTGTGTAAAATTTTCCATTTTTAACAATACTTTCATCATCTAGTTCAAGTCTCTATTTCCGTCTCCTATATACAAAAGTGCAACTTTAATTATGTGAAGAAAAAAATCTTTGTTAATCTTTCCAAAATGTCCAACAACCGACAGTTGTCCAAATAAAATTCCAAAAAAAAAGTGAAAATTTTATTCAAAAGAAATGAAAACTTTATAGTGTTTAGGGGTGATCGTCCACGAGGAATAATGGATCGAGCTTTTTATTCTTATGTTCTTTATTCATTAATTTTAATAAAAGAATATGGGATTAAATTAAATTATAAATTTAATTTGTTATCCGAACTGACTGCTGCGAGGTTCTACATAATTAAAGACTTGGTTTTTGATTTTTTTTTTTTCAAAGAAGTAATGAAAGGAGAAAACGGACACCCGATTATAAAATTAAAGTTTGCTTGTCTAAAATAGTTTGGCCCCGCGGCAATATTAGCCGAAATTTTTATTAAAATTAAAAAAAAACATAAAATTTAACATTTTGCATTTGTTTACGGATTATTTCCGATTATGTCAAATCTGAAGAATAATTCTCCGGATCCGAGCTTACTCTCTGGAGAATTATTCTCCGAATAAAAAATTTCACTTTCCAAAAAATTATTCTCCAGATTTGAGTTTTTTCAATTAAATAAAAAATGTTATGATTTATTTATTTTTTGTATTGAAATATTGAAATATTTTATATATTTTTTCTAGATGAAATATTATATAATTGAATTTATTAGAAATATTGCAATAAATAACTCGGATCAATATTTTTCAGGACACATTTTTTACATTTGTAAGAAATCGAGAAGGCAATGGATTTTCTATATGACGTGATTTCAAAAGGGCATCAGTCTGATATTGTGACCATAAATCTTACATAGGGCTAGGGCTGCACAAAAAATATGTAGTTCGTGATTCAATTCGAGTTTGAGTCGAAATAGTTCAAAATTAATTCAAACCAAACTCAAATTGGATCTGGTTAGTTCGAAATAGGTTCGTGAACTATTCTAGTTCGAATGTCAAAGTAACGTGAACCGTTGATTTCCGCTGATGAGTTATGTTCGCTGATAACTTAAAAGTTAAAACATAAGGCCGGCCAGCTATAAGTCATAACCCTTGCTCTCAGTTCTGAAACCCTAGACGACTTTCACCTCTCGCTCTCGACGACTACGATCACTCTTCCTTGTTGTAAAAAAGTTCGTAAAAGATTCGAAATTGAGTTCGTAAAAAATTCGATTAGAAATTAATTCAAACTAAACTCAAACTGAAATAAGTTCAATTCGATTCGATTCGTTTACAGCCCTACATAGGGCTGTGCAAGAAATAGTGTGAGAAAGTTGAAATTGAGAAGGCAATGAATTTTTGGAAGCGAATTTGCTGCAATTATAAAAGATCGCAAGGTTCTGCAATTCCAATCTCAACTGTTTATTTATTAGAATACACAAATCTCAACATAAGTTAATTTTTATGCACGGATCGCGAAACATATGAACAATTGGAATTAGAATCACAGGATCCCTGCGATCCTTTTGGAATGGCAGCAGATTTATTTTGGAACTTTTTCTATGTTCTCCGCCACCCCGCTGGTACTGTTTTGCCCCGGAATACCAAGGCATTACGCTGCTCCACATCGTTCCAATAAACCAACAAATCCATTTGGTCCCGCTTAATTTCCCATCCCTTTCCGCTTGCTGTTTTGATCGGATACAAGTTTTTTGAATCGAATTCCCCCTTACCAGTTACCAGTTACCAGTGAGCGGCCTCCCAGCTTCTGTGAGAGGATGTTCCAAATTACCCGCGCACATGGGCATTTATAAAGCAAGTGGATTAATTGCCCTCTCCAGCGGGGCATTGCATAGTCAGGCGTCAACAGCTCGTCTCTAAAATGAAGGTACGAATATTGATGCAAAAATTAATTGTTAGATGTCTCAGCGGCTGCGGGCACAAATTTGATGTGATGTGATGTACGGAGTTGATGCATCAAAAGTATGTATGTGTGCAAGCACGATTCGGCTGTATTAAAAAGTGTGATTTTTGTATACATTTAGTATTTTTCTAATTTAGTGTGAGTTTTATACAGATTATTTGTCCATTTTAGTGTGAAGTTTTATGCATAATATTCTATATAGTTTGCAATAAAATTAATTGTCATTAGACTTAGTATGAGAATTTTGAAAATCTGACTCCACCACAAAATATTTCTTAATTAATCAATATGCACTAGTGGAGAAAGGCACATCAGTGTCAGCCTATTTGTGTCAGGCAGTACAAAAAAAAAATCTATATCAGTTATATTAAGAAAAGATACTAAAAACATTTTGTATCGGTTCAATTATAAGTCGACACTAATACAGAACTTTTTATATTGGTTATTAGTGTAACAGCCGATACAAATAGTTCAGAAACAATCTGTATCGATACAAATACACCACTATTAGTATCGGTTATTAGTAAACAACCGATACAAATTGTCTCTGACTATTTGTATCGGTTGGTACACTAATAACCGATACAAAAAGTCTTGTATTATGGAGAAAATATCTATAATTTTATACATAATTTTATCTGAAATATGGAGAAAATATCTATAATTTTACTTTTAATTGTGAATACTGTTTAGTCGGCTGTCAATAAAATTGTTTTAAACATTACCTTATCTATTACGTAAACATGTCTATAATGAATCATCTACATATTCCCCATTCCATTCAGATGATGGACAAACCACGCGTCCTTCCTTGTTTCGGTTTCTCTGGAATCTGGATGGACCAGAAAAATTGAGTTTTTTTTTTTTTTTATTGGGAAAAAATTAAGGATTCAGTTCTGTGGAACTGATGGAACATTCCAGTTTGAGAGGGATGTATATAAAATTAAAAAAAAAAATTCATTAGCAGGCATAAAATGGTTGAATTACCTTAATATTACGGTTATTTAATTTTGATCTTGCCAGATTCGAGAATGTGTTCCAGATCTTTCTAGATCAATTGCATGCAGTTTAATATTATCATCAGATGATTCTGAATTCAAACTAGAGTGCACAACACTTCTAGTGTTGAGCTCACTTCAATCCAATCCAGAAACCCTAATCGAGTCTTGCATATTCAAGAAACTGGCAAGGATTATAGAAACAAATGATAAGAAGAGCAAGGCCGAGCTATAGTCAGGGACGGATCTACTGTAGCACTGGAAATTCAAAACTAATTTATAAAGACAGAGTTTTAGATCTTTGTCCTACTCTGAAAATTGATATTGTCCTATCTTGAATAATTGATTATTTAAATGTTATGAAGTAAATTGTGTTAGAATATTATTTTGTTGTTTTTGTTATCATTTTTTTTATCTAGTACTTGATTATCTAATGGGTTTGGATCCGATTATCTATTTAAATCCGATTTAATAATTTCTTGTTCTACCCTGATCAGAATCTTGCATCCGTCCCTGGCTGTAGTTGCACTGAGTTTATTTGAATGTGGGAATTTGGGGGAGAATGAACCAATTGATGAAGAAACTGGGGAGGTAGACGAGGATTATGTATTAGGTTATTGAAATTTGAGATGTTTTTTTTCCTATTTTCTTAATGGGTTTCTTTTTGGTGGGTTTTAAAGATACCAGTAGACTAGTAATAATCTTGTTCTCTTCTTAATTAGCTATACCTGGGTACGCATTTTATTTGTTGACAAATTTGTGATAATCAAAATGTTTAATCAAATTGTTATCAATATGAGAAATTGTCAATATTAATTTGTTTATTTATTTCCTGTGTTTTTTTAAATGCAGCTAATAAAATTGTATAAAAATGCCCGATGCAGCTGTTTATTTATTTCTCTGATTTAAACAGTGTATGCTCGCTCTCTCTCTCTCTCCATGTTGTGCCCGATGCACATGTTTTGTGAGACATCTATGATGCGATAAATTTTATGACTAATATACTCATTACCTCGCATCCGCTACACATTTGTCTGTAAAGTTTTCTCCATAACAGTATCATGAACAGAAAATGGTAAAGAAAAAAAAAAAAAAAGAAACGGAAAGGGCTCGAGGAGAGAGAAAACATCAGCTGCTCATTCAAAGTTCAAACTTAAAATTGGTGGCCCAAATAAGTGGACGAAATAAACGAATAGCCCAACTAAATGAAACAAAGAAGTAATAGCTGGCCCAAATAAGATTACTCATTTTACTTAGTAGCCTTTTTATAACCATCGGATTCGGATCCCACCCGACAGACCCATCTTCTTTCTTCTGCAGTCGTCCTTTGATTAGCGAAACCTACTCCACACTGCCCCAAATCTCCCTTCCGATCATTAACCGTGTTTACCTTTTAAAGAAATTTAACGAATCTGTTAAAAATCAAATCTGAAGAATCAGACTACAAGGAAGGAAGGAAGGAAGGAAGAAACTGCGTAACTCGGATGGTGATTTCCAAACCATGGTAGCAGCGAAGGTTTAGGGCTTGATATAGTAGAAGGTCCTAATTTTAAGTAAGGTACTTCACTAACAACAGGATTGGGAGGGGGTAGGGGGGAGCTGTTCACCTCCTCGATCCGTCTCTAGCTGTTGTTTTCTCTCTTGATCAGTTTGTGCTTTCTGGAATCAGCTAGTAAGGTTTGGTTGAGCAAATGTGGTATGATTGTAGACTCTAGAAGGACATTAACAAAATTAATTCACTTACAGAGTTCTAGCTATGCAAGTGCCCCCAATCGATGTGTTACCTTCGACTTCGACCTCTCCTTCTTCTTCTAAGAAAAAGGACCTGGTCCCGGTAGGGAAGCGGGCCATAGACATACTTGAACGCAATGAGCCGATCCCGCCACCTAAGCTTGGCATGCGGTTTGATACCATGGATGAGGCATATGAGTACTACCTTGCATATGGATACCGCAATGGGTTTGGTGTGACCAAACGCAACTTCCACACTCGCAATGGGGTTCGTTACCGTTACACCCTCATGTGCTACAAAGGCGGCAAGCCCAAGAATAAGCCTGGCTTGAAGGTTTGCTGATTTGTCTAGTTTGGGTTCAATTTTAATCGTAGTTAAGATTTAAAAAAATATTATCAAATCCATTTATTAAAGGTTTGGTTTTGGGTCTTCCATTAGACTAAAATCTACTCTGCATACTTCAAAAAAGTAAAATTCATAACAGGCAGCATTAAAATCTTTATATTATCTATGCTAATAATTCAGAATAATTGTGTGATTAGATTGTCATTAGATTTGAAGTATTAAGTGGGAGAATATTTTATGTTAGAATGGGTTGCAGATTTATGGTTTAACTTTCTAAATCAATTGTTAATTCACATAATGTGTTCTTGAACCTCCATTGCACCTACCTGCACTTCTTTTTGCTGGCCAGATCATTTGGTTCTGGATTAGTTATGGTCATCTCTACAGACCTAGTGATGTACATCCAGAAAAGATCCAGGAAATTGACTAAAAAGCACAGGGGCAGAGCTAGACCTTTAAACTATGGGGGTCAATCGTGAATGACGGTCAATCATATAAATTTTTTATGCTATGAATGGGGGTCAATTTTACGATATCTATAGTATTTTACTCTAAATTATATAAAATATCGTGTATAATTATAAAAAAATTGAAAATAAATGGGGTCAATTGATCCCCATTACTTAATTGTGTCTCTGCCTCTGAAAAGGCATTTCTAATCCAGATTTTTTGATGAAAGGTGCGTAGGAGGCTTGTGGCCAAGACCGACTGCAAGGCCGTGATGGTGGTCAAGTTCAATAACTTACAAGGCAACTGGGAGGTTGTCTTTCTGGAACTTGAACACAACCACCCATGCAATCCTGAAATGGTACGCTTCATGATGTGTTTCAGAGACTTACCTGATTGGAAAAAGGACTACCAACCGTTCAATGCAAGAACAAGGCTCCATCCAAAAATTCATGCAGGTCGTGGCCGACCTGCCCGGCCAAAGGAGTATGTAGAAAGAACATTAGGTCAGAGAGGTTTTTCAATGGACATGGGGAAATGGCGCTTCACCGAAGCTGATGTGGAGGCGTTGCTTGCGTTCTTCGACAGGAATCAAGCACAAGATCCCGGTTTCTTTTACAGCTGGGATATGGACGAGGCAGGTCGGTTGAAGAATGTGTGTTGGGTTGACCACAGATCAAGAGAAGCTTACAAGTACTTTGGTGATGTTGTTGCTTTCGACACTGTTTATTTAACTGAGCAGTATGTGATACCTCTTGTTGCATTTCTGGGGGTGAGTCATCACGGCCAGGTGATTTTACTGGGATGTGGTTTGTTGGGAGATGAATCAGTAGAGACATATGTCTGGCTGTTCAAAAAATGGCTAAAATGCATGGACGACAGGCCACCAGGGGCTGTTATAACAAGTCACTCCGGTGCAGTGGTTCGTGCAGTTACCGAGGCATTTCCCTCTGCCAGGAGGAGATTTAATTTATGGCATATTTTAAAAGACCTTCCAGAACTTTCTGGAAGGACCGAGGATAAGGAAGCCATGAGCATGAGGGTCCGTAAGGTCGTATTTGGTTCTCTCACTGGTGCGGATTTCGAAAGAGACTGGATGGAAATGATTAAGCAGTATGGTTTGACTGAAAATCGATGGCTTGCTGCTCTGTTTGAGGAGAGAGACAAGTGGGTTCCGGCATACATCAAAGAGACCTTCTGGGCTGGCCTGGGTACTATGCATAGAAGTGAGAGACTAGACCACTTCTTTGACGGGTACATAACCCCAGAAACAACCATCAAGGGATTTATAGAACAGTATGATACAGCCATGCGGCTTAGGTACGATAGAGAGATGTATGATGATTTCAGATCGTTGCAACAGTGTCCTGACATGTTGTCTGGTTTACTTTTCGAAGAGCAGATGGCGAAGATTTATACGATAAACATGTTTCTCAAGTTCCAGGACCAAGTGCGCCAGCTAGTAAGGGTTAATTGTAAAGAGGCGAGCCGCACCGGGTCCATGGTGACATATACTGTGACAGTAATAGGAAAAGGTAAGAAGCTTGATTATAGAGTCGTGTTTAATAGTTTAGAGAAGGAGGTGTGGTGCATCTGCCGATCATTTCAGTTCAAAGGTATTTTGTGTAGCCATTCCTTGGCTGTGCTAAAGCAGGAACTTGTGATGTACATACCGAATGAGTATGTTCTTGACAGGTGGAAGAAGGATTACAACCGGCCGCATGAACAGGAGAGTATTAAGGCATTGCCTCAACCTGATTCCCCAGCACAGCTGCCATATCATGATGACGTGGTGGATGGTGCAGATTCAGCTGGGGAGGAGAGAGAAGAGAAGGGCAAAGATCCCCTGTACCAGCATGGGAACAAGTTTCTGGCCGAGTTGGCTGAACTTGGTTCGTTGGACCAGGATGGCATGGAGTATGCACTGTCAGTTATGAAGGAGGCGAGAGAAAAGATAATGAAGAAGTTTGAAGAGACAAAAGGAGGCGGAGGCGGGTCCATGTCTGGTGCTGTATCAACATCTGGCGATAAAGAAAAGGAGAAAGGGAAGAAGAAAGAGAAATCAAGTAAGAAGGGAAAGAAGATTGCCACTGATGGTAGTAGTGGCATGAAAGAAAGTTCTGAAAGTGGAGTTGCTGCAACTCCAGTTGTAACAATGGCTGCTCCTCCAGGGATATTTTACCTGCCAATACACCCCCACCCGATGGCATTCCCGCCTTTCCCACCTCCCATGCCAGCTCCTGTACCACCTGTTATGCCAGTATCACCTGAGAAGGCTAAGAAGAGAAAGAAGAGAAGAAGGGACTAGTAAGTTCAATGCAAGTACTTTTCCTGACCAACTGTTGTGAAAGTGCTACTGAACCTATTTGAACTGTCTGAACCTGATCCTATGTTCCCCTAACTGTTGGTCATATCTGACAACCATTAAAAACTGTTGGATTTTCTAATCTGACAGCCAGTAACTCTCATATAGAGTGGTTCGGGAACAGTATAAATGCATAATTTCCTGCTTAATTATGATTTAGTTCATTTGTATATGAGAGTCTTTGTTTTCTCTTTTCTCTAAGACTTTGTTTATCTTTGCAGATTATGTCTAAGCTAATGAGGCTAATAAGATGATCTGACATGCATAGTTTGCAATTTTGTAATTTGGGTTGGTTTCTTGTTTTGGAATAATTTAACCAATATGAAGTGGCCAACTTATCTGTTTTTAGACATCTATAGGAGTTCTGTTTGTATTCTGAAGGTTTGCTCCATTCCAGTATGGATGGATACTTTTCTTAGGCATATTCTGTTTTAAAAGAGAAGGAAAAGATAGTCTTGTAGTTTTGTAGTATATACCTTGCCATAGTGGGTAAATGTTAAACTTTTTTTCTCTTAAAATTAAGTGTTACATTTTTCATGTTGGTATTTAACAATATGTAGTTTTGCCAGTTCATTCTTTTTGCTTCCTTGTTCCATTTTACATGCATAAATAGAAAAAAAATATAGATAATTGGGACTGAAATTTTCAGTAGTAAATGCTTATTCGCTTCTTTGAATTGTTGGAAGCTTTTTATCTATTTTACATCATCAGTTCGTGAAAAGTGTTCTGAAGGTTTTTTATGTTTTATTTTACTATTTATTTGTTTATTTTTTAATGCCTTGATTGCTACTCTGCTCCTGTCATTTGCCATCTTCAAGACTCTTGATAGACAAAAGCTAGCAGAGATCTCGGTTCCAGATATTTTTAATCTTTTTCTTGAATAATGATACGTCAGCTCACTCATTTCCCCAATAATTTGATTTGTGGTATTCTCTAATGTTATATTTACGTCAATTTAATTGTAAAAAAAAAGAAAAGCTTGTCAGCATTACAATTTAATAACATGGGTCGAGATGTAACAACTACTACCTTTTATAAGAGATATGGTTGAGCGATGCGAAGTTTACCTCCGGAGTTCCATTTCTATTGAGGCCTTATTAACCTTACGGAAGGTAAATATAGTGGATCACTCTTCAGGCCTGAATCCAGGTCGATGATATTAACACTTTTTTTTATTTTTTAATAACACAATATTACTTAAACACTTTACTATATAGATAATTTTATCCTTAATTAAGTATATCCTAAATTTGATTCTCTCTCATATCTTATTATAGACTTTCTTTGTTTAAAATCTATTTATCTCTCATATACTATTGTATGATTTCTTTCTTTAAAAGTTAGATTTATAAAATTAGTAAGTAGTTTCTTATTTTCATTATTTGTTTTTGTCACATCTTAAGATTTAAAAAATACAACAATGAAAGATTTAATTATATTATGACAAATCTAGCAAAATTGAATATATTGATTTATTTTACCCAACTCCACAAATTTTATTGGCAATTTATTTAAAATCCGAGTAACATTGTTTCAACTTGATTTATTTTATTTATTAATTTATCTAACTACCCGAATTTCTGAAAACTTACCCCAATAATCTTAAACGTATTCCTTAATTCGGATAGTATTTGTTGTTGGACTGTGCAAAAATATACTTAGTCATTTGCAAAACATATATTTGTTGAATATTACAGTTTCTTGTTTTGAGTTATTATGCAGGTTCATGACGCTATACACATAAATGATGAAGTATCAATTGCCATACATATCAAGGATGAGTCATGAAGAACCAAAGACTAGACTAAGACTTAGCTCAAGATTAGCATAAGTTAGAAATCTATAAAATCGATAAAATATGTTTGAGATTAAGGTAATTCACATAAACCGTTACAACAGTTAAACAATCGTCACAACAAAATAATTCATATGCCGAATTTCACAGAGAAAATGATTTATTTCGTTGTAACGGTTAATCAAACGTTACGACAGAATAAATCATTTCGGACTCCAAATTTACAAAGACAAATGTCGTAACAACCATTGTAACGCTTGACAAGCGTTAGGGTTACTGCCAAAGCCGATTGACTTGGGCTAACCGTTACAACAGTTGACGCCAGTTACATTATTTTGTTTCTCTCTCTATAAATAGAAGTAAATAGGTTTTGGAATAAGATCTAGCCGCCTCAAATTGTAATATTCCAAATTTCTTTGAGATATAGAATTCTCCATTGTTGCTTGTGCATCAAACTTCAATATCTTTACAACAATCTCAAGCATACTTCACCATACTCAATCTCTTGTAAGAACTCGAGTGATTTGTGTGAGAAATCGTGTGTGATCAAACTTTAGAGGCTTTAGTGCTCAAGAGCCTATTTTGTGTGCTCAGGTCGAATGACTTCCTGAATGTTTATAAGAGCTCACCAGTTTCACCTTCTAATTCTTTCTTATTGGGTAAAGAAAGGTGCACCATCAAGAAAGTCACAAAGCCCCTAAAAAGTAGTAATTAGTGCCAAACTCTATAAACATCTCTCGTGTCAAATGTCTCTTAATTCTTCCATTCACTTTACGTACACTTGTTTTGTTTTTCTTGTTTCCGCCAAAAACAACTTACATACACATTAGATATATATATTTGTGGTGAACATTAAATTACTTAAAGTTAGAATTTTCAAAGGCCCCATATTTACCCCTCTAGGTGCCGTTAGGGACAACCTTTTGTATGATTTTTTTTATTAAAATTCAGTAATTAATTATATTAATGAAATTATTATTCTAAAATTGCATTCGATTATTATTTATAATAAATTTAAACCAGAGGTATAAGATAATAGAAAACTGAATAATAACTAGATGGTTCTAAGTTCATGTATTTGTATGATATATTATAAAATTGAAATCATAATTTAAAATTACGAGGAACTAATTAAGTATTTTTATACGATGAGGTTTTGCTATGATATTACTCACTTGTTAAATATTTTGTTATATAGTTCATCCAAGAGATATTATTATTAATTTGAATTTATTTTATTTTATTTGTTGTAACGTATATAAGTCTGTCCATCGTTTATATATTTGCATGTATACGAATTAGATCGGGACTATGCACTATAATATCAAATCGGTTAATTTAATATTTAATTATAAAGGTGCTTTATGTTATCAGAAGTCAGAACCTTAATAATTATTTACATTTATTTGTTATAATCATCAAATAATTTATTTGTTTGTTTCATTGATCTTCAATGACAGTGGATTCTAATAAACAAAGAGGATATTAAATTTGAGGATCTTCAATTTATTTGTTATAATCCTATATATTTGAAGTCTTGAGACATAAATAAGAATTAGCCAAAAAATAATTATTGAAAACTAGGACAACTCTGGGCGGATCCATTTATAAAGAACGGGGTCAGTCACCTTTATTTTTAAAAATTGCACAAGTGTATTTCATATTTCATGTATTTCAAATAAAAAAATATATGTACTATAAAATTGAATTTCAAGTTTAAAAAATAATAATAACCTTATAGGCAACGGACCAAAATCGTACCAATGTCCGATTGGAACCATCCGATTCGTGTTAAAAGTGGTGTACCGCTTCAAGATTTTTGCCGGTTAAGTTAATTCAAAGCAGGGGCGGACTCAGTGTAGACCAAGGGGGCAGCCCCCCCCCCCCCACTCCTGGATTTTGAGTTTTAATGGAGATTTATCGGTTCCAACTGGTTTTGCTCCTCCAAAAATTATTTTGCCTCCTCTGAATGTTTAATTAGTAATTCGGATTAAATTTATAGTTAAAATTAAAATAAATTTCTTGAACTATGATTGGTAATTATAATTACAAGTCATAATATTAGAAATTATAAATTAGAACATTATAAAATATAAATTAAAATATTATTTTTTATCAAATTTTCAATCAGTTATTTGGTTTAAATATATTTTTTTTTATCCCTTCCTAACGAAAGTACTGAATCAGTTCCTGATTCAAAGCCTCTAAGGCTCCAACCGGACATCATTTTGCCTATTCTCTCCAGGTAAATGCGGTCAACAGCTACATAGGATGACGGATTTCAAAAGCTGCTCACAACTTGTCTTTTTTTAAGATCCACCCATCAAACTTTTGGGGCTAGCGTTTTGCACGGAAAAAAACAGACACTTCATCGATAGTTCATACAGAGTTGTATCTTTGTATGGTTTCTACCTGTTGGCCTGTTGTAATCGGAGAAAAGTATACAAGACGATTGGACTCCGGATTTATTGTGGATGTTTGTGTGAACATAGAACCATCTTAAATTAAAAAAATAATTAATAATGTAACAAAAAGAAAACCCTTGGTCATATATAGGGCTGTAAATGAGCTGGCTCGGGCCGAGCTGGGCCTTAGCGCAGCTCGTTAATTTTGGACCGAGCTGTTAGCGAGCCAGCTCGTTAACAGCTCGCGAGCTAAAATCTCAGCTCAAACTCGTGATGAGCCGGCTCGCGAGTCAGCTCACGAGCCACGAGCTGGCTCACTGGGTTTTGTTGGACCTTGTTTTAAGAATAAAATAAATTTTACAAATCTTTTTGGACCGAGTTGAACCAAACTTGACAATATAAAATATATACAAATTCATACAAATTCACAAATTGATGCCTAACTGAGCTAACTCGTGAGCTGGCCAGCGAGCTAAGGCCTTAGCTCAGCTCATTAATTTTGGCCTGAGATGTTAGCAAGCCAGCTCGTTAACAGCTCGGTCCACTATTGAACGAGCTGTTACCGATCGAGTCAGATGTGAGTCACGAGCGAGCCACGAGTTACGAGCTTTTTGGACAGCCCTGACTCATATAGACATAAACTCATATCGTGATTAGGTCCTACATGTCAGCACATATATTAGCTTGTTAGTATAGTGCTACGGGGCTATATGCCATACAAACTTGGTCTCATATTTGATTATTTTAGAACAAGCAAGGAGAAGAAAAGCAAAATTGTTATTGAAGCATTTTTGTCCTTAAATCTCATAAAAGTTTAAATTATTATTCTTCCAAATATTTTTTTAAAATATTAAAAGACCACAAGTCACTCAACTATTTAATATTCACAAAAATAAAAATTCATTTTAAACCTGCAACCTCTCTATTTTGCGGAACAATATGGATTTATTTGAGAGAGAGAACTCTAGACCGTATAAATTTGAATTTATATAAGATTAATGATTGAACACTAATAAACTCCCGCATCAAAAAATAATTTATAAAAGATGTTACTAATCTGTGTATATTTATATAGATTTTGTAACATATTCATCGTTAATAATAATGTATTTTCACTGAAACAGATAAAAAAAGAGTATATATGTAGATAAAAATTGTAGGTAGGTAGGCAACAAAGAGCAGACGAACAATTAAAAATTTCTTTCATGTTATTAATAATTAGTTTGATCGCGGAGAAATTATATTTCATCATGCATGCTAATGCGATACATATGCATGTAGATTTATAATCTGTGTATATTTATAAAAGATGTTACTAATCTGTGTATATTTATATAGAATTTGTAACATATTCATCGTTAATAACAATGCATTTTCACTTAAACAGATAAAAAAAAAAATAGTATATATGTAGATAAAAATTGTAGGTAGGCAACAAAGAGCAGACGAACAAAAATTTATTTTATGTTATTAATTATATTGCATCATGCTAATGCGACACATATGCAAGTGGTGGCCTTAAAAACGGAGCAAAAAGGAATGGAAATTAGAGAGCGTAAACCCACTTTCTCTGTAATTGTATCTAATCGAACAGCTGTGCTGCCCAATTCAGGCGGAGGCCAGAGCGCTTATGCAGGCAGTGGATTATGCCAGAGCTCAGCGTGGTCGTTCGGCAACAAAAGATTAAGAATGAAGGATTAAAAGCTTAAGGAGCACTAAGGAACCGATATTCGGTTGTCTTAATCCGTGGGTGAAGGATTAAGTGCTTAAGGAAGGGGTGGGGGTGCCTTAAAGTTCGGACAGAGGATTAAGATCCAGGCAAAATGAGGTAATCTTAATCTGCGCTAAAGAATTGGTGTTCGGTAGAATTAAGCTGCTAAGGAAGTTAAAGAAAGCAGATTAAGCCTTAAGGAGGCTTAATCCTCTCCAACCGAACAGCACCGCTCGCAGATGCAAAGCTGCGTTTTTTACACGGATAATGCAACACTGGCACAGGTTGTATCAACTCCTATGCCACCGGATGCAATAGACTGGAGGGCGTACAAGGAAGTCTTACACATCTGAAAAATTTTGAAGTCAAACAATGGGTACAGGTGTCGCCACCGAGGACGTGACCAAAACAAGCTGGCGGATCTCCTGGCAAAAAAAGGAAGGATTCTAAGTGGGAATGAAATAGATACACGTTTCCAATTTTGGATTTGGAAACAATAGTCTTGCAGTGATTAGGTTCTTTAATTTTGAGATAGCTGGGGCTGTTAAAACCTTTATCCATTGTAAGCTTTCAAATATTGAAATGAAATTGCCTACGGGCTTCGAATCAAAAAAAAAAAAAACAATGCGGTCAACAGCTACATAGGATGACGGATTTCAAAAGGTGCTCACAACTTGTCTTTTTTTAAGGTCCACCCATCAAACTTTTGGGGCTAGCGTTTTGCACGGAAAAAAAAGACACTTCATCTATAGTTCATACAGAGTTTGTATCTTGTATGGTTTCTACTTGTTGACCTGTTGTAATCGGAGAAAAGTATAGAGGATTGGACTCCGGATTTATTGTGGATGTTTTGTTTGAACATAGAATCATCTTAAATTAAAAAAAAATTAATAATGTAACAAAAAGAAAAGCCTTGGTCATATAGACATATACTCATATCTGGATTAGGTCCTACGTGTCAGCACATATATTAGCTTGTTAGTAGGGCTGCGAATAAATCAAACTGAATCGAACTTACTATTTGAGTTTGGTTTGAATTATTTTTAATCGAATTTTTTACGAACTCAATTTCAAATTTTTTACGAACTTTTTACAATAAGGAAGAGTGATCATAGTCACCGAGAGCGAGAGGTGAAAGACGTATACGGTTTCAGAACTGAGAGCGAGGGTTACGACTTACGAGTTATGGCTTATGGCAGTGCAGTCTTATGTTTTAACTTTTAAGTCATCAGCGAACATAAGTCACCAGCAGAAAACAACGGTTCACATTACTTTGAGATTCGACCCAAAATAGTTTGCGAACCTATTTCGAACGAACCAAGTTCAGTTCGAGTTTAATTTGAACTAATTTCGAACTATTTCGAATCAAATTTTTTACAAACTTTTTCAAGTCAAAACTCAAATCAAATCACAAACTATGAATTTTTTTTTGCAGCCCTACTTATTAGTATAGTGCTACGGGGCTATGTGCCATACAAACTCGGTCTCATATTTGATTATTTTTAGAACAAATGAGGAGAAGAAAACCAAAATTGTTATTGAAGCATTTCTGTCCTCAATTGTCCGCCAATTACAAATTTATAATTACAGAGCAAGTATCAATCTCATAAAAATTTAAATTATTCTTCTGAACAATTTTTTTTTTAAATATTAAAAGATCAAGTCACTCAACTATTTTTCAAACTTGCAACCTCTCTATTTTTCGGACCAAATTTGAAACCTGCAACTATTCACAAAAAAAAATCATTTCAAACCTGCAACCTCTCTATTTTTCGGACCAAATTTTATATGGATTTATTTGAGAGAGTTAACTTACACCGTATAAATTTGAATTTATATAAGATTAATGATTGAACACTAAAGATGTTACTAATCTATGTATATTTATATAGATTTTGTAACATATTCATCGTTAATAATAATGTATTTTCACTTAAATAGATAAAAAAAAATAGTATATATGTAGATAAAAATTGTAGGTAGGCAACAAAGAGCAGACAAACAAAAATTTATTTTATGTTATTAATTATAGGGAGTGACTAATAGTCCCCCCATTCTATCTCCTAAATGTCCCCCTAACTAACTTATCCATAAAGTATGATGGGGACCACTAACTAACTTGAATAAACAATAACTACTTTGGAGACCACTTAAATTTGAAAAAAATTACAACTAGCATGAACATGTATGAACACTTATGCACGCAAGTATTCTTAGATAATATATCAAGTATTCATACCTAAGACATCAAGTATTTAAACAAAAAATTGGACATCAACTTTCTTTTCTCTCTAGTCACACACCCATCCTTTACACATTTTTAGAAGTGGGTTTTTTTTTTCCGTTTAATCTCGTCAATGTTTCTAACAATCTATGAGGAATTTTGTAAATCTAAAACCACGAACATTTTCTACGTAATTTTCTCTTTCAAATGAGATCCATGATGAAGTACTTTCGGGTTCTTTATTGTTCAAGTACTCATACCTCGACATACAAGTATTCATACTAAATTTAGAAAGTATTCATACTAAAAATATATAAAGTACTCATTCTATAACTTTGAATGTATCATTATTAGTAAATATACAAACTACAAAGTATTCATACTAAAACATGTAATATTCACACTAAAACATTACATGTATACATATACTTATCAGCAAATATTCAACATATAACATATTCAAACTACAAAATTACTATAAAATATTCAAACTACAAAGTATTCATACTAAAACATATAAAATATTCATACTAGAACATTAAAATATTAACACTTACGCATTGAAGTGTGAATTTTTATGTTGTAAAATATTCCTCAGAAATTCCTAAATGATTTACACCTCGTCGAGCAAGTATTTACATCTTGTAATGCAAGTATTCATACCTAAAATACAAAATATATTTCTAAAAAAACTGTGCACAAGTACGAATGCCTATGCACGCAATTATTAATATATAAGATATCAAGTATTCATAACTAAGATATCAAGTATTTTTAATAAAAATATTAACATCAAGTATTCATACTTATACATTGAAGTGTGAATTGTTATGTTGTAAAATAACTTTAATTAGTTAATTTGTTTGATACTTGAACATATTGATACATACTAAGGAAAGTATTCATACTTATACGATGCACAAGTACGAATGCATATGCACGCAAGTATTAATATATAATATATCAAGTATTCATACCTAAAATATCAAATATTTATAATAAAAATATTAACATCAATTATTCATACCTAAACATTGAAGTTTTAGTAAAAATATTAATATCTAAAATTTTAAGTATTCATACTTACGCATTGAAGTGTGAATTGTTATGGTGATAAATCAATTAATCTATTTGGTGCTTAAATGTATTGATAGGTACTGGAGAAAGTATTTATACCTATAACTAAAGTATGAATGTATTTGATGCTTGAAGTATGAATTGAAAATATTATAGTCCAGCAATTATACAGATAAAAATTTTCTTGAGATTCATGTGAATCAATTTAGCATTCTCTGCATGAACGCACCGTTTGTGTTTAGATACAGACCATCCGATCATAATCTGGACCACTCAGGTAATGCATGAGATATTTAATATCTGTGCAAATATAATGTAAGTATTCACACTATAAGATTGAAAGTATTCACACTACAAGGTATGAATACTTGCTCGACGAGGTATGAATACTTGCATGTCGAGGTATGAGTACTTGAACGACGAAGAATCCGAAAGTACTTCATCATGGATCTCATTTGAAAGAGAAAATTACGTAGAAAATATTCGTGGTTTTAGATTTGCAATATTCCTCGCAGATCGTTAGAAATATTGATTAGATTAAACGGAGAAAAAAAAACCACTTCTAAAAACATGTAAAAGATGGGTGTGTGGCTATGGAAAAAAGAAAATTTATGTCCAGTTTTTTGTTTAAATACTTAATATCTTAGGTATGAATACTTGATATATTATATAGGAATACTTGCGCGCATAAGTGTTCATACATGTGCACACCAATTATATTTTTTTCAAATTTAAGTGGTCCCTCAAGTAATTAATGTTTCTCCTAGTTAGTTAATGGTCCACATTGTACTTTTTTATGGATAAGTTAGTTAGGGGGACATTTAGGGGACTAAATGGAGGGGGACAAAATCTTTATTCTTAATTATATTGCATCATGCATGCTAATGCGATACATATGCAAGTGGTGGCTTTGAAAAGGGAGCAAAAAAGGAATGGAAATTAGAGAGCGTGAACCCACTTTCTCTGTGCATAATACACGTTTACATACATACAATTGCATGTCAAAATTCATGATTAGTTGGGCTGTTTGATTAGAAATATTTTTTAAGATCCACCCATCAAATTTGAGAGCAGTTTGGGTCCGATGTACATCGGATTCAAACTGAATTCGATGGGCTACATAACCGTTCGATCTACTTTATAATATGTGCGCATCGCTTTAATATCTGTGCGTGTTAGCTTTAATAATCGTGTGCACCGATTATAAAGCAGATTGTACGGTTTTGGAGCCCATCAGACCCAAACTGCTCTCATAAAACTTTGGGTGCGTATCCTCTGAGATATCTCAATTTTTGTGTGACCGACGTGTCTGATGCCTATTTAGGAAAACGTAGGGGCAGTATTATTTGTGCTTTGAGATTCGTGCAGAACGGACTTGAACGATCGAGATATTTTAAAAAGTCACGCAAAGTTTGAGATATCTCAGAGGATGCGAATTCTAAAACTTTTGGAGCACTAGCGTTTTGCACGGAAAAAAAAAGAGAGTAGTTCATAGTTCATACAGAGTTGTATCTTTGGGGTATGTTTGGATGGTGTAAGAATAGCTAGAATAGCAAGCTATTCAAGAATAGCTCCTATTCGGAATAGCAATTTGTATCCAAACGACATTTTTGCTATTCGGAATAGCGAGAATAGCTGCTATTCGCTATTCTTACAAAAACATGGAATAGCATTTGTTGCTTTCAATATTAATACTAATCTGATATTTAAACTAATATTATATTACATTTAATATTTAAATTATTATTATATTGTATTATATTTATTCTAATATTATATTATATTTAATCTAATATTTTATTTAATACTAATCTAATATTTAAAATAATATTATATTACATTTAATAATTATATTAATATTATATTGTATTATATTTAAAATAATATTATATTATATTTAATAATTAAATTAATATTATATTGTATGGTATTTAAACTAATATTATATTACATTTAATGTAATATTTTATTTAATACTAATTTAATATTTAAAATAATATTATATTACATTTAATATTTAAACTAATATTATATTACATTTAATCTAATATTTTATTAACACTAATTTAATATTTAAATTAATATTATATTTAATCTAATATTATATTATATTTCATCTAACATTTTATTTAAAACTAATCTAATATTTAAAATAATATTATATTATATTTAATCTAATATTTTATTTAATACTAATCTAATATTTAAAATAATATTATATTACATTTAATATTTAAACTAATATTATATTACATTTAATCTAATATTTTATTTAATACTTATCTAATATTTAAAATAATATTATATTAAATTTAATATTTAAACTAATATTATATTACATTTAATCTTATATTTTATTTAATACTAATCTAATTTTTTAAAATAATATTATATTACATTTAATATTTAATCTAATATTATATTACAGTTAATTTAATATTTTATTTAATACTAATTTAATTTTTAAAATAATATTATATTACATTTAATATTTAAACTAGTATTATATTACATTTAACCTAATATTTTATTTAATACTTATTTAATATTTAAATTAATATTATATTATATTAATATAATATTTTATTTAATACAAATTTAGTATTTAAAATAATATTATATTACATTTAATATTTAAATTAATATTATATTGTATTATATTTAGTCTAACACAAAACTTATTATTTTATTCATTCTCTCCAAACTCTATTCCAAATATGCAATCCAAACAACTTTTTCACTATTCCGAATAGCACTGTTCTTAAACAGTAGCTATTTTTATTTACTATTCTAAACAATAGCTATTCTAGTTATTCTAAAGTTCATCCAAACGTATTCTTGTATGGTTTCTACTTGTTGGCCTGTTGTAATCGGAGAAAAGTATACAAGACGATTGGACTCCGGATTTATTGTGGATGTTTGTGTGAACATAGAACCATCTTAAATTAAAAAAATAATTAATAATGTAACAAAAAGAAAACCATTGGTCATATAGACATAAACTCATATCGTGATTAGGTCCTACTTGTCAGCACATATATTAGCTTGTTAGTATAGTGCTACGGGGCTATATGCTATACAAACTTGGTCTATATTTGATTATTTTTAGAACAAACAAAGAGAAGAAAAGCAAAATTATTATTGAAGCATTTTCGTCCTTAAATCTCATAAAAGTTTAAATTATTATTCTTCTAAATACTTTTTTTTTTTAAATATTAAAAGACCAAGTCACTCAACTATTTAATATTCACAAAACAAAATTCATTTTGAACCTGCAACCTCTCTATTTTGCGGAACAATATGGATTTATTTGAGAGAGAGAACTCTAGACCGTATAAATTTGAATTTATATAAGATTAGTGATTGAGCACTAATAAACTCCCGCATGAAAAAATAATTTATAAAAGATGTTACTAATCTGTGTATATTTATATTGATTTTGTAACATATTCATCGTTAATAATAATGTATTTTCACTGAAACAGATAAAAAAATAATATATATGTAGATAAAAATTGTAGGTAGGTAGACAACAAAGAGCAGACGAACAATTAAAAATTTCTTTCATGTTATTAATAATTAGTTTGATCGCTGAGAAATTATATTTCATCATGCATGCTAATGCGATACATATGCATGTAGATTTATAATATGTGTATATTTATAAAAGATGTTACTAATCTGTGTATATTTATATAGAATTTGTAACATATTCATAGTTAATAACAATGTATTTTCACTTAAACAGATAGAAAATAGTATCCATGTAGATGAAAATTGTAGGTAGGCAACAAAGAGCAGACGAACAAAAATTTCTTTTTATGTTATTAATTATATTGCATCATGCTAATGCGACACATATGCAAGTGGTGGCCTTAAAAACGGAGCAAAAAGGAATGGAAATTAGAGAGCGTAAACCCACTTTCTCTGTAATTGTATCTAATCGAACAGGTGTGCTGCCCAATTCAGGCGGAGGCCAGAGCGCTTATGCAGGCGGTGAATTATGCCAGAGCTCAGCATATGCAAAGCTGCGCTTTTTACACGGATAATGCAACACTGACACAGGCTGTATCAGCTCCTATGCCACCGGATGCAATAGACTGGAGGGCATACAAGGAAGTCTTACACATTTGAAAAATTTTGAAGTCAAACAATGGGTACAGGTGTCGCCACCGAGGACGTGACCAAAACAAGCTGGCGGACCTCCTAGCATACAAGGACGTAACCAATTTTGGATTTGGGAGCAATAGTCTTGCAGTGATTAGGTTCTTTAATTTTGAGATAGCTGGGGCTGTTAAAACATTTATCCATTATAAGCTTTCAAACATTGAAATGAAATTGCCTACGGACTTCGAATCAAAAAAGAAAAATGCGGTCAACAGCTACTACATAGGATGACGAATTTCAAAAGGTGCTCACAACTTGTCTTTTTTTAAGATCCACCCATCAAACTTTTGGGGCTAGCGTTTTGCACGGAAAAAAAAAGACACTTCATCTATAGTTCATACAGAGTTTGTATCTTGTATGGTTTCTACTTGTTGACCTGTTGTAATCGGAGAAAAGTATAGAGGATTGGACTCCGGATTTATTGTGGATGTTTTGTTTGAACATAGAATCATCTTAAATTAAAAAAAAATTAATAATGTAACAAAAAGAAAAGCCTTGGTCATATAGACATATACTCATATCTGGATTAGGTCCTACGTGTCAGCACATATCTTTAGCTTGTTGGTAGGGCTGCGAATGAATCAAATTGAATCGAACTTACTGTTTGAGTTTGGTTTGAATTAATTTTGAATCGAATTTTTTACGAACTCAATTTCGAGTCTTTTACAAACTTTTTTACAATAAAGAAGAGTGATCGTAGTTGCTAAGAGCGAGAGGTGAAAACTGTATACAGTTTCAGAATTGAGAGCGAGGATTACGACTTACAAGTTATGACTTATGGCTGTGCGGTCTTATGTTTTAACTTTTAAGTCATCAGCAGAAATCAACGGTTCATGTTATTTTGAGATTCAAACTAGAATAGTTAGTGAACCTATTTCGAACGAACCAGGTTCAATTTGAGTTTGATTTGAACTAATTTCGAACTATTTCGAATCAAATTTTTTACAAACTTTTTCTAGTCAAAACTCAAATCAAATCACAAAATATAAATTTTTTGTGCAGCCCTACTTGTAGTATAGTGCTATGGGGCTATGTGCCATACAAACTCGGTCTCATATTTGATTATTTTTAGAACAAATGAGGAGAACAAAAGCAAAATTGTTATTGAAACATTTCCGTCCTCAATTGTCCGCCAATTACAAATTATAATTACAGAGCAAGTAACAATCTCATAAAAATTTTAATTATTTTTTTGAACAATTTTTTTAAATATTAAAAAATCAACTCACTCAACTATTTAATATTTACAAAAAAAAAATTCATTTCAAACCTGCAACCTCTCTATTTTTCGGAACAAATTTTATATGAATTTATTTGAGAGAGTTAGTATAAATTTGAATTTATATAAGATTAATGATGGAACACTAAGGGCCTGTTTGGCTGCAATCCCGCGTGTTACTGTTCACGCGGGAAAAAAAAATTCAGTTGAACTGAATTTTTTTTTCCACGTAAACAGTAACCCGCTATTTACTATTCACCCGTTCCCGGGTTGCAGCCGAACATGCCCTAAAGATGTTACTAATCTGTGTATATTTATATAGATTTTGTAACATATTCATCGTTAATAATAATGTATTTTCACTTAAATAGATAAAAAAAAAAGTAGTATATATGTAGTAAAAATTGTAGGTAGGCAACAAAGAGGTTCTGGAGATAAGAGGATGCGTAGTTCAGTTTGGTTGTTATTTGTGCGACTCTAGCGGAACAGAATCAAGAAATCACCTAATGTGGAAATGCCCTTACGCGATGAGTTTTTTGAGGGGCTTAGGGGTTCAACACAACTTGGTGATTAGGAGTGCGAGCAGAATTCTTCAAGAATTTCTTTCATGTTATTAATAATTAGTTTGATCGCGGATAAATTATATTGCATCATGCATGCTAATGCGATACATATGCAAGTGGTGGCTTTGAAAAGGGAGCAAAAAAGGAATGGAAATTAGAGAGAGTAAACCCACTTTCTCTGTACATTATACACGTTTACATACATACAATTGCAGGTCAAAATTCATGATTAGTTCGGCTGTTTGATTAGATCTCTACCTTAGTTGGGTAATTGGGTTAGGAGTAATACCATGATTTCAATTTGACAGTGACTGACTGTATGTGGGCCATCCGAATCCGCCCTAACCTTTAACACTTCTGTATTGATCTCTGACCTCAAGTTTGGTTGTGGACTAAAGCTAAGGAGGTCTAAATTGATTATTCCAACTTAGGCCGGTCTAAATTATTCATATTTGGTTGAAGTCTAAAGTTATATCATGGCTTAAGTTATTCCTTATTTGGTTAGAATTGGTGGACTAAAGTTTTGGAAGCCTAAATTAGTTAATTATTAATAATTAGATAATATTAAAGTATTAATAATAACTATAAGATATTATAATTATTATTTAATATATTAAAAATATAAGATATTAATTATATAATTATCTATTAATAATAAGAAACTAATTATAAAATATTAATATATTATTAATAACTATAATATATTAATTTTATTATAATAATTATTTAATATGTTAACAATATAAGACATTAATTATATAATTATATATTAATAATAATTATAATATATTATAATATAATAATAATAATAAGTTAATATATTAATAGTATAAGATATTAATTATATAATTATAAATTTTTAATAATTATTAGTAACAAGATACTAAATAGATAATAATTATTTAATATGTTAAAAATATAAAATATTATTTATATAATTATATTGATAATAATGATAATAAGATATTAATTATATAATATTAATAAATTAATAACTATACTATATTATAATATTATTATAATAATTATTTAATATATTAAACATATAACATATTAATTATAAATTATATATTAATAATAACTATAAAATATTATAATATTATTATAATAATTATTTAATATATTATCAATATAACATATTAATTATATAATAATATATTAATAAAAATATACTAATTATATAATAAAATTATAGAAAATATTTAATATATTTAAAATAATATATTAATTATGTAATGATATATTAATAATAGTTATTGAAAATAAGATACAAATTATATAATATTAATATATTAATAATAATTACATATATTATAATAATTATTTAATATATTAACAGTAAAATATATTAATTATATAATTATAAATGAATAATAATTATTAATAAAAAATACTATTTATATAATATTATTATAATAATTATTTGATATATTAACAATATAAGATATTAATTAAATAATTATATACTGATAATAATTAATAATATAACTAATTATATACTAATAATATATTATTATAATCAATAGAGTTAGATCACGACGTGGAATAAAATTAAACCATCATGTGAGATGGCTTAATTTAGGCCAGCCTAAAGATTGGCTTATTCCATCTTAGTCCGGCTCAATTAATGCTCGTTTGGTGGAATAACGAGGCCTAAACTCCTTATTCCACCCTTTAGGTCACAACCAAACATGGAGTGAAAGTCTGAATTATCCAAATGACGGCTGTACCACTTCTGGCTTTGGCTTGAATGAATGAATTTTCTCTCTATGAAGTTTGAATTATCCCGGGACTGCTGTACCACTCGTCAATGAGTTATCAGCTGTGGTACCAGAATAGTCAAAGTGGGGACCACAATTCTCCTTGCTTGAGTGCCACGGGGTGTCTGCATCTCAAAATGGGGCGTTTTTTATAAAGCATAAATAAAAATATTAAACTTAACCTGTCGATATGATTGGCGATGAATTTATAAAAGGCATAAAGAACGGAAGCGCAAACCGTTCCCCAATTTTTTTTTTTACGGGAACAGAAGCGCAAGCCGTTCCCTGCTTATTTTTCTCATTTTCTAACTGCTTCGTACCAACAGCACAGCAGCTGCAACAGAAAATCCGGAAATTTCCTTCTTCCGCGAAAAAAAAAAAAAACAAAGAAATTAGGGAGAACGGCTTCCCAAGCCGTTCCCCGTGCGAAAATAGAAAAATAAATAATTAGAGAGAACGGAAGGGGAAAACGTTCCCATTAAAAAATCTTTAAAAAAAATAAAAAAAAGAGAGGAACGGATGGGGAAAACGTTCTCCATTAAAAAAAATAAAAAAATTTAAAAAATTTAAAAAAATAAAAAAAAGAGGGGGAACGGATGGGGAAAACGTTCCCCATTAAAAAAAATTTAAAAATTAAATTTTTTTTTAAATTAAAAAAAAATAAAAAAAAAGAGGGGGAACGGATGGGGAAAACGTTCCCATTAAAAAAATAAAAAAAATTTAAAAAAAATTTAAAAAAAATTAAAAAAAAAAGGGGAACGGATGGGGAAAACGTTCCCCATTAAAAAAATTAAAAAAAATTAAAAAAATTAAAAGTAAAATAAAACTTTTTTTTTTCTACTGAGCCATATCATTTCGTGCTCTATGTTAATTAACTGGTATTTTTCTACTGAGCCAGGAGGCGCCGTGTTCAAACGCGCCCTGATTATCAGATCGAACTGGCTAGGAAGTAAACGAATACCAACATATACATGTCTTCTTAGCTCATCAAGACTGGTTGAGTCAGAAATCAGAAAAGTGCAAGTCGGTGTGTCTAAAATTTCACAATGATGGTATACATTTATTAAAATTTGAGACATTTCCTGAAAAAAAAAATTCGCAATTAATCTAAATATTATTTTTAATTTTACATCTTAAAAAATAATAAAAATTAAAAAATAAACTTACTACAACCTTCAGACGAAAGCAGCAAATATAATGTAAAAGCCAATCTGTAGATAATAGAATACTCGTTTCATTAACCTACACATTATTTTTAATTTTATATCTTACAAAACAATAAGAATTGAAAAATAAACTTACTACAACTCTCGGACGAAAACAAAAAATATAATGCAAAGGCTACTTAATTTTATATCTTAAGCAGAAAATATAATGCAAATCCTACTTAATTTTATATCTTAAAAAACAATAAGAATTGAAAAATAAACTTACTACAACTCTCTCGGACGAAAGCAGAAAATACAACTCTCTCGGACGAAAGCAGAAAATATAATGCAAAGACTAGTCAGCAGATAACATAATACTCAAAATTTAGAATTTTTTTGAAGAATTTCATTGGTTTGTAGTCTGTAAATATTTAGTATCATCTGAGGAAGGAAGAAGGAACGAAGTAAGGAAGGAGATTAAGGCAGTGGAGATTAATTTTTATAAAAAAAAAAAAAAAAAATGGGGAACGGGATCCCAACCGGTTCCCTCCCCAAGCAACAGCAACAACGCACATGGACGCACATGGACGCAACGCAACACAGAAGGCAGCAGCAACCCAACGCAACAGCAACACACAAGGCAGCAGGAATTCTGGAAAAAATGTCGGGGAACGGGTTTCGCTTCCGTTCCCGTAAAAAAAAAAAATAGGGAACGGTTTGCGCTTCCGTTCCTTATGTTTTTTATAAAACTGCCGACAATCATATCGACAGGTGAACTTGAATTTTTTTATTTATGCTTTATAAAAAAATCCCCTCAAAATGACGTCACGTTTTCCTGGAGGAAAATGACAAAACAGGCAAATAGGAAATAGTAGCCCATAAATGTGCGGTCGTCAAATTTGGGAGCGGCTGCAAACGAATCGAATTTACTTTGAATTAAATTTGATTTGAATTAATTTCGAATCGAACTTTTTATGAACTCAATTTCTAATCTTTTACGAACCATTTTAGAATTCAGATCTATTGAAATCCAAAATTATGAACAGTAACTCTGAAATTCTTAAAATCTAAGATCAACTGTCCAACTTTTTTTTGCACGCATCTCAAAATTGTTGATTTTTCTGTGTACGCATTTCGAAAAAAAAATCATAATATTTTAAATTTAAATAAGCCGATTTTAACAACCAGTATTTCATTTAGTAGTAAAGGCACGTGTTTTCTGAATAGAAAGTCATGAATTTGAAATTCGAATGGAAAAAAAGTATATTTGATAGGGATAGATCTCCATTTAAAAAAGAAAAAAAGAAATAGACCAATTTGTTACGTGTAATATTAAAATAAAATCGCACCATCAGAAATATATCTAATATCAACTCTTTGAAACGAGACGAAACATTAGTATTTTAAATTTGATGTTTCGTATTTTATATATGTGAAATATTGGTAAAATTTTATTTCAAAATTTTTAGTATGATTAAATGTTGTTATCGTTATAGTTTCGTCAAGTTCACAACACTATCTGTAGATTCGGTACTAGTGTTTCGCCATATTAAAAACGTTAATAATGTAATCGTCCCGAAATACAAACAATGCCGTCATTTTTATTCATGCCCAAATTTGTATAAATTTCGCCAACTCTGCTCATCAAACTCGGATTCTATCAAAAATGTCCAAACCGACTATTAAATAGTCGGTTTCTAATTTTTATTAGAAACCGACTACTTAATAGTCGGTTTCCTCTGAAAATTCGGTTATTTATAATGATGCACTGTTCCGAAATTTCCTCACAATTCATTTCATCAAATTTCACACTATCTCTCCTCACATTCTCTCTTTCTCCCAGATTTCTCCTGCTCTTTCTGTTTTTGCAAGTAAGTCCCTATATTTTATTTTATATTATTAAGTAGGCCAAAAATTGTTATAAATTGCTATTATTTGTTAGAAATGGTTAAAATTTATTTAATTTATTTTTAGCAATATATAATTGTGATTAGTGTTAAGTAATCGTAATTAATTGTGATTAGCAATTTCCGTCCTCAATTGTCCGCCAATTACAAATTTACAATTACAGAGCAAGTATCAATCTCATAAAAGTTTAAATTATTCTTCTGAACAATTTTTTTTAAATACTAAAAGATCAAGTCACTGAACTATTTAATATTTATAAAATAAAAATCATTTCAAACCTGCAACCTCTCTATTTTTCGGAACAAATTTTATATGGATTTATTTGAGAGAGTTAACTTACACCGTATAAATTTGAATTTATATAAGATTAATGATTGAACACTAAAGATGTTACTAATCTGTGTATATTTATATAGATTTTGTAACATATTCATCGTTAATAATAATGTATTTTCACTTAAAACAGATAAAAAAAAAAATAGTATATATGTAGATAAAAATTGTAGGTAGGCAACAAAGAGCAGACGAACAAAAATTTATTTTATGTTATTAATAATTAGTTTGATCGCGGATAAATTATATTGCATCATGCATGCTAATGCGATCCATATGGAAGTGGTGGCTTTGAAACGGGAGCAAAAAAGGAATGGAAATTAGAGAGCGTAAACCCACTTTCTCTGTGCATTATACACGTTTACATACATACAATTGCATGTCAAAATTCATGATTAGTTCGGCTGTTTGATTAGAGATCTCTACCGTAATTAGTTGGGTTAGGAGTAATACCATGATTCCAATTTGACAGTGACTGACTGTAAGTGGGCCATCCGAATCCGACCTAACCTTAACACTTCTTTCTGTATTGAATTTTATCTCTCTCTGAAGTCTGAATTATACAAAATTCCAAATGACGGCTGTACCAGTTCTGGCTTGAATGAATGAATGAATTTTCTCTCTTTGAAGTTTGAATTTATCCCGTGACGGCTGTACCACTCGTCAATGAGTAATCAGTTGTGGTACAAGAATAGTCAAAGTGGGGACCACAATGCTCGTTGCTTCAGTGCCACGGGGTGTGTGCATCTCAAAATGACGTCACGTTTTCCTCAAGGAAAATGACAAAACAGGCAAATAGCCCATAAATGTGTCAGAATCATATCATCCTCAGCAGAGTTAAAATGCACGG
Organism: Carex arenaria; assembly: GCA_964058825.1. Classification (NCBI taxonomy): domain Eukaryota; kingdom Viridiplantae; phylum Streptophyta; class Magnoliopsida; order Poales; family Cyperaceae; genus Carex; species Carex arenaria. The sequence continues at coordinate 276,069 of CAXKVW010000095.1, read as the reverse complement.
AGTTCTGCTATTTTTTAATCTGATTCATTCATTTTGATCGGATAAACCGGATCAGATTTTGTTTGAATTGAAAAAAAATATATCAATAAATTTTAAATCTAATTTAGTCAATCCGATCAAAATGAACGGACAAGAATAAAATAATTGTAGAACTTCGCACTTTTAACTCTGTAGAAAATATGATTTCTAAATGTGCCGCCGTCAAATTTGAGAGCATACCGCTCATTATATTCAATTAATAATTTTTTCCTTTGGAAAAATTCCTAGTGTACCCATCTAAAATTTTGAAATAGCCAATTTTTCCATCAAAACACCACAATATCTAATATATCCATACAAATTTAACATTATTTCTTCTATCTCTTCTAACTATTTAACATTTTATTTTTTTTATTTTAAAAATTAAATTGACCAATATATCCTCTAATTTTAAATGAACATGTCCATTATTTATGAATGTCATCTTCATCACTTCCTCCATGAATTCCATCTCTCCCCCTCACCGTATCCACACTCTGCTTCTCTTCTTGTTCTCTTTAATTTCCAATTCTCAAGTTCCGTCTGTGTTAGGAACTTTAGATATTCAAATGGAAAAATCCAAATGATTCATCTTGCATCTAAAAATCAGAAAATAAAAATATTACTGACCAATGATTACAGAGATACTGGTACCAAGACGCTCATGGTCAGAGGGATACCAACAGATCTTAACACGCACTAAAAAATCTGCCGATTTTACTTTATCTCTCTGATCAATTGGTTTTGTTTCATAAATGCCATGAAAATTGCAATAAGATAAAAGAAAATATATCTCCAAAGTTACGAACATGGGTGAATCTTTGATGGTGTGGTGATTCTTATGCCTAAATCTTATAGTTTGAAATTTTTTAAGTCACTACCATTTCTCAGGGGAACCAAAGGCTTTAACAGAGATGCTCTGGTTTGAGTTTCCTTCTAGTTTTCCTTTTTCCGTCTTATTTGAATTTTTTTCTTATTTAAATATCCGAAGTTACTAAACGGAACGAAATTAGAGAATTGGGAGAGGAAGTGATATTAATAGTCAATAAGAAGACTAGAATGTAGAGATGGATTTTAGGGAAGAAGGGATGAAGATGACATTCAAAAATAATGAATGTCTATTTAAAATTAGAGGGCATATTGGTTAATTTAATTTTGAAAAAAAAAAAATGTTAAGTAGTTAAAAGGAGATAGAAGAAAGGATGTTAAATTTGTATGGGTATATTGGATATTATGGTTTTTGATGGGAAAATTGGCTATGACACAATTTTAGATGGATACACTAGAAATTTTTCCTTTTTCTTTTCGAATAAAAAAAGAGCCGGTATTCATAATTCATAATTTCATTTTTTTTTGGAACATAAAATATTGTGGTCCTTCTATTTTTGAAAAAATAAATTTTTTCTCTTACTATTGTCAAAGTCAGACAAAATAATTTCTCATCATTTTTTTTCCAAAATAGATAACATATCTTAGAATTGAAATGTACTATAAGGACCACAATATTTTTTTTATTTACTTAGAACTGACTTTTGAACCGGAATTAATAACTCAAATACAAATTTTTTTTTCAATAGCACAAAGAAATATTTTAATTTTTCTTATAACTGTAGAAAATTAGGCCTGAAAAATATTGATCTGAATTATTTGTCGCAGTCTTTCTAAATAAATTAAATTATATAGTATTCTATCTATTTTCAAAGAACTATAAAAAAGATTTCTAATATTTTAATACAAAAAATAAATAAATCATAACATTTTCTATTTTAAAAAATACAAATTCAGAGAATTATTCTCCGGAAATCCAGATCTCTTTCCGGAGAATAATTTTCCGAAAAGAAAGTCCAAATTCAAAAAATTATTTTTCAGATTGGGTAGATTTCAAAATTTTCCGAATTTGAATGTAGAATGTTAAATTATATATATATATATAGTAAATCTAATGTGTGACGTGCTCACTAAGAGAGTTTGGTGAGCACAACTCCAAATATACATCGGATCGGCTTTAAATGACAAATCCAAACTGTTGAAATTCATATACTTTGTGAGTGATGCATGTACATGCAAAATTTTGGAAATTTCGAATTTATTTGCTACGAGGTCAAGTGGTCAAAGTAATAATAAAAAATGAATATATAAAACAACTAATATAATAACTTATTAAAATATTCATTACTTTGACCGCTTGACCTTGTAACAAATGATTTCGAAACTTCCAAAATTTTGCATGTACATGCATCACTCACGAAATACATGGATTTCAACGGTTTGGATTCGTCATTTAAAGCCGATCCGATGTATTTTTGGAGTTGTGCTCACCAAACCCTCTTGGTGAGCACGTCACACCCTAGATTTACTCATATATATATATATATATAGTGTAGAACTAGGGTGCTCCTAAGTTCACCAAACCTCTTGTGAACTTGACTCTAAAATATATCGAATCGACTTTAAACGATGAATCCAAACCGTTGAAACCCTTCTACCTAATGAGTGATGCGTCTACATGTGAAAATTTTAAAGTTTCGAATTAATTTAATATAGAGTCAAGTGGTCAAAAGTTTAAGGTTTATAAATTAATTTTAATGCATTCATTTTTTGGACTCCTTTGACCACTTGACTCTATATTAAATTAATTCGAAACTTTAAAATTTTCACATGTAGACGCATCAATCATTAGGTAGAAGGATTTCAACAGTTTGGATTCATCGTTTAAAGTCGATTCGATATATTTTAGAGTCAAGTTCACAAGAGGTTGGGTGAACTTAGGAGCACCCTAGTTCTATTCATATATATATATATATATATATATATATATATATTTTTTTTTTTTTTTAATTTTAATAAAAATTTCGATCATTTCCTCTTAATCCCTCGCCCCTGACCACAGATAAAAATATCAGAAAACAAATAAAGTTTTCGACTCATTTCTTCTGAAATCATGTACACAAATAATTAAATACCGATTGCCGTATATATTCAATGATTAATGTGATTGACAATTAGTCTTGCTAAAACAACAAAGAGGAGAAATTTTAATCTTGTAGGCTTTCTATCTTAAGATTTAAGCAAAGATATTAAAGAAGATATGCGCCAAATACATTCCTTTATTTTCACCAACCAATATAATCATATATGTGGCCTAAATCTCTCCAACAAGGAGCAGAGTTTTTGCTTTTACAGAAACTTTGTAAAACTAATATATGAAACGGATAGATTGTTAGAGAATTTCCGTCTCATAAAAGAAATTTAAGATGGAACAGTACATAAAAAAAAAAACTGAATTATTTATTATGAATCTTTTATGACGTTGAAATACTGTACATGGACAAGGAGTCAAGGAGTCTACCATAAGCATCTAAATATTTGTTAACTACTTTTTAGAAATTAAGGTCTTTAAAGTTTCTAATTCTTACATTTCTGAAATTAATTTAGGAGTTTCTATTAAGCCATGTCAGCAGCAAATTAAAAATGAGAATTAATTTGAGCCAATCATTTGATCTGCATGGAGTTTAGAAATAGTTTCATAATAAGAAACTCTACTACATAGTTTCTAAATAAGAAACTCTCCCACATTTCTAAAACTGAATTAAAAACTGCCACATCATATATGTAGCCTAAATCTCTCAAACAAGGAGCACAGTTTTGTTTTTACAGAAACTTTGTAAAACTAATATATGAAAACGGATAGATTGTTTGAGAATTTCCATCTCATAAAAGAAATTTAAGATGGAACGGTACATAAAAAAATTTAATAACCCAAAAAAAAATTATATTAATAACCTTAATTTTTTTTTTTTTAAAATAACCAAATCGCTCTATTGGAAGGCGGTTTGCTTTCCAACACTGGACTGCCTCCTGGGGGGCAGTCTGCTACAGTATTTTTTTTTTAGGATCTTAATATTTTAATCTAAAATGAAAAATAAAAAATGTAAACAAAAATGTTCAATCTTACTTATGTCCTCAATTTTATAGCAAACAAAAATGAAAAATGTTTATGAACGTACATTGGTTTGGATATTATATAATAGTAAAATAGCATGGTTTTGACCGTTTAATATCTAATATGCGGTACAGAGAAAAATATTTATTTGTATGTTACAGTATGAATAAAAAAAAGTAATCTGCATTGATTAAATGATGTGAAAAAAAACAATCAATTCGTTAATCTTTCCAGGACACATGATGCGCACATATTATTACACTTGTAAATATTTTTTGGACATAGAGATTCTAAAATAATTTAAAATTATTGCAGACTATTCGAAGGAATAATGTGGTACATAAATAAATCATTTTCTTATTTTATTTGGGACAAAACAAAAATAAATAAAAACAAGTAGTTTTTAATTTTAGAATTCCAGTTACTATTTTAATACAATATATTGTTGAAAACATTATTTGCATTTTTTATTCTAGAGCACATAATAAATAAAATAATAAATAATTACGACTCTACACTTGTTATAAATTTTAATTTTGGCCTACGGAGTTGGTGAAGAAAATTGAGAACATAGTATAAGATTGAACATTTTTGTTTGCTATAAAATTGAACATTTTTCATTTTCTATTTTTAGATGAAAATATTAAGATCTTAAAAAAAACAATTACTGTAGTAGACCGAACAATCGACCTGAACTACGCAATACGATCTTCGTATTAAAATTTGCTCATAGACCAATTTTATATTTTTTGAAACTTTTTTTATTATTTGTTTAAATAGGTATAAAATTATTGTTTTTAAAATATTCTAGACCCGTCTCCAAACGATGATATTATACATATTTAAAAAATAGTAAAAAAATAAAAAAATTTATAAATTTGATCTTCAAGCATATTTTAATATGAAGATCATGTTGAACAGTTCAGATCAATTGTTCGGATTTTTATAACGGAGAAAAAAATATGAAGTATAATTGGAGTACAAAACTAGTACTGCATTTTAATCAAGATCAATAATTTATAAGATGAACGGGTCAAACTGATTGTAGTAGAAATTTTTTTTTTGTTTTTTTCTTTATTAGAGCCCTCGATATGAAAAATTCTATATGAATGCTTTGTTGTGAAAAAAGAACACGGTCAACAATTATAATTCATAATAAATATACTGTAAAGAATATAGCAATGTATTTGCCACTATGTTGTGCCGAAATTTTTATTTATATCATATTTAAAAAAAATCAAATAATCACTGATATGTAGGAATTGTAATTTTACCACGTCTGCTAAATGAAATAACGGATATAAAAGGACGTGTCCGCTATTTTATTTGACAGACATATACAAGTGTACGTCAAATAAAATGGTGGACACATTTTTTCAATTTTACTCAGTTTTATGAGTCCAGAACATTTTGAAATATTTTAATATAACATCTATATTAAATCATCTTTTCAACTTTCAAAGGTTTGGAATTTTGTAATATTTTAATATAACAAATAAAAGTCAAATTAATGGAAACTTTTAGTCAAAAGAATCAGCTACTATAAAAAAAACAATAGCCACGTCCTCTTGAGTTAACAGTACATTTCCGTTTGAATTGATTTTTTAATATAAATATTATATTAAAATATTATAAAAGTTCATTACAAATACAATCAAGGCTCATAAAACAAGTAAAGAAAAATGGTAAGAAGATTATGAAACGTGTTCGCAATTTTATTTGACGGACACAGACACAGACACAGACACAGACACAGTAGAATTATAATTTTTAGAAATTAGTGGTTATTTAATTTATTATTTTTTCAAATATGGTATAAATAAAAATTTCGGTATGCTGTGACGTTAAGATGCTCATTCTCTTCTGCAACATTATTTTGCCACAGAAAGATACATTGTATTCATATATTGCAATATCCTTTTGCCCCACTAAAAGCATCTTTTCTAAATTACTATGATTGTTGTTTGAACTTCTTTTCAAAATAAAAATTTGTGTTGAAGAAAAACAATTAAATTAGTTTTCATTGTTTACAATTTTTTTTCCAATATTTCATGGATTCAATCTAAAACGTTATAATATTATTTATCATTTTAGTATTGTTCGTGGTACGAAAATTATATAGTTATTGTTGTTTATTTTTTGTTACTAAAAAGAAAAGGAATGTAAATTTAGGCGTTCGATTAATATAATGTTGATCTATTAATGAATAGGGAACGACTAATAGTCCCCTCTATTTTATCCCCTAAATGTCTCCCTAACTAACTTATCCATAAAAAAGTACAATGGGGACCACTAACTAATTAGGAGAAACATTAATTACTTGAGATACTTCTTACATTTGAAAAAAAATTACAGTTAGCAGGCACATGTATGAACACTTATGCGCGCGAGTATTCATAATTAATATATCAAGTATTCATACCTAAGATATTAAGTATTTAAAAAAAAACTGGACATCAACTTTCTTTTCTCTCTAGTCACACACCTTTTACATGTTTTTAGAAGTGGATTTTTTTTCTCCGTTTAATCTAATCAATATTTCTAACGATCCACGATGAATTTTTCAAATCTAAAACCACGAATATTTTTTACGTAATTTTCTCTTTCAAATGAGATCCATGATGAAGTACTTTCGGGTTTTTCGTCGTTCAAGTACTCATATCTCGGCATGCAAGTATTCATACCTCAACGAGCAAGTATTTATACTTTGCAAATTATTCATAATATAACTTTCAAAGTATCATTACTATAAAATATTCATATTGCAAAGTATTCATACTAAAACATATAAAATATTCATACTATTTTTTTTTTAGAATATAAAATATTCATACTAGAACGTTGGAAGTATACATAACAAAATCAATAAAATTAATCTTACTAAAATAATGTAAGTATTCACACTATAATATTGAAAGTATACACACTACAAGGTATGAATACTTGCTCGACGAGATATGAATACTTGCATGCCAAGGTAGGAATGCTTGAACAACGAAGAACCCGAAAGTACTTCATCATGGATCTCATTTGAAAGAGAAAATTACGTAGAAAACATTCGTAGTTTTAGATTTGCAAAATTTCTCGCGGATCGTTAGAAATATTGATTAGATTAAATGGAGAAAAAAAAACCACTTCTAAAAACATGTAAAAGATGAGTGTGTGACTATGGAGAAAAGAAAATTGATGTCCAGTTTTTTATTTAAATACTTAATATTTTAGGTATGAATACTTGATATATTATATAGGAATACTTGCGCGAATAAGTGTTCATACATGTGCGCACTAGTTGTAAATATTTTTAAATTTAAGTGGTCCCCCAAGTAATTATTGTGTTCTCCCAATTAGTTAGTGGCCCCCATTGTACTTTATGGATAAGTTAGTTATGGAGACATTTAGGGGACTAAATGGTGGGGGACAAAATCTTTACTCTAATGAATAATACGGAAGGAGTGTTGAAAAAGCTTAATTCTCCACCAATTTATGGTGAATAGTAATTCCTTACAAATTAGGGGTGTTAATTTCTGATCTGATTCGAACATATTCGACTGTTAAATAGGTCAACATGGATCATTTTTTTAATCTGTTCCGGATCCTTTTAACCCGAATCTGACCTGATCCAATTAATTGTATTTTGTTATATTTAATTTGAAATTTATTACCAATTAAGGTTTATACGACAAACTAAGATTAAGTTGCATAAATAAATAAATATAACAAAATAAGTCATAGTTACACGAATCGGATGGACCCTCAACCTGTTCAGATAGAGTGAGAAAAAGGCACGACGGAACCGGTTACGTTACAGAACGGTACGGTTACAACATGAAACGGCACGGCATGTGTGGATTTTCCGTGCCGTGATCATTTTTTGAAAATTTAATACGGCACGTCATGTTAAAAATCCGTTATGTTCAAATAAGGTTTTAAATAAGGACTTGAGTCGTGTCGGATCGGTATGGTGAAATTTAATATTGACCCGATTCGAACTTGGACCAAACTAACATATATTGTACTAGACAACTCACATTTCGTGCGATTCTAAGGTGTGGCATTGAATAGTTTAATGATAAAGATAATACTGAAATAATTTAATGATAATGATAGTACTATACGAGAGATTTTATGTTTGAAATTTGAAAAAAAAATATTTATAGATATTAAATAGTATGGTGGCTTTGATATCTGATATTTACTAAAAAAAATTATTAAAAAAAATACTCTCTTATTTATTTTTACTTCTCTGCTCGCATCTCAGATTAGAAATTGCTGATAGTATAAAATATTGTGATGGAGGTAAAATATTCTCAAATATATATTGTGGGAATAAACAAGAGTTTTTATCTTACGAAATTCTATATAAGATGGTAATTTCTTTTTCTTCTCTTTACCGTGTTTTCTCGGATACCGGAATGGAAACGATTTATTTTTCTTTTTGACAAAGTTGCATCAATTTCTAGAGACATCAGATACTCCAACATTTAGGACCTGTTCGGCAGTTACTGTTTGTGTGGAAAAAAAATAATTTGCTTAGACTTTGTGTAAGAAATTTCACGCGCACAATGTTTTGTTAGTTCAAATTTCACTCTACTTCTGAATAGGCCCTTATGTATATCGATGGAAATTAGAACCTTAGGACGATAATTTTTTATTTAAATTTTTTTTAAAATAATATAGGAAAAAAATGGATGGATAATGGTGGTTTCGATATCTGAGAAGGAATAAAATGAATTAAATTATTGATTCGTATTTTTTTATTTATTTCTAAAAAAACAAATTAATTAATGATTCGATTCTCTTAGGTTCTGTTCGGCCGCTCCACTGTTCCCGCAGGAAAAAAAAATTCAGTTCAACTTCCGTAATTTTTAGTTCAATTTCCGTACCCATATCCATTTCCAATATTCCGCCGAACAGGCCCTTAATGTCCGCTCCACTCCACATATTCAATCACAAAAAGTTTTTCATATCCCCATTTTATTTCTAAAAGAACAAAATTATTGATCCATATTTTAGAAGAAAAGTGTTCTAAATAGCTAGCTATAACTGCGATATAGCTGTAATAGTTGACCACTATTGTCACTATACACTACGCGCTATGCTGCATGATTTTTTTTTTTGCAATCTACATAGGCTTCTGTGCTTCTGTTTCTATTTCTGATGCTAGATGATATGTTATGATAAGTATGCTAAATTGAACCATGTGCTTATGTTCCTATTTGTAAAATTATTGTCATTCGTTTAATTGAAAGCTGATTTTGATCATTATGATATATAAAATGTTCAAATAGGTATACTAATTTCATTGCACTTGTAAAATTAATTGCTCTTCGTCTATTATAATATGTAATACTATGAAATATGAACTATTAAATAATGTTACCTTGTAGATATTTTTTTTCTTCTTATTTGTATGATTGAAAAAAAATATAGACTTAGATTAGTTGTCATTTAGTTGTTACTCTAATTCTCCAATATTGATCATGTTGATAATTATTAGAAATGTAAAATATAAATTTTGAAAAAAAAAAAAAACTCTATGTATAATAATTTTCACTATAACTACGCAACTATGCCGCTATAATCGCTATTTAGAAATCAATTTAATAATTTGGTTTCTTTTATGAAATTGAAATTCTCAAACAATCTATCAATTTTCCTTTATTAATTTTAATATTTTTTTATTTATAAAAAATTCTGCAGGTACAAAGCTGTCTCATAATTAGACCGGGAGCTTCAAAGAAAATGATTGCTGTTAGTGGCGCTTTCGATTAAAAAAAGAAGAAAAGAAAATATATCTTTCTTGGAAATGAAGGAATTGAGATAAACAATGGTAGGTATCTTCTTTCAATCTTCCCGAATCACAATAAAAGGACATGTTACCATTCTTATATTATTTTTAAATTAATTAATATTGGTTAGCTAGGCCGGTCAGACGCGCCTTGTTATCTACTTTTTAATTTATCATTGACCTCAATAAGTGGTGCTATTACTGGAATATCCTGACTCAAATTTGTGTCGGACGAGCTTCATAGTCGTCCGATTTGCTTTAAGATCCGTGAGCACGAATATTAAAGCAAATGCATACGGCTATTAAAGCGACGTGCATGGATCAGACGGTTATGGAGCCCATAAAACTCAGTTTGAGTCCGATGGGCATCGGACCCGGACCCAAACTGCTCTCAATATTCTCACCTTAATTTTTAAAGTTTGTTTAACTTGAAGTTATCATAGATATGAAAAAAACATAAAACATTAATCTAAGTGCATATATATGTTTTCAGGTGTGAAATCGGAAGATTGAAATTGAGGTAGCTAAATAAATAATTGTCTCATAATTTTATTTTATGAGGGGGACAAATAGTATTAATTATTGTAAAATTAGAAAATTTTAAAGGTTAACGATGAAAAGTTTTTTTAAGCAAAAAATTGTAAAATTAAATTATGCTTTATGTATTCTGTTGAATTTTTTTCCCTTCTCATTTTTAGACATATCTAAATTAATATTTTTTTTTCTGCTGAACAGTAATAGTCTTTAAAATCAGATAATATTGGCAATTATTTGATCCAAACTGATCTAGATAATTTAGTTTAAATAAAGTCGTCTCAATTGATCAGGAAATAATTAAATTACATGACGTAAAAGTAATTGAAGTCCGCGTTTTAACCTAGGACAAAAAAAGTTGATCAACTTTTACATAATTAATTTCGGTCAAAAGATAAAGATCCGACAAAATAATGTGTGGGTGATGCTTAGTTGAGCCAGATATCATTTCCATTACAAGCTTCTAGGCTTCTAGCGGAGGAGATTAGAGATAGGAGTAGGTCAGATGGGCATCGTACCTAAAACAATTAGTTCTAGCAGTACGATTAGCATTAGGATTGGTGCGCACGGAAATTGAAACATACATGCACGATTTTTAATGTACATAAAACAGATCTTGATGAAATCGAATGGTACTTTCACCATCTAACCAAAGTAGGTCCGATGGGCATCGGACCTACTCTGAAGGGAGTAGGTTACAGGTAATATGCTGGCGTTATCATGATCCATATTTTGATTTTCAAAGAAAATTATGATCCTGACTTTTTTTATTTTATTTAATGTGATCATGAATTCATCCACGAGAATACGAGATATATGATCATTGCCAGCTGTAGTCATCTCGCTATCTATCAAGGAACGAAATCACTGTGATTTTCCCTTCTTCTTTTTTTCTTTATTGAGATATAATGAGATGCCTTTTTTAGGAGTCGTTAATTATCCATCACACAATTGGTTGCTTGTGACGTCAGCGGAGCACTCCGCAGTCAGCGCACGTTTCGCATGTTCTGTGGTTTCTCCTCTCTCCGTTTATTTCTTTGGAGTACGTATTCTCTGAGATATCTCAATTTTTGCATGACCGACGTGTCCGGTGCCTATTCAGGGTCAGGGGAACGCAGGGGCAGTATTATTTGAACTTTAAGATTCGCGCAGAACTTATTTGAACGATTGAGATATTCCAAAAAGTCACCCGTTTGAGATATCTCAGAGGATGCGAATTTGCGAATTCATTTCTTTGGCCACTTTAATGGGAGCAGCTTGGTCCGATGATACACTTTAAAATCTGTGCGCGTCGCTTTAATAACAGTGTGCATTGTTTTAATATCGTACCCAAGTTGCTTCCCACTTTAATGAATTCAGAGTAGGTCCGATGCCTATCTGACCTACCTTAGTTCGATGGTTGAAATGATCATTCGATTGCATCAAGATCCGTACTAAATACATTAAAATATGTGCAAGTATGTTTCAATTTCCGTACATACTAAACTTAATGCTAATCGTACAGTTCTAGAGCTAATCGAAAAGTCCGATGCCCATCGGACCTACTCCTATCTCCACTTTAATAGGTTCTCATTTGTCATTTCCTAGTGCGGAGCATGGTGTGGTTTTTCGGGTAAATATTTTTAACAGATCTGTTTTCGCTTCCTGCGGTCCACGGACAATGAAATTCATAAGTGTTGTATATGGTTTGTATACTGTATGAAGTAAATTTTTCTCTGTTAAAATCTTTATCCTGGGGTTTTCATTGACAGTGAGTTGATTAGGTCCTGTTCGGATGTATGATTTTACATAGGAATTCATACTCAATGGGAGCTATTTTTCTCAAATTTTCCAGAGGCGTTCGGAGGTCCAGTAATTTTCCAATCTGTTCCCACCATTATTCCTATGATGCACCCATGCATAGCCAAATTCATGGGAAAATGAAAATAAAGTCCAAGTGAATAATTTTTTTCTCATCCCCTACTTTCTTCTTTCACGTGGGTGGGTCCCATCTTCTCTCTTTCTCTCTCTTTCCTCAAACATAGAACTGTGACACATTCTATATATATAGAACATTACTTTATATAACTTCTCATTGTGTGACTAATATTTCTTATTCAAAGATCCGAACCGAAATGTGTGTCTATATATATTTTTATAGCATATTAGTCTAATATATAGGTGAAAAACAAAATGCTGCAAATTTTTGTGTACAACATTTAAAATTTTTTTTACAATATTTTTTTGTAGAACATTTAATTATTTTTGGTACAATTTGTTTTGTACAACATTTAATTATTTTGTGTACATTTTTTTGTACAATTTTTTTAATTTTAAATATGTGAGAAATTTAATTATAATTTTTTTAAAAAAATACATTAAGCTTTTTCACAACTGACAACCGAAGATCTAGACATATTTTTTATCACATATTTTAAATGTTTATTTGTTTATAAATATTTATATTTTTTTTATAAATGATTATCAATATTTATACTTTATAAAATAATAATTATAAATAATGTGATGTTATATTATTATTTAATTTATAAAATAATAATAAAGAAAATTGTATTATTTATTTAATCTACTTATTTAATTGCATTATTTAATCTAGTTAATTAGTAACGTTATGTTATAAAATAATAATTAATAAGTAATATGATGCTATGTTATTTTATTATTTAATTTATTTATTTAATGGAATTATTGATCATTTTATTAATAAAGAAAATTGTGTAATATCAAAATATTTTAGAAATAAAAATAGGATTTCCCACAATTAATCCCAGCGTACAACCGAACACTCATTTAACATATTCCCATAATTAATCCTGTGCGTACCTGTACCCATGGGTTCCCGTTTTTTTAAAAGTGGGTTCCCATCCTCGTCAAATCCCATCCCGTGTAATCCCGTGACATCCGAACAGGCCCTAAAGGGTTGCTTTTTCTGTGGTTGTAGATTGAATGGGATTTTAATTTTCCAGCTGTAAAATTATATAATATAATTTGTGGAAATTCATAATCATAGAAACGGATAAAAATATCAGGAATAAATCGTTCCACTACAGTATTTAAAAACAAAACAAAAAAAATTCTAGGATAATTATTCAGTTTAAATTTAAAAAACTATTTTTTTACAACTAATCTTCTCATCACATTGTTATTTATATTTAGTTATTTACTAAAAGGACAACTAGAAATGTATTTATTAAAAATGAAGCAATTTGTGTAATTAATCAATTGCATATTATATAAGAACTATTTTTAAAAATAGGGTTAATTTTTCATAAGCCCTTCAACTTGTCTTGATTTTCTTACCCCTCTAGAGTTCAATATATTGTATATACTCTCCAACTCTAACTAATTTCTTATTTCTCCTTTACGGTAAAAAAAAATTAACTCTTGTAAAATATTATTAAAAATTTATAATTCATATTTGTTTTAAAGTAATGGACGAAAATACCCCTAGGAATTATATATCGTCCTTCTTTACTGTCTCTTTGTTGTGTCCATCAAGGATAACTCTATCAAGCCACAATGGCCAAAACTGGTGCATTTTATGATTGTAATACCAACCTCATTTCTATCTACACTAGTTGCGAGGCTAGTAGCGTTAGAGGTGACCTTCAGAAAAACAGGACAAAAATGTCCAAATCTCTGTGAAGCTTTCAACTGCATTTTTTTTTTTCATTTCTTAGTCTATTCTAATTATTCCGTGCTCCAGATTCAACTGATTTTTTACATCGTATTTTGGTTTGCTTTTAATCTGTTTGTTTCTAAAAAAAATATTTTCCCAGTAAATAGGAATATTTCAAATTGATTTTTTGGAATTTGAAATAATGGGATGGTTGAACGACAAAAATTGAAAGAAGGTGAAATCAGCCAGTCAGACGCCAACCTTGCAGGCCACTGGGATTCTAGTCCTAATCATCTATCTCTGACCAATTGATTTGCAGCAAATTGGATCAAAAATTCAAAATTGCCTTTTTTTTAGCTTGTCAGTTTGGTAAAGAGGAAAGTCGCCAGAGAGAGGCCTCTTTCATTTCTTTATATATTGTTTTTGATTTGATATGATATTTTTTTCACCAAATGAGAAGGAAGAGAATGAGACGGAAGAAGTATCCTAATATGGTGGGATTGAAATTGTTCTTGTCTTTTTTATTACGGATATTATGGTTAATTGCTTTTAAACTAAACAAGAATCATAGATTGAACTTTTTATATAATTAATATTAATTATTCTTTTTAACTACATGGGTAAATAAGAAAGAGATGAAAGAGTTGAGTAGTAAATTTGATATATGCATGAGTTAAGAGAGAAATAAGAACATTTAAGAAATTAAGCCTTAAAAATAACTCCGACTCTTTTTTTAATGTCTTTTGCACGAACAAGGCGACGCCTATCATCATGTGTACTAATCCTGTATTTTTTTTGTTCTTTATCAGTAAATATATTTTTTGCTAGTAAAAATACTAAATTTATAGAAGGCCGTTTAATTTTTAAGAAATATCAATGTACTTGCTAAATTAGTTTTAACAGGAATGAATTGCAGAAGTACCAATTAGATGACGATGAATTCATCTCTCTTAAAAAAGAATAATTTTAACCAGAGGTGCAAATAAATATATGTGGTAGTTAATATATAGAATAATTATATGTAGTCCCGCGGAGTCATCTCCGCATACTCCAAAAAGAAATGTCGCTCCCACTAACTAACTAATTTGACATGTTGACTAATTAAGAGCAATAAATGCTAGCTACGTGTTTGTATTTTGTCTCTTTCTTAAAGAAAGTTGATATTTATTTAAGAGATGCTCCGACTAAAGAATAAGACTATTCTAAAAAATAGTGTTTAATTCTGTAATTAAAATTATATTTTTATATGAAAATTCAATTTAGAAAATTTTATAAATGATTTAAATTAAAGACTTACATTTCTAAAGTTAAATACTAACGTTTCTAAAGTTAAATACTAACATTCCTAAAATTAAATACTGATGTGTAAAAAAGTTAAATACTAAGATATAAGATGCTAAATAGAATACATGCAACTTATTTATAATTTTAGAGATTAATACTTTTGACTTTAAAAATAAATATTAACTTTTATAATGTTAAATACTAACGTTCCTAAAGTTAATTACTAATATTTTGAAAGTTAAATACTGAGGTGTATAGAGTTAAATACTAAGATATATGATGCTAAATAGAATTCATGCAACTTATTTATAATTTTAGAGATTAATGTTTTTGACTTTAAAGATAAATACTAATGTTTATAATGTTAAATACTAACATTTCTAAAGTTAAATACTGATGTGCGGGGACGCGGTGCCGATACCAAATTATTTTGTCATTTTTTGTGGGGACAAAGATTGTGTTGTTGTTTGACGCGGATGATTAATACTCCAATGAATAGAGTTAAATACTTGTTCGATGCACTATTAATACACTAAAGATTGAAGTTAAATACTGCAGGAAATTTAAACTATCAAATATCGGAGCCTAATTTTTTTTGTCTTTTAGTGCGGGGATGTGCGTGGACAGATATTTTTATTTTTGCGGGGACAAAGATTGTGTCGTTATTGGACAGACGGTTAATACTCCAATGAATAGAGTTAACACTATAGATAGATATTAAATACTGCAGGAAATTTAAATACTCAAAGGGTCGGCATCTAATTTTTTTTTCTTTTAGTGGAGATATGGGGGGATGGTGGTGCGGAGAATATTTCATTAAATAATATATTAAATAATCAATATTTCCAATCATCAAATACAAAATAACACTAAAAACTCATTTTTAATTCAACAAAAATAAGTTTTAATGTAGGCAGAGTGGCAGACCCCACCATGCACCATCAATGGTGAGAAACGAATTCTTTAATTTGATTGCATTTATCTTTTTCCAACACAACTGTGTTGGTGTAGGATTTTAATTGGGAAAAACAACCGAAATATTTGATGCAGAAAATATTCACCTAACATGAATCAATCGCAAATTTATGGAAATATTGTTTCTTTTGAGCACAACCTTGCGATTAATAAAATTCTCTGATAATATATATTATATATGTGTATTATTATTTGTAATTATTTTTAAATTTATCGAATTTCGGAATTCAAAATTGGGGAAATACCGTAGAGTAGATTTTTTTTTTTGCTTCCAAAATTTGAGTATAAGTCAAATAGTAGATTTTTGTTAAAGGTCAAGGTTCCAAATTTGACCCGATCGAATTTTTGCTTCCAAAATTAAGGAACTTGATTGTGATAGGATCAACAAGACAAATAGTAATTTTTTTTTTTTTGATGGTTGACATAAATAATGCCAACAATTTTCTTAAAAGCGAGAAGTAACCATTTAACATGGTCTAAATAATAAAGTATTATCTGCAAAATGTAGTTCTACCTACATTAATAAAGTTATCTAAACCTTCTAAATTAGCCTTGTGTAATACTTTGTTAAGCACATCGGTCATGTTTGATTGTGTACTCAACAGTGGAATAAGATGAAATAAGCCGATCTTATTCCGTCAAACGTGATTTAATTGAGCCGGACTAAGATATAATAAGCCAATCTTTCGGCTAGCCTCAACTTGACCTAAACTAACTCACCTCTCTAGGTGTTTTAATTTTTGTTGGATATGCGGCCTATATTTTCATTGTTTTTAGTATTTCCAATCACTTTTAATGAATGTAAAATAAGCAATTAATTTTGTTCTCATTTAAACATCAACCAAACATGAATAATTTCGGATAGCGGAATAATCAAGTTAGACCTCATTAGTTTTAAGTCCACAACCAAACACCACCATTAGCTACTAAGAAAAAAATACATAAAAGTATAAATAAAGATTATTAATATTTGAAAAATAAATAAAACACAAAATAAGTAAATAATAACACAAATATGACTTATGAAAAATCTAAAAATAACAATATAATTCAATATCATTTTATATAATCCACTGCGATATATTATAATCAACAAAAAGAACAATATTTATTAGATAATACTATAAATACAATAATAAATAATCAGATCATTTAAGCAAAATATAATATTAGCAAAAATGCACAAATATAATTTATTTTCAAATTTTACTAAATTGGAGATCTTTTAAAAATTACGTGAGATTTAAATTTAAGAGTATAATTAGGGTATTCTTAAGCTAACTAAGCCTCTTTGTGAGCTTAATTCAAAAACTCATTCAATTGGTCTCAAGCGACACATCCAAATTGTTGAAACAAATCTATTTCACGAGTGATGAGTTTACATGTCAAATTTATATATTTCAAACTAAGTTAATATAAAGTCAAGCGATTAAAAAATGAACACATTAAAATTAACTTATAAACCATCTTGTTTGACCACTTGACTTTATACTAAATTAATTGAAAAAATTAAAAATTTAACATGTAAACACATCACTCGTTAAGTATATCGGTTTCAACAGTTTGGATGCATCGTTTAAAACTAGTTTAACAAGTTTTTGAATTAAGCTTACAAAGAAACTTGGTGAGCTTAAGAACACCTTAGTTCTACTCTAAATTTAATTATATTATGCAGACATATGATTTTTAACCTAATTTTTTTTTAATATTTATAACTAACATCTATTTGACAGATTAATTAAAATTCAATTATATCTAATAAAAAAAATTAAATTCATACCTAATCATATAAATTGTAAATCCGTTATTTCTTAAATCAGATCGAACATTAGAAAATTGCAACTCCCGGGCGCGCTCTATTTATTTATCATTTATTCGTGTGATCGTATATCTTCCACCTAAAACATTGCATCATATGAAAAGAAGTCATATCCGGCAAGCTAAATATGGGAAAAAAAAAAATGAAAATTTGTCGCCATGATTTTTTAAATCAAATCCCCGTGCGCGCTCTATTTGATAATTAATATCGATTATCCTGGAATGCGTGATCTTATGTATGCCTTTCACCTAAAACATTTGTATTAAATGAACATACGGAAAAGAAGGAGAATTTCATTTATATCCCTCAAAAACTTCAACATTACATATTTTGCCTTTAAATTTCGAAGTTACATATTCTCTCTCTAAACTTTAAAAATTTTAAAATTTACCAATTTTATTGTCTTTTATATTATAACTAATTTTAAATATACTAAATATCCATTTTACTCTTTATTGAAAAGTATTAAAAATTTGCAGCTTTTTGAAAAACATGTCGGCCTTACATTTGACTAGTTTTCGAAGGCAAAATGGCTATTTTATAAAGGGTAAATGATATAATGGGTATTCAGATTTTAAGGGTAAAATTGGTATTTTATATTTTATAAAGGGTAAGAGATATAATGAGTATCTTATAAGACCGACAATTTTCTTAAACAAACTACAATTTAATCAGCTTTTGGTCTAATTACAAAGATACATGATTTTCATGTGGGAGGTCATGGGTTCGAAACCCACAAAGTGGAGAAATCATCTGTAATATATACATGAGTTTGAAGAAAACTGATAGACTAGACCTCAACTTTTCATTTTAAAAAATTGAGAATTTTATAAATTTAAAATGAGTTTGATTTGTACGTAATTTTGAAGTTTACGAGGGATATAAGTGAAATTCCCAGAAAAAAAAATGAAAAATTGTCGCGATCGGAAGGAAGATGGTGGGCCCGGAAACGAATATATTAGACTTGCATTGAATCCATTCCATTTACTATTTTAGGTCCGGAACCGAATGGAGACAAAACCTTTCACCTGGGCCCCACCAACACCGCTATAAGAGAAATAATGGGCTTGGCATCTCTTCATCCATCTTGTCTATTTCCCACTCACTCATTAAAGCGATAGTTGCATCCTGCTCGTGTGGCTATCACCATTCACCACTGTATCAGCAAGTATTCCTTTTTATTAAGAAACCCATTGAATTATTATCCTTGAAATTAGGAGGAGAGAAGAGAAAAAAGAAAGAGAGGAACTGCTTCCTTCGGTCCGGCCGAGATGTGGAAAATTGCTTGCTGGTATAATTAAGTGCTCTTTTATTTCTGTTGCTTTAATTCTTTTGTTGCATCTTGGCTATCTGTTGAAAGCATTTTTTTTATTTTTATTATTCATATGGAATATAAATATAGGGAAAAGGGCATGAGGAACTTTTTAGAATTGAGAAAGAGAATATAGTGTAAGGCTATACATATACCAGTATAGTTAGATTAGCTTGCAGTTATGCATCAATTTATCAATTGTCCCAGGGATGGTTGATCTAATCTTTATAATTGCCAAAATTTTATATTTGTTTTAAATTTATTCTCTGGATGTATATTTGAAAATTAAATTAGCTAAGAAGCAAGAAAGTTGCAATTGGAGAGGAGGGGAAGCTTCAGATTGAATGGAGACCTATGTGTCTGGAAATTCAAAATTGACACGTTATCCTCCTCCTGTAAAGGTAAATTCTATAAACCTATGATAGGTTGCTTCAAAATAAAAGAAATGTTACTTTTGCTTGTAAAGATGAAAAGGTTTTGTTATCTGATATTATCAAAAACTAGTCTTGAAATGATCTTGAGTTGTATTTTTCAAATTTGTTATTGCAACTTGTATTTTGCTAATCACTTTGTTAACCAACTACTTATTTATTGTTGATGTCTCTTATCATTAGTAGCACTGAAGCTTATAGCAACATTCCACCTATTTTCCTTGTAGGTACATGCTACAATTTGTTCAGAGCTGACAAATCTACTTGATAAAATTGCATGTATACTTCCTGCACTAGAATCAGCACAGCCGGGAAGTACACAAGGGCTGAAGACACTGTGTTCCATAAATTTAACAATTGAGAAAGGAAAATTAGTTATCCGACACTGTGCTGAGTCTAGCAAGCTCTACTTGGTATGTGAATATTACTCTCCAGATCAAATGTTAGTTACACTATTATCTTTCTTTTTTTTCATAATTAGTTACCGGAGCATCATTATATGATATAGAAATTGTTAACATGTTACAAGAGTAAAAAGTCCTCAGTTGAAATCACATACAGAGAATTTGAAAATAAAATCAACTGCGTTTGATATAATTAGCTCAAGCATGATTAATTAGTGCATATATATACATGTCACTGTCTGAATGTGCTTGTCTGTACTATTGCTCTTCAGTGACAACTTGTACAGGTCTTTAGGTTGCCACCCAATGTATAGTTGCCAGGTGTTGTTCTGGTAAATGTACCGATCTTGTGCCAAACTTATGAACTTTTGATGATTTATATGTATTTTTTTTTATGTAGGCACTTACTGGGGAAAAAGTTTTAGCTCGGTGCGAGAGATTAAGGAGTTCTGTTACTGAAAATTTGTCTCTTATCCAAAGCATGGTTCCGATAGTGTTAGCCGATCAAGTAATTCTTTTGAGCGTATATTACCATTTCAGTTTTGAGCAGTTGTGATACTAATTTTTCTACCAGAAAGACATCAGAAAAAACAAATTTATTCTATCCCTTCAAGGTACTAACAAAGTATTACCATACTAATGTCGTTTGTACTGATAGTCTGATACTAAGTATTTGTTAGTTTTGTACTGGTCCTATTGCTTCATAGGGTTGGCTTATTCATGAACTTTCCTCTTTTTTTTTCTTTTTATAGACGAAATAAAGTTTTGTGTCAAAAATAACTTTTTGTCCTTTCCCAATCATAAATTAAAATTCATACAGATTTGCAAAACAGGAATATATATTTCTTTTCAGAAAAAAAAAAAATGTTCTAATTCTCACATCTACCTTGTTTTATTTTTTCCAGGTAACTGAACTAATAGATTACCTCAGTAACATAAAATTTGCTATGGACCCAAGAGAAGAAGCAGCTGGTAAGGCAATTTCTCAACTGCTACATCAAATAGAAGACTCTACTGATGAAATCCGATCGAAGACATTACAAAAAGCTGCTTCAAATCTCAATTTAACCTCACATAAATGCCTTTTAATAGAAAAGCGGTCCATCAGAAAGCTACTTGAAAAAATGACTGTCCGCAACCCTGAAAAAGAGCACACTTTGAAGTTCCTATATGACATGGTGGAAAAACTTGCAAAAAATGTTAAGCCGTTAGATTTCAAAATAGAACAGAATCAGAGTGATTTTGAACCTGATGATGTCAGTTATCATTCGGTTTCGAATTTAAAAACTGTGTGTGTTTCACTTTTGGAGGGAAAAGATGATAGTAATGAGAACCCAGTCACAAAGGCTTCCGAGGAACCAAATGAAGCTCTTTTGCAAGTATTGGTCCCTTGGAAAGAGGGGTATTTTTCTGAATTCAGCCGCGGAAAATTTCTTAATTTCTTCAAAGATCTGGGTGGGCTTGAGAGAGAAAAACGAAAGAAGGCAGTTGAAGATATGGTAGCTCTTCTAGAGAGAGATGTTGATACTTGCTATCTAATGCTGTCCAATGGATTTGGAGAGGCATTGATTGAGTTTTTGAGAATATCATACCAATTGTCTGACACAGGGGCCCAAGAAGTTGGTGCTCAGTTGTTTCTTGCATATATTAGTAACAATAGGTATGGATCACATTCTATTTCTTTTTGCTCCATTTGGTAATGTTTACTCTTTGGATAAGATAAACGGCCCTACCAGAAATGACAAAATCGTAACATTGAAATAATATTGTCTCGAAATGTTTCAAGTCCTTTATGGTACAATATTTTAAGTTCTTCTCTGATGCAGAATTAATCAACATGTACCAATCTGTGCAGTACAGGCACAGAATGGTACATGTTGATTAACTCTGTACTAGACAAGTTACTAGTGCAAACTGACTGCACAGAACCATGGGTACCTGTACCAATTAAAATGGTACAATCTGAGATGAACCTATACCAGTGAGTGTGATGGTTGCTTCTGCCAAGCTATGTTCTCCAAATGATCTTTACTTTTTCTCCTAATTTATTATTCTAAGTAACATCCAGATTTCTAAATATTTGTAATTTATTTCAGAGTTGAATTCCCGACATTCACTGAAGAGATCTTAAGAATTGTAACTCCATTTCTTGATGCGGAAACAAACGAAGCTTTGGTAGTTCTCCAAAAATTCTCTCAATATTTGACTTCGATACCCAACTCTCCCTCAAAGAAGCTAAGTTCTGATGATATAAACATCTTGGAAATATGCATGGAAATTGTATGCGACCTCTCATCACAAGACAACACGAAATCACAGATGTTTTCATCGGGGTACTTAAAAGCTCTGGCCTCAATTCTTTCATATGAGAAATTAGCAGTGTGCTCCCTGAAAGTTTTACAGACTTACAGTTTTTCTGAGGAAGGTGCACAACTTATTGGTAGAAACCCCAAATTTATCTCTTGTTTAGTGGAGTTGCTTGAGACCAGTACCAGTGATGAAAAGGAGGTTGCATTGTCCATACTATATTTTATATGTTCTCTATGGCAAGAAAATTGTTTTGTGGTTAGAGAACAATTTGTGGTGCCATCTTTGGTAGATTTGTCAGTGAATGGAAGTAAGGTGGCAATGGAGATGTCCATGAAACTATTACAGATCTTAAGGGATTTGAGGGATGATGATAGTGAAATGGGGATGGGTACTGGTACAGTAGTTAACACATGTTCCAATGAGCAGTTTGTTTCTACAACAGCTCCAATTTTACCAAAGAAGAAAGGGGTTTTCTCTAGGTTTAGATCACTGGTTAATTTTTAATTCAGTGTCAACCTATGTAAGCATTGTAATTTTCCCATGTAATTATGTAACTAGGATGGTGTTTTTTGTAGCTTGCTAACCTCTTCTGTTCAAAACTAAGGGGTAGCTCTGATATTGTTATTCTAATCTCAAGGTACTCAGTTTTTTTTTTTTTTTTCATTGCAACAGATGTGACCAATGTTACGCTCAAAAATAAAAATAAAAATGTATTTATAGTGCATTTGTGTTCTTTTCATATTAATCAATTTGTGCTATATTTATGATCATAAAATCAATAAATCATAAAAAATAAGTTAATAGCAGATAATTTATCATTAAATTTTGTATTTACTTTTGCATACATTTATCTGTGCTAAAATAAAAACTATAATTACGTTGAAAATCAAGTTTGAATGTATTTATAACGTGTTGGTATGTCTCTCTTGATAAAATTATGTCTGAGATGAGGGTACATGAGAGATATGTTTAACTTTGCATGATTGTGATTAATAGAATTGATTTCTCTTCTAATTTGAGGTGTAATAGATAAAAATAAAATTTATTGTAAATATTTTCAAATAAAATGACACAAATATTCAACTCTATCTCATTCAAGTTTTCTTGTTACAAATTTACAGCAGCCATTGAATTTCTCAATAACTTTCGAAATTTTAATTAACTAAACAAAAAATAAGACAAGAAAGAAAATTAAATTTATTTTTCTCATTAATCATCAAAACACAAAGATGTCAAATATGTTAATCTTTATTTCTATTACATTCCATTCCTTTTTATTCTTCATCTCCTCTTCCTTTCTCTACTCTCTGTCAACAAAACAAGATGTAAATGTACATAACTTTATATGTAAAAAATAAACTGATATGATAAATATTAACAAACTGATATGACAAATACTATGGTTAAAACTAAGCATAACACTTTCTGAAGTACATTTGTACGTGTTTGTTCATATTTTAATTCAATTTATATATGAAAGAAAAATCACAAGAGATGGATAAACTCCAACTTTTTACATGTGCATAATTTTATTCAAGCTAAAACAAACCGAAACGACAAATGTAAAGCTGTAAATTAAGCTACAACGCATTTATAGTGTGTTTGCATATATGTTTGTTCATATTTAAATTAATATCTGCCTCGTTTATTATCGTAGATTCACTAAAATTGATGATTTATTGTTGACAAAACTGGTACTGTAGATTTTAGGATCAGAGTGATTAATGTAATTTGCAAGACTTGTTTTCTTTGTTCGAATGTTCTTTGATGTTTTATCAGATCGTTATTTTGTTTGTATTATTCTTGTCTTCACAGTAGAAGCCGGCATCTGAGGTGAAAGAGGTGCAACTTCTTTTGCTTTTGTAGTTGAGAAATCAGTTTCTACTGAGTCTTGAGTTCATACAAAAGGTTTGAACATTTTTTTTGGTAGCATATATATCTATTACATACATGAACAAAAACATTCTTTCATTTTATGGATCCTCCGAGAATACAATATTTTTGTTTCGTATACATACGATCGGATTCGAAAGACAAGTAACAAAGATTTTTTTTTTAAAATTTGCTTGTCACATATCTTCTTAGTTCGAAAATTATTTTCATGTCTTCTAATCTGTAAATTTCTAATTATTAGAGAATGAAAACAAGAGTTGCATATCAGCTCAGTATTAATTTTTTTGTTTGTCGTTTTCTCATGTAATCATCACAGAGCTTGGAAGTATGCGTTTCTTATGTATTAGCCTTTTGGCATGTCTTGTCGGATCAATACCTCATCGTCTCCGTCTCTGACGGGAGTTGGCGCGTTGTCATGGAATTCCAAATTCCAATAAGCAAAGCGTGAGTCCGTTATAGTATTTAACGCAGTTGGCTATTTTCAGTCTCCACCGTTGGATCAAAATCAAGTACAAATCTCAAATTACACGCGTCCTGAACCGCACAGACACAGTTTGACGAGACGGAGCAGTCCTCGACGAATTTAGACACAGTTTGGCTATTTTTTACCATGATCTAATTCGAATTAGATTCTTCTCTATAAATAAAAGTTATAGATCTTTATTTTAGCTTTCTATCCATATATAGTATGCCAAAAAAAAAACATGGTATGAGGGTACTATGGTCAAAATACGAAACATGCATAGCAGTGTCCAGAACACGGTAGTCTAAATTTAGCACCACGTTCTACCACATTTTTGACTCTGATATATTTCTAATTTGGTTTTCTTCCAGAGATACAAAGTTCTAGATTTTTCTTTTACCTTTCCAGAAAGGTATAGAACACTAAAACGGATGTCGTATTAGAGATATATGTGCCAAATAAGAAAACATTGCGCAGCAGCTTTCAGAAAACGTGGTAAACTATTTTGGGCAAACCTTTAATTATGGAAACAACTCTTTAAAAGCCATAATTAACAATAGCCATTAGACTTTATTTATTGGGCCAAGTTTCACTTTTCTTATTTGAATTAATCAAATACAATTAATCTAATTAATTGTAGTATCATATATAATTATCCCAAATAATTATATTTCTCATGTTTTGGTGGAGAAACCAATTTATTTGTCATGTCATATATGTCAAATAAATTAAGGAGCCTTTTTAATTAATTCCTTATTGGTGTGACCCTGGGATCTATGCCATTCAGCAATAGAATCTGAAACTCTTTTCGATTCCATAAATTACAAGCGGCACCTAGCAATATGCATTGTAATTACCCAAATGACATAGAGGATAAGTACCATACTGTATTACGATCCCTAAACAACAATTGTCTCGTGTCAATTACATGTCTCATGATATCATGAATAGATCTAAGGTAGGAATGTGTCATCCTTGCAAATCTACTTGTTTCTTGATTCTGAAATAATTCAGTAATTATAATTAACTCCTTAATCATATGTGTATATACTTGTATTATTTTACCAAAGGGCCCAATGATATCATCACTCATTATATGAGAGACATTGGTATTCTTGATAATTACTATCCCTCCACATAAGATATACATACTGAGATAGAATCTGTATGATTGCCAGTTACAAACAACGTTGGATAATACCCACGAATATATATTCCCATGTGAGAGAAACAATCATCTCATACCTTAGAATTTCATACACAAATAAAACATTAATGACACAAACACAATCCATATTAATGTTTTACTTTGGTCACGTCCAATCTCCTGATCTCCATCAGGTATCCATTTGATTAGATTGACAACTCCTTGTCATATGATCTGGAGAACATGATCATCATCTAATCCAAATGCTAATCTTATACCGGTAATTAATGTTCCTTGTTAATTACCAAGATTAGAGACACTTTAGAGTATTTATTAACACCTGTATAGAGTTTACAATTTCAAGTCATCAACCTGAATGATCTATAATTAATAAAATACTCAAGGAACAAAATGATAAACATAATCATTCAATTACATAAACAAAACTTAGAAAATAATAATTCTATGATTGGTTTCTAGATCACAACACTAACAATCTAAACTCAAAATTTGAGTTACTTTATGTGATCCGAATTCCAAACTGAGCCGGAGAGTAATGAGTTAAATAGACTTATTTCTTTTACTCTTCAATCTCTTCTCACTCTCTCACAGTGTGAGAGAGGTTCCCTCGATCTCCAAGATCGTACTATTTAGCTATTTTTTTTGTTTCATGAGGGCACACAACACATCCAAACTAATATTAATTAGTGTTCTTTATTGTATATGGTGCCTTGTTTCATCCGAAAGATTATGAAAGTAGTCTTTTTTTGTTTTAAACATAAAAAAATATGTAAATTCACAAATTCAGGCTTATTGTTGAAGAGAATTTGAAGTATTTCAGACACATTTCTATTGATGATTTATTGTTGACAAAACTGGTACTGCAGATTTTAGGATCAGAGTGATTAATGTAATTTGCAAGACTTGTTTTCTTTGTTCGAATGTTCTTTGATGTTTTATCAGATCATTTTTTTGTTTGTATTATTCTCATCTTCACAGTAGAAGACGGCATCTGAGGTCAAAGAGGTGCAGCTTCTTTTGCTTTTGTTGTTGAGAAATCAGTTTTTGCTGAGTCCTGAGTTCATACAAAAGGTTCGAATATTTCTTTTAGTAGCATATATATCTATTACATACATGAACAAAAACATTCTTTCATTTTATAGATCCTCTGAGAATACAATATTTTTGTTTCGTATACATACGATCGGATTCGAAAGACAAGTAACAGAGATTTGTTTTTAAATTTGCTTGTCGCATATCTTCTTAGTTCGAAAATTGTTTTCCTGTCTTCTAATTTGTAAATTTCTAATTATTAGAGAATGAAAACAAGAGTTGCATATCATCTCAGTATTAATTTTTTTGTTTGTCGTTTTCTCATGTAAACATCACAGAGCTTGGAAGTATGTGTTTCTTCTGTGTTAGCCTTTTGGCATGTCATGTCAGATCAATACCTCACCGTCTCCGTCTCTGACGGGAATTGGCGTGTTGTCATGGAATTCCAAATTCCAATAAGCCGCCACTGTTTCTTATGTAATCAGTACTAGTAGCCGCCATTGTTCCTCGGCCCACGAGGTTGGCAATACCATACCAAAGGCATATAGTAGATGTGCCACTGGCCCTGAGGCCTGCAGTATCCGATATGCCCAATTATAGACCAAACACATACCTGGCGAACCAACATCACCAATATCAGGCGGGCGTCCAGTATGCCTATTATCCTGAATACATGTACACCACTCCTTCGGGATAGGTGTATCAAGGAATGGAACCTGGGCCCGTTCCGGTATACCAAAACCAAGGACTCCGTGACCCATCGGCGAGGCTAGGACCTCAACCACGATAAGCACCATTAGTAGTACAGAGACCACCCCCAAGAGGACCTATGTCGGATGCGAGAAATCCGTCACGGGTTAGGAGAAATCTTAATCGAGAGTTTGAAGAAGTGGCTGGGGGAGGAAGGCAGTACACCGAGAGATCAGGCGACAGGAGTGTCCATCCGAATAATCCCCCCCCTCCGCTGACAAGAATGGACGGAGGATTCAGTCTGGGTGGACCCTCGAGGCAAAAAGAAAATCTACCACAATTAAATATGGAAACTGTCCGAAACATGATCCAAAACAAGGTGGCAGATAAGTTAGCCGAAATAGATTCGAAGAAGGCGGGCCCCTTTGCTCGACCATTGGGCATCAACGAAGGACCTTTAGCTCCTGAAGTTTATGATGTTGTGATGACTGATTTTAAACCACAAGTGCTAGCAAGTTTCAAAGGAAGTGTAGACAATCAGGACCCGCATCATTTCGTGTATGGATTGCTCGAACGACTTCGCCTGCAAGGGGCCACCGACACAGTCATGTGTCAGGTATTTTCTACTTACCTAACGGGGGAAGTATAGGAGTGGTATATGAGAATACCGAGGGAGTGGAGACAAACAGGACCCGCAACATTTCATGTATGGATTCCTCGAACAACTTCGCCTGCAAGGGGCCACTCTTTTTAGCACGGTACGCTACTATGAGAACCCCACAAGTTACTTACGGGGCCTTACTAGATCTGAAGCAGGGGCCGAAGGAAAGTACTTGAGCGTTTGTGCAAAGATTCGTGCAGAGTTCCAGGAAAATACAGAACTTGAATGAAGAATTTGCGGTAGCAGCCATTCGAAGAGGACTAAGGCAAGGAGGCCCGGGCACCTTGCGGTACAATGCGCATCGAGAAAATCTGATCAGCTTGAGAAAATTCCTAACCTTTTCAGACGGTTATATTCGGGCTGAAGAAGATACGGGAAACTCGGGAAGACCAAGGTCCATATCACCACCAGGTGTCAAGAATAATAAATTTCTCAAGGTCGACAATATGAAGAAAGATGAGATGACAGGAGGTGGAGGTTCATTTCTAGGGAACCCCCAATCAAAGAAGGATAAAGGGAAGCTTGATCAAAGGAGTGAGAGGTATCGAACCCATTTTGCGAACTATGCGCCCTATACGAAATCATTCTACGAAATATATGAAATCGTTCGGACGTAGCACCAAATGCCAAAACCCCTGAACATAGAGATTTTCAAAGTAAAAGACCCTGAAAAGTATTGCTACTTCCACAGGACACTAGGACGCTCGACAGTACAGTGCCTCCAACTGCAGGACATCATTGAGAAAGTGGCACGACGGTACAATGTCTCCGGTCGCCACCTCTCGACCAGTGTAGAGACAAGGGCGTCATTTGCAGTGATGGAGGTAAGCTGTGACACATGCCACAGATCTATCCTCTGTAATGCTGGTGCAAATCTCGGATTGTATTGAATGGACATTTGATTATTGAGTATACTCGTGATGTCATGAGTCTACATTAATAAATTTCAAATGAAATAAAAAATATAACCTAAATGTTTATTCAAATGAAAAAATAAATTTTAAATATTTAGTTTTCAAATCTGAACTTACATATGCTTTCGACATCTTGTGGCCCTTCGCCGGGAACCAGCAGACGGGGCTAATGCACTCCTTTATCAAGTGCGAAAAGACAGTAGACGTCAATTGCTCACACCAATCACAATCATTGAATGTTGTGCTTTGGGTACGGCTGGTTGACGCCATATTAAAAGAAATTTGGTCAATTTTGTTAAATATTGACGCAATCAGTATTTTAATACACCAACGACAATAAATATTATTTTTTTGGTCATTTGCAAATCATTCAAAACTAATTATATGCATTTCAAATCAATTTTGGTCTACAATACTAAAACCATGATAAAATAAACAATTGGTAATTTCATGGTTTTTCGTCCAATTGGGTGCATTTTCAATCAATTGCGGTCTACAGTACTAAAACCGTGCTAAATTTAAAATTTGATAATTTTTGGACAATATAGGTACAATAATAGTGCAACACAAGCATAATTTCGTACATAGTCGGTAAAATAACTAGTTTTGTACACTATTTGAGATATTTGGTACAATTTACTACAATTTTGGTAAATTATATCTAATTCGGGCAACACTCGAATTATTTGGACACCATACAACTATATTCTAAACCTTAAACTATATAAATTATTAACTACAACTAAAAAAATTAAATAAATAAATAAAATATTTTTTACCCTTTTACTGCGGAGAAGAGGTGGACCCTCTATTGTGAAAATGAAATCGGGTACACACGCGGCTATTTATAGCAGCAAAATTCGGTTATGCGGATTGCGTCCGCGAATCCGCAGTTCCGCATATTCAGTCCGCCAATCTGGATCGGCATTCTCAGTCTGCGGATCTGGTCCCTCTGGATACACAGATTCAGTCCGCGGGAGTGCTATTTTTGATAAAAAAAACTAACTCTGGTTGGTTTTTATTTTTAAACCCTTTTTCAGGGTGGTAGAAAAAAAATCCGTTCCAAACTGAGCCGGAGAGTAATGAGTTAAATAGACTTATTTCTTTTACTCTTCAATCTCTTCTCACTCTCTCAGTGTGAGAGAGGTTCCCTCGATCTCCAAGATCGTACTATTTAGCTTTTTTTTTGTTCCATGAGGGCACACAACACATCCAGATTGATATTAATTAGTGTTCTTTATTGTATATGGTGCCTTGTTTCATCCGAAAGATCATGGAAGTAGTCTTTTTTTTCGTTTTAAACAGAAAAAAGTCTGTAAATTCACAAATTCAGGCTTAATGTTGAAGAGAATTTGAAGTATTTCAGACACATTTCTGTTGATGATTTATTCTTGACAAAACTGGTACTGCAGATTTTAGAATCAGAGTGATTAATGTAATTTGCAAGACTTGTTTTCTTTGTTCGAATGTTTTTTGATGTTTTATCAGATCATTTTTTTGCTTGTATTGTTCTCGTCTTCACAGTGCAGCTTCTTTTGCTTCTGTCGTTGAGAAAATCAGTTTCTGATGAGTCCTGAGTTCATAAATGAACCGTACAATGGCTGTAATAGCTTTTCGGCATGTCACATTCGTACCTCTCTGTCTCTGACGGGAGTTGGCGGGTTGTCAGGGAATTCCGAATTCCCATGAGCCAAGCGTGACATTTATTAACGCCGTTAGCTACCAGTTTCCTCTGTTCTCAGCTTCACCGTCGGATCAGAATCAATGGTCACCTCTACAAATCTCAAAGGAACCGGGGAGTAACGAGTTAAAAGGGCTGGCTGTTTCACTCTCTTGAATCTCTCCCTCCCTCCCCGTCTCTTTCGCACACTCTTCTGGTGAGAGAGAGAGAGAGGTTGGTCCGATCATCTCTTTTTTTCCCTCTTTCTTTTTAGCATTCCTTTGATGTTTCTGTTCAAGGCTTCATTTTTGGTTGCATATCGTGTGCTGTTTTTATTGCTTTCTCCATTTTTGAGCATTTGTTCGGTTTCAATGAGAAAACTAAAACCGGGTTTACAAATGAAGCTTGACTAGTACCGAACTTATTCTTTATTAGCTTGTCACAAAAAATTAATTGCAAACTATGGCCTTGTTTCTGCAAAAGAGGAGTTTACTGTTCACTATACTGCTTTTAAAGCTATCAGCTATGAGAGGGAGGTGTCCGATGCCCATCGGACCAGAGTCTGTTCGATGGGATGTTTCTACGGTCCGATTCACTTCAAAATCTGTGCGCATCACTTTAATATCCGTGCTGTTTGCTTTAATATCCGTGCGCGCAGATCTTGAAAGATCGGACGGTAGAAACCACCATCGAACACTGTTCTGGTCCGAATGGGCATCGGACACCCTCCTCTCCCGCCATACGTGGGACAGAAAAGTAAAGGATTACTAAATCTCAGAAAATGGGGGTTTCCATTGAAGACCTATTTTTTCTTTTCATTATTTCAAACAATCAGCCCACGAAATTGCCAGTTCTAAGTTGCAATTTAATGCTTGTATTTCCTCCTATTTATAGTTTTTTATAGAACTGTGTAAGGATTTTGTTGCACGTCTTATAAATGATTTTGTTGCTTGTCAATATCTATCTTTCAGGCGTTAAAGAGCTCAAATCAAAATATCAAGTAACGAGCTGGAATAAGGGGACATGGTATACTGATTAAAAAAAAATGCATGTCTTCTTCTAAATTAGTTTACTATTTTTTGAACATGTTGATTGTTGACTACCTTTTTCTGTTCATAAATGTAGGTTAAAATAGAAGAATATGATGATGGGATGGTCCCATCTGGCAGTGAACATGAGCTGGTACCATATGTGCAGAAGGTCAATCTGTCAGATGAAAACCTTGCTTCTGGCGTAGTTATAGTAAAGGAGGTACCTCAATATGCTTTAAATTTCACCTACGGGCTTTTACTAAAAAAAGTGCTTTCAATTTATCCATTTGTTAGTATCTAAGCACTAAACACCAAGTAAGCTATGATCAAAAGCAGAGAAATAATCAAGAGCAAAAATGTGGTCAAATTGATGAGTGTCAATCTCATACATTTTTTAAATGATAAGGTTGTGCAATGGTTTAACAAACCAATGCCGACTTCTATTTACAGGAAGGTGGGCCCAGCTCATCAAGTAGCAACTTGAGATCACACTTTATTGGCATGGGGTTCTCTTCAGAACTAGTAGAAAAGGTTCTCCAAGAAAATGGTACACTTTGTTTTAATATAATGATAACTTTTTCAGGATCATCTACTTGTAGCAAATCTAACATCTTTGTTCAAATAAGCCTTTGGTTGATCCCTATTAGTGCTTCAATAACATGTCAAATGTGCAACTATCCTAAGTGACCTCATACTTGCCTTCCCAAATTATGCAATTAAGTCTCAACTTCTGTACATGCTACACTTGTCATTGCCTTCAATCATGCAATTGTAACTCCCTTGTTCAACTCTGCAACTAGAACTAAATTGCTCCTAACTTGACTCGATTTAACACATCCTGACAATGCCATAATGTATCTAATTGCCTTTAATATTTTAGTTAGGAAACAAACAAGTGACTGAGTTGATTATAGAACAGGTAAAGAGGGAAAAGTTGCCAGCTAGCTTGTTATTTCTATAGGGGGTTATCATATTTCATCATTGTGGATCTATGATTCTGATGGCTAAGAAATTTTGCATCTCTTTTCAGGAGAAGATGCCAACATTATACTGGAGACTTTGCTCAATTACTCGGTTCGATTCTTTCCTCATCACCTTCCTTTTTTTGGGGTCTTTATAACACGTATTATTTTGGAAGGAGGGCTCAAATGCACCATGATTTTGTGCTCCAATATGCTCTATCTCCGTTTTCAAAGTCTGAACAGTCAATCCGAACTGCTCAACGTGATTTTCATAATAAAAATATTTTTGGGGTCCAAATTTTATATTTTTTAGAATTTTTTTACTATTTTTTTACATAGGTACAATATCAATTTATCGGATGGGTCTAGAATCTCCTTAAAACAGTGATTTTGTACCTATCTAAAAAACAATATAAAAATTCTAAAAAATATAAAATTTGGTCTCCAAGCATATTTTATTATGAAGATTATGTTGAGCAGTTCGGATCGACTGTTCGGACTTTGAAAGTGGAGATCAAAGATGTGGAGCATAGTGGAGCACAAAAATTATGGTGTATTTGAACCCTCCTCTATTTGTAATCTTGAGTACGTGCTACATACAAAATAAAATTTGATATTATAAAAGAGTACATTTTGCATAAAAATGTGGAAATTGATATTAAAGTCTTTTTAATTCTTGAACTATTGACTTGGTTCAATTGTCTTCTTGAACTCCATTCAAGTATATTTTGATATGTTATGTCATGTCTATCCGATGCCTCTTTACTGAGGGTACTGGTACGTGTTTTTACTGTGCTATTTGTACTTTGTCTATGGTTACGTGTTGGTGCTGAAATCTGTACATTACTGTTGTACCTAGCAAGTTATGCAGATGCTATTTTTTATTTTTATTTCTTAGATGGGCATAGATGGGCTTCATGATCCAACATGTATAAATCCATTGAACCTAACTGGTTTTTTAATATGTTGAAACTGGAATAGGCTTTAGAGGAGCAAGTGAAAGAATCATCAGGTTCGCTTGGAGGACTTTTCAGTTCTGACAGTGATGGGGAAGTTCAAGTGCCAAGTGGGTCCCACACCTCGATACCTTACTTGTATACTAAGGTAACTTATTTTTGTCACATACAGTTGTAATCCCCATGCCTGTACTATTTTTGTCAAGCACACTAACAGTGTTATGTACCAGCCCGTGCCATAATTAACTAGTATTTACAGTACTTTTTGTACTTTAATAGTTTTGTATGAAGTTTAATTATACTCCATGTAATGGATCTAGGTTCTGTTTTTAACAGGGTGTGATCTTCATGAGGTCATTTATCATACTTTATAGGTCATACCATATGACAAATATATTCTTTGTACCGATGATGGAGTTGAACTGTACAGGGCTTAAACCCTGTTTTAGATTTCTCTCTTATCTAATTATTTTCTCTTCATGCAACAGCATGTCTCCCCTGACAGATGCAATGTGAAAATGGAAACTGATTTCTCAACAACAAAAGGCAAAAGGAGCTACACCTCTTCGACCTCAGGTGCCGGCTTCTACTATGAAGACAAGAACAATGAAGGCGAAAATCGACCTGATAAAAGGTCAAAGAACATTCTAACCGAGAAAAGAAGTCCTGCAAACCAGGTTAACCACTCTGGTCCTAGAACCTGCAGTTCCAGTTTTGTGAACAATGAAGTGCGTAGATCACGGGCCTTACCAGACATGCCACTCTTCATCTATGGAAGTGTGGTTGAGCTTTCAGAAAAGGCATGGCAGCTATACTCTCAGTTTCTCTTCAACAGTAAGCATGAATTTGTGAATTCCCAGGTTTTCTCTGCTTTGAAACGAAAAGAAGGCTACCTCCATAACCTTCCGACCGAAACAAGGCACCATATACAATCAAGGACGCCAATGTCAATCGAGGGCGTGGTGCCAATTACAAGGAACTGGTGGCCCCTGTGGGACACACGGAGGCAGTTAAATAGTAAGATCTTGGCCGACATGACTGGGATATCCCAAGTTTGTGAGAATCTGGAACGGAGGGTGAAAGATTCACATGGGCGGCTTTCGACACATGATCAGAATTTAATACTAAATCAGTGTGGTCAGTTGAACTTGATCTGGGTCGGCAAGAACAAGTTGGCCCCACTTGAGCCAGATCAGCTTGAGAAGGTTCTAGGATACCCAATCAACCACACCCAATTGGCAGACCTTGACCTGTCTCATCGTTTAAGGACCATGGAACACTGTTTCCAGACTGATACAATTGGGTACATCCTCTCCCCTTTGAAGGACCTCTATCCTGATGGGTTACGAATCTTATCCCTCTACACTGGCATTGGAGGTGCTGAAGTTGCTCTGAGTCGACTTGGTTTGCACCTCAAATGTGTGGTCTCAGTGGAGACGTCAGAGGTCAACAGGAAGATTTTCAAGAGGTTGTCACTGTTAATCAATCCTTTTCTCTAACATATGCTGATGTATAAGGAACCTTTTAAAATATAATTTGCTTCTAATATAAGAGTTTAATTGCTTGCTAAGTAACAGGTGGTGGGAGAGCACCGGGCAGAGTGGGGAGCTGAGGCAGATTGATGATGTAACAAAATTGACGTTGCAATTGCTGAAGCAGTTTGTCGGTGAATTCAGGGGTTTTGACTTGGTTGTTGGAGCTCACTTACAGGAAACATGCGTAGGATATGCTGACCTCTTCTTCGAATTTTATAGGGTTGTGTCGCAAGTGAATGCAATCATGAGAACTATTCATCGACCAGATTAGTTGAGGATAACTAACCTGTCCTAGTTGTGTACTTTGCTTTTTGTATCTCCAATCTGATTGCCCTGTTTAAAGCTAATCTTGTGCACCAAACAACCCAGCTACAAATTTTTGGGAAGCATGCCATGTAGTTACAATATGAACTGTTATACTTGGCTATCTGGGCTACTGTTTGGTGCTTTTGTTATGTGCTAGTTTCCTTAGTTTACATGGTTTAAAGGTGTACTGTCTTTTTTATGTTAAAATAGTGCAATATGGAATTATATTTCAGTTGTGATGTTTAAGGTTGGAAACATTATGTGGCTTTTTGAAGCAAGACTATTTAGATAAGGGACAGCAACTGAATTACAATTACTGTTTAAACTACAGTTTTTAGAGCTCTCACAATCATTGCATGAATTTTCGGCTTTATATTGTATAAAAATATAAAATAGGTTAAGGCTTGAGTGTTATGAATAACATAAGGTTGTCTTTGCTATAGTTTAAAAAATCTATCGTATAAACTTTAAATTTCACTTTAAGGAGCTCAATAAATTAGTTATGTAATGAACTTGTAGAATACTAATTTTTACTATTTTTTATAATTTACGAAAGATTGCAAAAAATAGCTTAAAATATTAGTAATTTTTTTTTATTTTTAAGTAATATTTTACTATCTTTTATAAATCATAAAAAATAGTAAAAAAATTTGAAAAAATAATAAAAATTGATATCTTACAAGTTAATTATAAAACTAATTTATTGAGCTAATTGGATCAAAGTTTGAAATTTAGTTGATATGTTATTGAAACAGTAGCGCAAATGGCCTTACGCTATCAATAACACTTAAGTCTTACTTAAATAGGTTTATTTCAAAATATTGTAAAATTAAATTAAGGTTTTAAAAAATGGTTTGTTTCTAAAATATTGTTCTTAACGAGCCGTTACAAAATACATATTAACTATCATTTGCTATATTAAAGAAATTCAAATTTTAAAAATAGATATTGTATTATTTTCATCCCATATAAAACGAAGATTATTTTCTTATTTTGGCAATAATTTTAATCATATTTTACTGCACTATAAAACACAAACAAATTTAAGGCTCAAATAGAATAAAAACACGATTTTGCTGTGCAAGACTTCCCGTTGCTTCGGCCAATTAATTATTTAATCATTTTGTACTTGTATAAGCACCAATTTTCAGTTTTGTAAAATATTTTAAAAAATTATTAATTAAATTAAAAAATAAAATCTAAATTTGTTGAATGAATATCAACCTATATTCCTTAGAGATACAGAGTCAGTAAAAAAAAAGAACAAAATGTTATTTTATAGTATAAAAGTAAATTATTTTTTTGTAGAAATTGATTAGTTAATATTGACGAGCTAGAAATATATATTTTTTGTATAGCAATTTTAATATAAAACAAAAAACCACTCACATGATTTATCACTTTTATAGTCTTTCATATGGAACATCTGACAAAATACTTTATTTTGAACTGAAAACTTACAAATAAAACAAATCAAAAGCTCTATATAACCATTTTTTTTTCCATTAGATTGTTCAAATAGAATAATCACACCCCGCCACAACCAACGCATATATGTTGCATACTTGACGAGGGACGAATTTGTATGCAAAATTTTTAAAATTTAAAATTAATTTAGTATAAAGTCAAATGGTAAAAAAATGTTCAAAAAAATTATATGTATTAAATTAATTTATAAACATTCTAATTTTGATCACTTAACTTTATACTAAAATAATTTGAAAATTTTGAACACTTAATTTACATACAAACGCTTCACTCGTGGAGTAGATATCACTTCTGTTTGTTTATATTGTTGTTTAATTTTCAATTTCAAATTTAAAAATGAGTTCTTTAAGTTCTGTTATTTTTATGTTTTTCATTCTTATTACTTGGTTTCTTTTCCATATATTTATCAAGAGTAGAATTAGGTGTTTTTAATCCCGATATTATTATGTTTTAGACTAATTCTTTGGTGAGTTTAATTTCAAAATCTATTGAAATAATTTAAAATAATAAATTCAAACCATTAAAATCAATCAATGAACAACTAATTTAAATTTGATCCAATCAATCTAAAATTAGAGATGACCGAAATCTGATTTGATCAGCCAATTCCATTTGGTAGTTTATTACTATAAATATAAATATAGCTTTGACCACTAATTTTAAAGATGATTATAAACGCCGATATATTTGAGGCCTTTCCAACTTATTTGGTATTTACATACATAGCATAGAACATTTCTCCTTTAAAATATTTTTGTTTTTCTATTTACAATGAATAAAAATTTCGGCATTCGGCCACTATATTTTTGGAAGATTCTATTTATAGCTGTGAAAATGCCACAAATAAATATGGCATGGTGCAAGAAATTTTCATAACTAAATCCCGACTTCCTCTTTTAATAAAATAACAGAGACATTAAATTAGGAAATTATTCTCTTTTTTTTTTTTTAAACCTTCGCAGAAGCTGCGAAGTCGTGAGAGGGAATCGAACTCTTAACCTTTGGATACAACAATCCTAAGATTTTTTTCTAGCCAACTGTGCTACTTCCCCTTTCAGGAAATTATTCTCCAAATATAATAAAACTTACCTGGAAGTGTCCAATTTAGGAAGCAGGATCCTTGTAATTTCTCTATATATTCTCCACCTTCCTTTTTTTCCATATCTTTCTGCAACCTTTGCATGTCCAAACTGATCCTTCATCCTTCTCTCAGAGCTAATTAACCATGTCAAGTCTTCCAGATGATGTGTGGGTTCGAGTCCTTGAACTTGGAACCGTGAGGCGCCGATTGGACTATAGAGACCTCTGCGGTCTTGCCGAGGTGAATTCCACATTTAATCAAATGTCAAGCCATCCTAGTTTATGGGCCACCCTCCTCTCTCAAGATTTCCCTTCATCACATTATCGATCTTCTGACCCCCCCTTCAAAATCATTATATCGCAAGAAGTTCGAGTAAGTTCATATATTCTAGTCTAATTTAACAGTTTATTTTTTTCCCTCATTTTTAGCACTTAATTGTTTGTCCTAGTTGAATTCAATCTTATTTTATATTTCTAATGCACTGCTCTTTTCTAACGTGTGCAGAGAAGAACAAATGGCGGCACATGAAGCTCGACGCTCTTCTGTAAGTTATCGTTAATAAATTAAATTTTAGCCTCTTTCGTAAACATCTTCAATCAAAATCAAAGATTTAGTTTGAAAGGTGTGATAGATATTTGAATCAACTTTTTGGCTACTGAATCTATCTTACACATGTTTTTTTCTTCCTTGCCACAGATAACAGATTTCTATTGTTTAGGCCGAATAATCAGTCCCCTCAGTCGACTTCTACACGAACCATTTGACCCTAGCGAACTTTTGTTCAACAGAATTGATGTATATTGTCATCACCCCGGGGAAACGAGTGTGAACATCGTCCCCAATTCAACAGGACCTGGAAATCCTCCACAAGATTGCATCACCGATCAACGTACTTTACGCCTTAATAAACTCAAAAGGAGCTGCAACACAGGACCAAAGCCTAAAGCCATCCCCAATTCAAGGTATTATGTACCATTGAATAAGCCTCGACATCAGGCAATGCCACGGAAGATCTGAAGTTTAACCCTTTGTGTATTATACCATGCCTGTTGATTCTAACTCTGTATAATTATGTATATATTGATATTTATATCAGTTTTCAGGTTTAAAACCTTATCCATATTTATATTAGGAACCTGTGACCTCCCACACAAAGAATATTGCCTTTGCCACTAGACCAAATGCTGGTTCTCCGTGACAAATGATTTGAAAAACAAAAGAAAAGAAAAATTTAAGTCACAACAATATGTCTTTAATGGAATATTACACAACAATTCATAATTATTAAGATTTTTTATACTAAAAGACCTGATCTACCCTTCGAATTCCCTTCACAACCTGCAATTAGTCTTGTTGGAGATTGGCATGAATACCTGCCTCGGCATTTTCTGGGATTGCTCCATTTGCGGTTGAGGTTGTTGCTATATCATCCTGAAGCAGGCTTCCAATGTACTGCTGCAATGCGCCTATTGGTTTTGAATGCCCGTTGTTTATAAAATTCTTTGTCAAGTTCATTCGCCTGTTTGTATTCCAATGATTTTTTACTCCATTTTCAGTTCTACCAGGCAGAACTTGTGCTATCTTTGCCCATTGATTCCCAAATTGCGAGTGTGCTCTTATAAGTATTGCATCTTCCTCTTCCGTCCATTTCTCATCCTTTGATGTCACAAGACCCAAGAAAGAAAGAAAATAAGTCGAGTTAAACAACAACTGGTATATGTAAAATAGATATCCATATGATACAAATTATTCAATAGAATACATAGGGTACAAGTTAGGATAGTTTTTATTTCTGGCTAGATTGAATAATTACCGCTTAAAGATTAACACCAGGCTGACTGATTCTGTGCTAAACACATATTTCACATTACAAAACGTGCACTATTTGTGGTCCATAAGATATTGATTTTTTTATATTTATACAAATATCTTGGACAAGGTTAATAGAAATCCAATTTCAAGAAATTGTTTTTTCTATCTTCAATGTAATTTTTTTAATTTAGAACTAACTAAAAAGCTAGTACAGCTTTGATTTCGTTCATTGACCAAGGCCCACGTCATTAGGTTGGCATATAATTTCATATACAAGCATACTTTTCTATTTTTCAATGAGCCATCAGGGTGAAAACAAAAAATATATATCTATTTTTATAGTTCTAGGGAAGGTGCAATATACAATGCTACAGTGTGTTTAAGATATATACTTATTAAATTGAACAATGGACTAACTTACGAATAAATTACTGGCAGATTACATGCATAACAAGCTCAGATATATTTTTCAAGAAGTTGATCTGTTTACAAATTGACAACTACATATCATTAAAGTGGGTTATTAACTTACATTGAATTTAAAATTTATATAAACATAAAGCATCGAGTAAACTTCTTATCCTAATATTCACGATTCTCAAAATATCATATAATTTATGTATGGACTATTTTGTGGATCTAGAGTTGAACAAACTTTATCAGAGAGTGATGATCTATCTTTATTATAAGTTCTTCTTATGATTATACAATTTCTCAAGTATATATACCCTAACAATTGAAAATATATAGAAATAGCATGGTACCAAGGAAAAAAAAATAACTGTACCTTAATGTGGGGTCTACAATGGTTCATCCATCTCTTTCTCACTTGTTTTCCATCCCTTGATGGAAAATGCCTTGCCAGCAATGCCCATTTCCCTTCTCCGTGTTTCTTCATGAGCACTTTCAACAATCTTTGGAAAATAAAATAAAATAGCAGAAGATAATTAACATTCTTTAAAGTTCCTTAAACACACAGGCATCAAAATATGTTCTATATATCTCAGAAATATAGAAATTATGTGCATCAAAAGTACTCACTCATCTTCTTCAGGAGTCCAATGTATTCTTGTGTTTGCAGGAAAATACTGGGTGTCATCGCTATAATTATGATCCAATTCAGTGGATGTCTGCTCGCCAAGCTGATTAGTGCTTTTATTCGGAATGGAGGATCCTGAAAAGTGCAACATTTGAAGTACGTTGTCAGTGGAACCGTCTAAAGTGTTCGATGTTGGAAGCATGTTGCTGGTTTGAGCTGGAATTTGATGCGTATTAGTTCCTTTGTCAGCATATGTAAAATTACCAAAATTCTCCTGATGATCCAGTGGATCAAGTTGCTTATTTCCCTCCATCAAGTTAGGATGGACACAGTCATGTGAGGAATTATCTCCTCCTTCAAGACTCAACCACGTACTTTGCAAATTAGAACTACCACTTCCAAAATGCTCATGATCCACCAGATTTCTATTACTTTGCTCAGGACTTTGACGATTACTTAACTCCAAAGAGTTATTTGTTATCACCTGAAATAAATATTCAATGAGTTACCAAAAAGTTTGAAAAAAATTAATCCAAAATTGCATATAGGGTGATATGTTGCTACTGAAGCATATATTAAATGTAGCACAACATGATATTAATTGTAAAGAAGGTTCCAACATCACAAGTTGTCATAACCTCTACTTTGCACAACTATTTCGAAATTCAATATGTAAACAATAAATCTAAAATGTTGATCTCATCCATCTTCATGCATGGTATCCATGCAAAACTTTATAATATTTTAGTTTGTTTTGCATTAAGATCAGAGATCCAAAAGATTTATGGATCAAGAGTTAACTGTGGTAGATTAAAGAGATCAAAGAATCTATTTAAATCTTAGCCTGTCTATTTCTTGGCCTCTTGATCTCGTACAAAACAAACAAAAAAGATCACAAAGTTTATGTGAACACATTGCTCATATAAGAAAAATGATAAATAATTGGATTTGTTGTTTTAATTATTCAAATATTAATAGAAAAGAGAGGTTGTAACACTAGCAACTCATAATATCCAAAAAAAAATAATTAGCATCGGAATCCTCCTCAATTGTTAAATTGAACAGTAATTGATGTAATTGAAAAGAAGCAAGAACTGTATAGAAAGTTTTTTGCTTTTGCTCACCGATATGGCCTTTCTAAGGGAAGTCATCACCCTAGACATTGCTAATTAAGATCCAACCATGCAGATTTTGGAGATCAACTTGGTAAAGAAGATGGAATGTCGGTCTGGTGAAAAGATATGGGTTGGAGTGCCTTATAATGAGGTTACTCTAGTTTTGGTTTCCTTTTTAACACCAAACCCTGAAGATAGCTCTAAACCCCCAATTGTCATTTAGTAACAGGAGTTTCGAACTTTTAACACCAAACCCTGAAGATAGCTCTAAACCCCCAATTGTAGTTTAGTAATAGGAGTTTCGAACTTTTTTTCTTACCGTTATCTAACACTGGCATACTTAATAAAGTGTTTCAAAATCCATTTAAGTGGTAACACAGATTAATGCACTTAATTATTAGTTACATTGAACTTCAGATTGATATATCGACAAGTACATATTAATCAATATAGATAAAGAACATGAACCAAATCATTAGATCAAATTCTGATGAGAAGTTAGCACAAATGCAACGATTTGAATTTTCTTTCCTTTTACTGGGAAGGAAGCCTTGGGTCCTTACATCCAAAATGTGAAAAATAAGGGTGTCTTGCATGTATACCCCTCAAAAACTTTGAAATTTCGTATTTACCCCTCTAAAATTCATAATACCATATTTACCCTTCTAAATTTCAAAAACTCATAAATTAACCCATTTTATTGTCTCTTCTATTAAAATACATTTTAAATTTATAAAGTATTGTTTTTGCCCTTTATTAAGAAAATAAAAAATATGTAGAATGTTTTAGAAAAATATCGATCTTCTAGTTGGCCGGTTTCCGAGGACAACTAGTCAAGTGTACTTCTTCTCTCTTGAAAATTAGGAGAAATTAATAGATTGTTCCAAAATAATGAAGTGTGTGAATACTACTTAAATTATCAGATACACTTAAACAAATGAGTGAGACTACGGTACTAAGCATAGCACACAATGGTCCATACTTTGGATCCATATATTCATTTCGAAAGTTCAAATAGTCGATCCGAACAGCTCAACATGATCTCCATATGAAAATGAACATAGAGGCCAATTTTTACATTCTTTAGAATTTCTTTACTATTTTTTTAGATAGGTAGAAAATCACTACTTTTGGATGGTCTAGAATCTTTAATAAATCTGTGTGTAGAAGAATGGGTACAGATACTCATTTTGTTTAACGAGGACGCTAACTCTAAAATGCATTCCAAGCACAGATTTTTCTCTTCACTAACACACACTCTCTATAATCTATGCACAAATTGAAAAGGTTCACACCAAGCATGGATTTATAAATTCCATCACAGTACCGATGGATTCAAAGATAAGCATGAGATACATTGAGATGAGAATATATAATACCTTTGGCCAAACCAGGCCATACCAGTCCGCTCGAGCGACGAAACACCCTGATTGTTGTCTCTCCCTTTTCTCTTCTTCATCTCTCTCTCTCTCGGAGATTCTCTACTGTGAGACGAATGTTAGGAAGAAACCAAACCGTACCTGAAAATTTGGGCGGTCCGATCGGCATCAGTTCAAATTCGGTCCGATGCTCATCTGATCCGCATTAAGAGTGGGGATAGTTCATCTGCACGATTCTTAACGCGGATCTGACCCCCCTGATCTAACACGGGTCCGGATTCCATAAAGTAACTCAATTTTTAGGTTTTTGATCGGACCATCTGATTCGAATTCGCAACTCGGAATCGTCTTGAGATTTGAATTTGTCACTCGGAATGTATTCGCTCCACTTTGAAATGGATTATCGTGGATTCGAATCGGACCATTCCAATCTAAAACCCAAAAAT
The DNA here is from genome assembly GCA_964058825.1 of Carex arenaria. NCBI lineage: Eukaryota > Viridiplantae > Streptophyta > Magnoliopsida > Poales > Cyperaceae > Carex > Carex arenaria. Next base: position 232,001 of record CAXKVW010000095.1, on the reverse strand, counting down.
TGAGTGACATCTAAGGAACTAACTCCGCTGCTTGCCAAAATGGCAAGCAGGACCTGCTTTTCCAAATCTGACCATAGATTTTTTTTCATGCACGAATCTCAACGCAGACGAATGATGTGATTTTCAAAAGCAGGGTCCTGCTTGCCAATTCAAATCTATGAATGATGTGATTTATGAATGATGTGATTTGGCAAGCAGCGGAGTTGGATCCGACATCTAACACCCAATTCAAATGGCGCTATTCGTATTCAATCAGAATTACGATCCCCTAAAGTAACCCAAAATTTGGGTTTGGATCTAGACCTTCGGATTTGTTTTGCTCGAATATTGAAGGGCCCTTGCATTCAAGAATTCAGATCCATGAAGTAACTCAATTTTTGAGTTTTGATCCATACCATCCAAGAAGCTCTAACACGAATTTTAAAGGGTCCGGACCCTTCAAATAATACTGCCCTTGCGCTATCCCCGAATAGGCATCGGACACATCTAAACTCAAAAATTGAGTTACTTTAGGGGATTTGGACCCTGCATTCAATAACCCAAAACAAATTAGTTCCATATTGTTACCGAATCTTTTACCCCCCTATGGGCAGGAAATTTCTGTCCCTAAAGTCACTGCTGGATGGGTCTATATTGGAACCAATTTGCATTCTCTGACTTCACGTATATGTTATTTTCTGACATAGCAAATTAGATGATTTTACAAGTAGCTCAATGTATAGGTTGTCATACTTCTTATTTTAATCAAAGAGAACATATGTAATAGCTATCTTGTAAATCACTAAATCAATGCAATCACCTACGGCTTTCATCCAAAAAAAAAAAAATGACTTTTATGATATCATTGTTTGATATTTTAAAACTATTATTTAAATGTCAATATTAAATTTGTGTATGTACTTTTTCGCCATTTAAGTTTATAGTGGATGACTTTCAATGGCTGAATTAATCATTTGGAGTCATTCATATAGGTTATGAAGTTAAAGCCCCTTGGGAAGCTTAAAAAATGTATAATTTGACATGTAAACCTATCGCTCATCAAGAGCCTTAACTCCAAAACCTATATAATTGACTTCAGATATCATCCAAAGACACAGTACGAACACGCAACGCAGATATCAACCAAAGGGGAATAATGGTAAAAAGAATAAAAGGTTGTCAAGGATAATAAAGAACAATTAACTTCTAGTACATGGCATTTTACACTATTAAGCTTATGTTACCAATAGTGCATTTATATTTATGAACAATTTTTTTTTTTTTATAATTTATTATTATTATTATTATTATTATTATTATTATTTTCAAAAACTTCTAGATATTAATTAGAATTGTCAGTTAAAAAAATTAGAAAATATATGCAAATAATAATAATAATACTACCTGGATATATGCAAATCAGCACTCTGAGTTTGAAAAAGAAAAGACAAAAACATGCCTATATATATAAACCCAAATACACCCCCTTCCCTAAAGAAAGACAAAAGGAAGCCCAGTTGCTTGTTTATTTGCCGTACAAATGGTAAAATGATCTGAAAAGGGAAAAGGGAAGAACTAAGAAACCACTGCAGTGGAGCAGAGCTTTAAAAATTCCTCAACTTTAGCTGTGTATAAATGAGGGTAGCTTCTGAAATGGTCAACATGTGGCGACAACCCAAAATCATGTGCATAAACTGTTCGCCCCAGTGCCTTTTGATGAGCAATGAATTCTTCTACATAGCTTGCCGGTATGACCTTATCCGCCGAGCTGTAGAGGTATAGCTGGGGACAGTGCGGCTGGTTCTCTGAAAGAATTGATATGTATTTTCTCAGCCTCCTGTTGACAAATAAACAAGAGTGAATTTAAGAGGAGGAAAGCAATATCTGTATGATTTTAAGGGGAAAAGGCACCATGTTTAGTTTAAGAGGATAAAAAGACTACAAATAGACTAACATTTAAAAAAAAAAAAATGCATTTGACATTATCTACAAATAGACTCTCAGCTTTTATTCATTCAGGGTTAAGAGGACAAAAACTGTCAAAATTTAATCCATCTCTTTGGCAATGCACCCATTACAATTAAGTAATCAGAAAAATAAAGAAAATAAGAAAAGGCATCACCTGTTAACATCAGGCCACCTAAGGAGCACCTCAAAAAACTTCCTTAAAAGAGGCAACAGCACCATTTCACCAACTGAAGGTTTGGTGGCATTCTGGTAATTTCTCACGAAAATGCTGTCCAATTTGGAATTATCACTTTCACCAGGAGGTTCCAAAGGACGACGCTTCTTTAAAAATGCGGCACAAAATCCAGCCGCCCAGACCTAGAACTTAACATATATATCATCAGAAAATCTTCTCAATAATGTGTATATTTCTCTAACATAAACCAAGAATTAGTCTTAAAATCCATATGTAGTAGTCAAGTAGGTAGGCTATGCGAGGATGGTTCACTCGGTGTTTACTGACAGATACATCTGTACTGAAACCAACAAGTGTAGAACAACAGAACACAGATAAGATACTATGGATGGTAGGCCAGTATGAACAGGCGAATATAAATTTCCTTAACATAAACTGTTTATCACTTAAAATGGAAATCAACATACTAATTCAAAATCAATATTAAGAACATCACAACACTAAAAAAATAGTAGTACAAACCTCGGGACTAATCTCAGCACAAGGTCCTGAATCAACAATGCAACCTCTAATCTTCCCAATTATATCCTCTCTTGACTTTAAGCTATCAAGTATTACACCATAGCTGAAATGAAATACAAAACGTCAGTTATTCAACCCATAAATTTGATATGCAAAAAGTACCCCCTTGTATCCAATCTAAATACATGATTATCAATTGTACCATTCAATCCATCAATTTCATTGAAGGGGCATTTAGATTAGCACACAGTTCTTTCTCCCTTGAGTCTATCCATATACAGAGGATGGAATTTTGAGTTTAGAAGAAACATTTATTGTGTCAACTCTGATCTTCTCCCTCGGCCTTTCATAAATATTGTACCAAACAAGTGAAATTATCTAGTTTCTCTTCATTTCTTTTACTACACTCCATTAATTTTCTCTTCCTTCTGTTACTTACCATCCATGCCATGGGTAGCTAGAATTCAAAGCGTTCTACACAACATTAAGGGCCCGTATCTACAAGAATTGAGGCATATGTACTCAGACATGCTTCTTACCAACTAATTTTGTACCTAAAATACCTTCAATGCAGTTTTATTTCAAGGGAAGTACCAACAGGTATTACGTTCATAATTGCATTTTGATAAAGGAAATACACATTGTACTAAACTAAAGTTGTTAAACAAAAAAAAAGAAAGAAAATAAAATATTACATACACAAGCCAGCCAGTATTGCTGAAGGTATGAAACATCAAGTGCCTCTCTCTACCATCTGTCTCATTTTCAGAGCACCAATCAGCAATCTCCATAGCCAACTTCTTCACCTTTTTTTCCACATTGGCACCAAAATCAAGCCCCAGAACTTCCATAGGTGGTACGACAAATCGTACCGACCTTATCCCTCTCAAATTGTACATCTCAGCATACTTCTTCAAGTGCTTCTGACTTGCTCCGAGCCATCCAAGCAAGACGACCGTCAAGACCGACTCTTGGTCAGAAAAAATCGACGCTTTGGCGTTAGAGAGACTGAAATTGGGGTTATCCCATTGGATTGAGGCTCCTTCGAAGGAGTTGAGAGATGCTGGGGTCCGGGAAAGTGGTTCAGGCGGGGTAGAGAAGATATGGGAGAAGGGAGAGGAGAAGGGACTGGGTGAAGAGGGAAAAGTCGCCGATCGGAGCGTGCGTCTGCTCTGAGAGAGAATAACGAGGGGTCTAGGTTTAGGGTTTAAGATAGGCAGAGAGGAGAGAGGTAGGTTGCGGCGGTGGATGCCAGCGGCGGTGTAGGTGAGGAGTCGCACGGAGGCCTCCATGCGAGAGATGGCGAGATGGCGAGATGGAAGAAACTGTGACGTAACGAACAACGAAGAGGCTTTTAATTGAAGTAAATAATAAATTCTGCAAAACAGGTAACGGGAAAATTGGAAAACCAAAACTCCAAAAGCCCAAAGATTTTGTACCATTATTTTTCCCGAATTTTTTATTAATAAGAATATAAATAAAAAATATTGGTTTTGGAAAGGTTTTGCAGAGATTTTGAAAAATAGAAAAAATGTGATTGTTTATAACGTCCTCTGGACGTGATTGTTTACAGCGGCTTAGCGAAATTAGATTATCGCTAATTAACACGTTAAAAAAGAAAAAGTCTGGCCGTGATGGACGATAACAGCTAGCTACAGTGGTTTTTTTCGACCATACCGTTATAGAACTGAATTCAAAAAAAATACTATAGCTAGCTGTTATCGTTTATAACGGCCAGCTACAGTGTTTTTTTTGTTAATTAGCGAACATTCAATCAAATTAATTGACCGTTATGGTTTATATGTTCAAATTATTGAAACTCATCTATCTTACGATTACGAGTGATGTGTCTACATGCAAAAAATTTTAATTTTGAACTAATTTAGTTAAAAGTTAAGTGATCAAAATTAGAAAGTTTGTAAATTAATTTTATTACATTCTTTTTTTGAACACTTTTTAACCACTTAACTCTATACAAAATTAACTCAAAAAATTAAAAAATTTGTATATAAACACATCACTCGTAAGTAAACAGATGTCAACTTTTTGGATTCGTCATTTGAAGTCAATTTGACAAATTTTAAAGTTTGAGTTCACCAAAAATTTGATGAACATAATGCTATGAACCACGTATAGATCACAAACTGAAAAAAAAAAAATAAGGTGTCCTGTAAAAAGCTTCATTATCTTGTGAAGGCCACAAAAAGTGATAGCAAGTGAATAAGAAAAGATATTCATATTTTTTTTTCACAACAAATTGAAATAAGTTAAAGGTCCTATTCAGCGGATACATGAGTTTGAAAATGGGCATAGAAATTGAACTGAAAAGTATTAATTTTGTGAGAAAAAAAAATCAGTTGAACTGAATTTTTTTTTCCCACAGAAACAGTGAGACGACAGAAGAGGCCCTTAAGTGGGTACTAATCGAGTTCAGGCAAGCTTGAACTCATTCACGTCAGAACAAATCATAAACAAGAGAGTTAATTATGGATTTTCACTGAATCAATTTTGAGCTAACCAAAGCTAGAACTCTTTTTGGAGTTAAATCATAAAAAACTTTAATGAGCTTAGTATTCTAATCTCATTCGATAATAAAGATCCAATAAATTAGTTGTATAAAAAAAGATACATCTATCACTTAAAGCCGTGATATCACAATGTCAGATTGAACTTTGAACAGTCCATGCTAACCAGTAACCACTAAAAAAAATCAGATCAGCAAGAGTTGTTGGGGCATTTACTGTTTTATTACTCCGATCCCTCTGGCAACCTAAATTGTACAGATGTCACCAGGCTACAGCCTACAGCCTACAGCTAGCATATGCTTCTGCCGTAGTAATTGCGAGAGGTGGGGGGGGGGGGGGGGGGGGGTGGGGGGGGGGTGGGGGGGGGTGTCTGATGCCCATCAGATCAGAGCAGTGTTCGATAGGTGGTGTCTACTGTCCGATCTACTTCAAAATCTGTGCGCATGGATATTAAAGCAAACAGCACGGATGATATGCACGGCTCTTGAAGTGAATCGGACGGTAAAACTACCCATCGAACACTCTTCTGGTCCGATGGGCATCGGACACCCCCCTCTCTCGTAGTAATTCGTGATCAAATTTCAATTGGAATTTGATGCTTCAATGAATCAATTTGATGTCGGACGAAAGTACGAGTGAGGTGTATATGTCTACAGACTTAAAACTAAAGTTGAAAAGAAAAAAAAAAAACTAGTGTAGACTAGGAACTTTTCTCAAATATATATCTATATATATATATATAAAGAGAGAGCACAAAATTAGAGCCTGGCTGCAGCCCAGGAACGGGAATGGGCACAGGAATAGGTGAATAGTAAACAGGAGGTTACTGTTCACGTGGGGAAAAAAATTCAGGTGAACTGAATTTTTTTTCCCGCGTGAACAGTAACACCCGGGATGGCAGCCGAACAGGCCCTAGAGTGTGATGTGTTCACCAAATACAATTTCAAAAGGTTATTGGATTGATATCAAATTATGAATTCAAACTGTTGAAATTCATGTATTTCGTAAGTGATGCATGTACATGCAAAGTTTTTAAAGTTTTGAATTCATTTATCACATGATCAAGCGGTTAAAATAATAAATATTTTATAAGTTAATTTTTAAATTGTTTTATGTATTCATTTTTCATCATTTTTTTACTATGTACTAAATGGATCCGAAACTTTAAAAATTCTGCATGTACATGCATCACTCATAAAGTACATGGATTTCAACAGTTTAGATTCTTAATTCGAAGTCAATCTGATTACTTTTTGGTGTGCTCACCAACGTCTCTTGGTGAGCACATCTCACCCTAGTTTTGCGCTCTCTCTCTCTCTCTCTCTCTCTCTCTCTCTCTCTCTCTCTATCTATCTATCTATCTATCTATCTATCTATCTATATATATATATATATATATATATATATATAGTAATGCTATTATGCATTGCGAATTAAAGCCGGTGCTTTAATTCGAGCTCATATCACGATTTCCAAAGTTCAAATAGCCGATCCGAACCGTTAGATGTGTTCTCCATATTGAAATGTGCTTGGAGACCAAATTTTATATTTTTTGGAATTTTTTTACTATCTATTAAGCCACTTTGAAAATCGCTGATCCAACTGTGGCTCATATTGAACAGTGAAACCGTTGGATCAGCGATTTTCAAAGTGGCTTAATAAATAGTAAACAAATTCCAAAAAATGTAAAATTTGGTCTCCAAGCACATTTCAATATGGAGAACACATCTAACGGTTCGGATCGTCTATTTGAACTTTGGAAATCGCGATATGAGTGCGAATTAAAACACCCGCTTTAATTCGCAATGCATAACAGCATTACTCTATATATATATATATATATATATATATATATATATAGGAGTAGAACTAGGGTGCTCCTAAGTTCACCAAACCTCTTGTGAACTTGACTCTAAAATATATCGAATCAACTTTAAACGATGAATCCAAACCGTTGAAACCCTTCTACCTAATGAGTGATGCGTCTACATGTGAAAATTTTAAAGTTTTGAATTAATTTAATATAGAGTCAAGTGGTCAAAAGTTTAAGATTTATAAATTAATTTTAATACATTCATTTTTTGGACTCCTTTGACCACTTGACTCTATATTAAATTAATTCGAAACTTTAAAATTTTCACATGTAGACACATTAATCATTAGGTAGAATGATTTCAACGGTTTGGATTCATCGTTTATAGTTGATTCGATATATTTTAAAGTCAAGTTCACAAGAGGTTGGGTGAACTTAGGAGCATCCTAGTTCTACTCTAGATATAGATATAGAGTAGAACTAAGATGCTCCTAGGAGTATCAAGCCTCTTTGTACACTTAACTCGAAAATCTATCGGATTAACTTCGAATGACAAATCCAAACCGTTGAAATCCTTCTACCTTATAAGTGATGCGTCTACATGTAAAAAATTTAAAGTTTCGAATTAATTTAGTATAAAGTCAAGTGGTCAAAATTAGAAAGTTTCTAAATTAATTTTAATGCATTAATTTTTTGGAAGCCTTTTGACCACTTGACTTTATACTAAATTAATTTGAAACTTTAAAGTTTTCACATGTAGAGGCATCACTCATAAAGTAGAAGGATTTTAACAGTTAGAATTTGTCATTCGAAGTTAATCCGATAGGTTTTAGAGTTAAGAGTACAAAAGAGCTTGGTACACTTAGGAGCACCTTAGTTCTACTCATATATATACACACATATAGACACACACATGGGACCAGGACTCTGGGTTGTAAATTTGTACCATATTTATCAAAAAAAAATTGTATCACTCGTATATCATAATTTGAGTCACGTGTTCTAATTATCGAGTTTTCACGTGCTGTGTCATGTCATAATCTAAATTTCGAAAAAGGAAGAGTAAGAATTTCAAATTATGGAGGTCAAACGTAAATGTAGGTCAAATATATATAATTTTTATGTTACGAATATACATCAATTTTACATTATTCATAACACTTACTCTAAATTATATAAAAATTATGCATAAATACAAAATAGTAAATAAAAAATGCATGGCTTCGTCTCTGATTACACATAAATAATCATAGTACGTTAACAACACCGTGATGGATCGACTCATATCGTGATCAAATATGTCTGATTACATTTGATCACTTTAATTAATCACGTTTGGTTATATTCGATCACATGTAATCATATTTTGTTATGTGTAACTGAAATGCTATGTTTGTTTAAGGAAAAAATATTGATTGGGTTAGAGCGGAAAAAACAACAATTTTTGTTCTTTTGGTTTATACACCAACTTGAAGTTTGAGTCCGGCACCTTTTGATCTGTTGTAATTCAATATTTGCCGAAATTTTTAAAAATATCATTTAAAAAAAATAAACCAAATCTTCACTTTCTTTGAGAAATTTTAAAGGTGCCACGTCCACCAAATAAAACGGCGGATCCAAAAAAAGTGTCCGTCATTTTATTTGACGGACTTATTTTTTGTCACGTTGCTTAGCATTATAAAATAGGCCGTGTTAATTTTGCTAGGAAACACCTTATTATTCTTATTGGGTTTAGAGTAGCATGTGGCTTCTGTTACGCCTTTTTTTTGTCACATTTCATTTGGCTTCTAACATGGGTTTAGGGTAGCATGTGGTGGTAACAACTACGAAACACCTTATTATTCTCCTTGCTATAACTGCCACATGTTAACTTTACTAAACTTGCTCAGGATAACAACTAGGAAAGAAGCACCTTATTATTCTCATGATTGCCATGTGTTAGCAATAGGGGTGCTAATGGGCGGGTTTTGGTTCATGGCCGGCCCGTATCAAAATTTAAATGTCCAATGTCCAGTCCATAATCAGTTCGACCTTGAGGAGTTTTTGACCATGTTCAGTTCGTCCAACTCGGATTGTTACAAAGTTCAGTTCAAATTAGTCTTGTTCGGACAAAAATACATGGACAACATTGGACAATCAACGATCTGTCCACGATCTGTCCATTGAACAATCAATGGGCTGTGAAGAATATCATGTATACTACAGCGGCTTCAAATTTATTATTTGCACAACTGCTACTCATTCCATTCTTCTAATAATTCTCTTCACTTCAAATTAGTAGCATTCCATTCTTCTAATAATTCTCTTCACTTCAAATTAAAAGGGATATATTCGTAACCAGAATATCATTAAAATTAAAATCATCAAATTAAAATCATAAGCAAAATCATCAAATTAAAATCATAAGCGCTTTTATTCAAATTAAAAGGGATATACTACATCTTTATATGGAGACACAATTCTGAAAAGATAACAACCAGAAAGTAACCAGAAAACCTGTCAGTAAACCAGAAAATAATAGTAAATGCACAAAATTCATCTATTGTATTCTATACAACAGTAAGCAAGAACAAAAGCTTAAGCAACACTCAAGTTAAATGCCTCTATGCTTGTTCAATCCAAACTTAAATCTTCACTGTCATCTTCATTTTTCAGCAATGACTCCTCATAGCTCTAAAATTTAGCATCACAGATAACAATAATGAATGTAAAAACATTTTGAATAAAGGTCAATATTGGTAAAGAAAAGGCTAAACAGTACAATTAAGGTCAAGTTGAATAAGATATAAATCAAGTAACTTTCTGGTTTTATGCCTCAATAGTGAACTTGTAATAATGTACCAGTTATCATATCCAAGAGGAGATGGTAAATACCTTTAAGGCACCCGCATGAAAGGCTGGAATTGGTTTAAGTCGAAGCCACCGTCAATGGAGTTAAACCAATCTTTCGAACAAATAAGAGCCTCGATGGTTTCAGGATTCATAGAGTTGCGCGAGTGATCCGTCAATCGACCCGCTGCATTGAACGCCGACTCCGATGCAACGATTGAGACTTGAACCGCCAAAACATCTCTTGCCATCTTTGCCAACGTCAGGGACAAGTCTGAGTTCCTTTTCCACCATTGCAGAATATCAAAATTTTCTTCATCAATCTCCACCACAGCTTCTTCCAAATAGTTGTCCAACTCTGATCTCCTTGGCCGCATATGACGTTTTTGAAACTTAAATTCAGATAATCTCATATCCAACTTCCTTTTTCCCAAGGAACTACTTTCCACTTGTGGGGACCCGCTACTTGTCGCCCGGTCTACATGGTACATGCTCGCGTACTCATCATAGCATTTTCTAAGTTCTGAGAGCACATATTCCAATCTTTTATTATACTCATCGGTGACATCTCCATATGCAACTCTAAAAAAAAATTCGACATCATCTAACTTCGACCGAGGATCAAAAACACAAGCCAAAATGAGTATCAAGTTCGGGTTTTCCCAATATTTGTCAAACTTTGGTTTCATCTTTTCTGCCAAGCTTTGCAAAGTTAGATTGAAACTCACGTAATCCTCCACCAATAAAGCACGAACAGTCCAAACTTCTTTCATATACAAGTGCGAAGATGGTCGCCTCGAAGTGGAGAAAGTCTTCGTAGCATCAAAGAATACCTCTAAAAATTTTGCCAACTCTTCCGCCTCCTTCCACTCATCCGAACTAGGAACATCCATGAAACCGCTATCTCCAAACCTTTCTAAGGCATCTTTGTATTTTAGAGCTTCTTTAACCATCTCGTACGTCAAATTCTATCGAGTTGGGCAATCTAGAGTCACACCCTTTTTAACTCCTAATTGAAGTTCTTTTAAGATATCATTGAAAAATTGGAGTCTTTTGCCACTCAAAGCTATTTGCCGCATTATATCTCTAATTTTCTTCAAAGCCGATTGAATAACCGTCATACCATCTTGCACCATTATATTCAACACGTGAGCCGCACATCTCATGTGCATGTGTTTCCCACCAAAAATACTTTTATACCCAAATTTCTCCTCTATACTTTCTATCGCATTGTCATTCACTGAACTGTTATCTAGTGTAACTGTGAAAATCTTACCATCCAACTTCCATTCAACTAGAATCTTTTCAATTAAACTTGCAACCGCTAGACTCGAATGCGGGTAAGATATTTGTCTGAATCCAATAATCTTTTTTTGAAAGTTAAAGTTCTTGTCGATATAATGCGCCGTTAGGCACAAATATCCCAAATTAACACTTGATGTCCAAATATCGGCCGTGAAAGACACAGATGAATCTAACTCGTCGAACTCCTTCAATGATACGGCCAACCCCTTATTAAATACCTCCACACAGTCATTTCTTAAGGTCTGCCGCCCAACGGCTTTGCCAACGAATCCAGTAACTTAGTTTAACTGGAACTGAGAATTTGAAAACACTGTACAGAGGGAAGAAAAGTCACAATTGAGATCATGTCAATGCAACCCAAAAACTCACTAAATCAAATTCACTCGGTTCTTAGGACTTAGATTTGCAGAACAATAAATCACTAAAATCCCGATTAGAGAACAATAAATCACTAAAGTCTAAACTTGAAACTGCCAAGTAGAGAGACGAGTGAGAGGGAGCTGTATGTACCTTTGGAGCAGGAGGAGGACGTCGATAGACAAGAGAAACGATCTCAGAAGAGAGAGAGGCGTTGAGGCATCGATGGATGTCGATGGACGTCGATGGAGCAGGAGGAGGAGGAAGTCGGTGTAGTGAGAGAGAGCGGCGGCGCCAGCGCTGAGGCGGAGTGAGAGCACTGAGAGGCGGAGAGAGAGGCGCGCACGGGAGCACTGAGAGATGCGCACGGGAGAGAGAGGCGGAGTGAGAGGAATCCCAGAAGAAGCGTTGAGGCAGGGTGAGATCGACCAAGTTGCTCAAACCGGCTTCTCCACTGGACAACTCGATGGACAAGAGTAATGGACAAGAGTGAGCTGTTCAATGGACCGTTCAATGATCGTTCAGATCCGGTTCGGATATAACAATTTATTTGAACATGGACCGAACTTAGGATCCTGTTCAGATTATAACTCGTCCAACATCAATTCGTCTTGTGTTCGGCCCATTTGTCCACGGGCTGTTCTGTCCATTTAGAAGCCCTAGTTAGCAATATCCAAATGAATTTTGTATAAAAAAAAGGTCCGCCATTTCATTTGGCGGACCCCAGACATGATCCGCCAAATGAAATGGCAGACATGCTCATTTGTATTCGCCATTTTATTTAGCAGATGTTGTACAAATTTAGTTCTTCAATAAAAGTAGTATTTTTTAAATACGATATATTTTTTAAAATTTCGGCAATATTTAAATTCGATATCTCATATAAAAACGTGCGGACTGGAAGTTTTGCGGGCCGACCTAAGCAATTGGATCTGTTGTAATTCACTAGATTGGAGCCTAGAACCTGGAAGGTAGCCTTGATGGCTAGATCTAACTTGATGAGAGACTCGTTCATTTCTCATATTTTATATTTTTAATTTTAAAATTCAAACAGTCGATCGGAACCGCTCAACATGATCTCCATATTAAAATATACTAAGTGTAATAATCCTTTTAACATACTAGTAAGTGCCGGCCACGCGTTTCTGTGAGAATTGAAAATATGTTTTAACTATTTTTGTAAATGCAATTAATTTAAAGATTGATTGCATAATTATGTATTAGTCAATAATGAGAGCAAACAAGAATCTGTGTTTGATTCTAAAAATATACCAAGATTACACATTTTTAAAAGATATATGATAAACTTTGTAGTAGAAAGGAAATTGAAACGAATTAGAAAACACAACAAATGAAGGAAACCGATTGGCTAAGCAAATGGAGAAAAAATGAGCAGCCAAATAATAGAAAAGGAGTACCTAAGAGCATCTACATCCGTTAAACCCAAAAAAATTAGATACAGTTGTCTGGGTAATAGTACAAACTAATTCAATATTTATTTCATTACTCCATTTGTGAAATTTGTTTTAATTTATTCGCTTGGGTTACAAACCAATCAATTAAAGAGAAAATCTTGTAAAAGTTATCTTAATTTCTTAACACATGCATCAATATAAACATTGAACTTTTAAGTACCTATATTAGTCATGACAACAGCTAACAACCTAACACAAACAACTAAAGATTATTATAGCTACACATTGTTTTAAATTTTAAATTGTAAGAGGCTATGAGCAGATCCATAGTGAACTGTAAATTATGGACTTTGCTTTTTCATACGCCAGAGCAGATCCACAGTGAAATGTAAATTAATGCCTTGTTTTGCTTCTTCATATGCCAAAGCACATAGCTCTTCAGAACTTACTTCATATACAGTTTGGTACCTGACCTGGTACAATGAGATCCAGACCCCTTCATTTAGAAAAGGGAATGAAATGAATTAGAAAACACAAGAAATTGCTAAAAATGAAAGCAGCCAATTAACTCAGTAATGTAGAAGAAATGGGCAGACAAATAATAGAAAAGACAAGAAAAAAGAAAATAAAATAAAAAATCAGAAAATTCTGACAGGCAAGACTCCATTTAAACCAGTGAAATTCGAACTCTCGGCCCACGAAGACCCCGTTAACTCTTGTGCGCGGACAAGCAAACAAATATAACACAGCTGACCCCCCCACCCCCCCCCCCCCCCCCGGCTCCTGTCTCATTACTCCACTGCTCCAATTAACAATATTTTGTTTTTATGGTAATTTTGTAAATTAATTGTTAGTTGAGCCTCCATAGCTCTGAAACTTTTCCATTTATAAGGACACACGATGTGTCTAAATTACAAAAGTCAACCAAAACAATTATGAATATGATGTAATTACTTTAAAAAAATAATAAAAATATACCTTCCAGTATTCGGCTGGGTCTAATGGGTAAGAAGAAATCTTTAGGTAATTATCTTCCTTAACAAGTGTATCAACAAGCATCAGCTCCACTGCCTTTAAATTTAGATATTATTAGAAAGATGCACAGTACAATGACTGGTAATGGCACGTACCAGTCTCTAAATGTTAAAAAATAACAGATTCTTTGCTGCGGGACTGTACCTTTACTTGCGCATGGGTGTAGACATTACGGCCGGTGGAGGTCGGTGCGTGTGTTAACTAACTTAAAGACAGTTAGATCTGGCACCACAAATAAGAAGTTACTTGAGAGAAAGTTATATAACACTGGCAACAAATAAGGACTTGTAGCATAGCCATGCGGCCACCAGTAGGAATATCTTCACAGTTATGCTTTTGTAGGTCAACCTGACCTGGCTGGTGATTAGTTTACCTAGATAAATTTACAGTCATGTCGTAGTAATGGTTCTTAGACTCGCTGGAAGGTCAGGCTGGGTCCAAACCAACCTGTTTATGCTTCATTTCACTTTTTCCCGCCGTCTTACCAATACCCAGAATGGCGAGGCCATTGTTTTAAATGTTGCCGTACCGGCCATTCAGTGGCAAATTGTCGTAGCCAGCGAAGATGTGGTAAATGTTGGGCATACGGTCACATTGGATCGAATTGCAATAAAATGGACGTAAGAATGGTTAGTGAAGTGCCAAAAACCAGAGGAGAGCCAGGGTTTGCAGAGCTCCTTGCGGATCCTAGACCTTCCCCACCTCCATTGATGCCGGAAGGCCGTCCACAAAAAGTGCACTGCTACATAGAGAGGGATGAGGATTATTTCCTTGAATTGGAGGAACTATCAAAATCTGTGGTAGTTCATAATTTGGGGTTTCAAAGGGACCTCTCAGTGGACAAGATAGCAGAATATGCAGTTAGAACAGGTTTGGTTGAAAAATCTGAAATCCAAGTGAGTGCACTAACAGGGCTGAAGTTCCTAATTCACCTACCACTGAAGGTTGATGCTCAGACCTTTATTAGAGCCACCCCAGTCGATGCTTGGGAGGAGGGACTATCATTCCAGCAATGGACTCCACTGGAGGAAGCGGCAATAGTCGTTCCTAGATTTAAAATTCTGTTAGAGTTAATTGGGGTGCCTACTCTACTATGGCGTGAAACAAATGTTGTAAAGGCGGTGAGCCAATTTGGGGTGTACTTGGGTTCGCTAGAACGCGAGGTTCCTAATAGCCTTAAATCATGGATGTTAGCGGTAGGCACCGATGACTTAGCTAGAATTCCACAAACAATTGCTATGCATGTGGGAGGCATGGAATTTCCAGTAGTTGTGAGGCCAATTACATGGCACCACAAATAAGGACTTGTAGCATAGCCATGCTGCCACCAGTAGGAATATCTTCACAGTTATGCTTTTGTAGGTCAACCTGACCTGGCTGGTGATTAGTTACCTAGATAAATTTACAGTCATGTTGTAGTAATGGTTCTTAGACTCGCTGGAAGGTCAGGCTGGGTCCAAACCAACCTGTTTATGCTTCATTTCACTTTTTCCCAAATAAATAAATAGACCTAACCCAAATTGTCACATACGAAAGATTAATAAAAGAAAGACCAAAACATAGTGTGAAACAAAACCAGTGAAATTTCGCTTGCAATTCTGAGCTAACTTTCTTTGAAAAATTTTTAAAGGCATGGAACCCTAAAAAACAGCAATACCGATAAGAAAGACTATCAGTAGAGTTTCTCTCATATTACAATATTTTGTCAGGTCCTTTCGTTATTTTTGCTGCAGTTTGAGTTTCTACACAAGAGACGCACCAAAAAACTATGACATAAACATCTCTAATTCATTTCTCAAAAATAAGATAAACAAATATGTCAAGCAAAATTAATTGTTTCAGCCATGATAAGATAAACTAAGCAAAAATAGAAGCCCCTGCAGTTCTTTGCAACACGCACATAAAAAGTCGCAAAAACAGAAAGATAAAGAAAGCAAATAGACTTAAAAATTGATGTTCAACAACTTACTCCCATGGGCATCGGAACAGTATGCATGTGCTGGACAGGAGCAACATTTGGTTGATAATAGAAAGAGGTATCTGGTACAGCCGGCGATTGAGGCCTCAAATTTGATACTGGCATAAAGCTCCTTGCATTTGGATTTAGCTTGAACTCCTGTTTCATATCACATTTACATGACATCAAAACTAACTTAACTGTCTATGTAATGCACAGAACAAATTAATAAAAAGAAGTTTACCATTACCTTAGCATTAGGGTTGAGTGATGATTTGTCAGAAGCAAGGGATGCAACAGAGGAGGTTCGAGATAAGCCACCGACTCTCTCAGATGCATTGGAGGTGGAGCTACCAGGCCGTGCAGACCAGGTATTTGGTGGCTCAGTTGTAGGTCCCGCTTTACCAGATGAGAATGAATCAAAAGGCTCATGCCCTGAGGTTTTACATGATTTGCTTTTCTTCACATTTGATGATATTTAATTATTGAATATTAGCTTGGTGATAATAGGAGCCTACTGAAATGCTTAACAAGTCTATCTATGTTTTACACTGACCTTCAGAAGTCGATGCTTTCTCATCATCAGAAGGCTACAACAAATGAATTCTGATTAGTAGGTAGCACAATAGTTTAGTTACAGTACCAATTAATGTGTTATTTAAATTACTAACCTTAATGTCTGGAATTGCATTGTCAGTGCACTTTTCACTATCATCTTTTATCTTCTTTTCCTCAGCCCTATATTTGTACAACACATGAAAGTTTTGTAAAAAGTTAACCAAATGACTTCTCTAGTTCAGTTTTGTAAAAAAATAAAAATAAAAAATAAAACGGACACTCGGTCCAGAGGCACATGCATGGACCTGCAAAAAGATTGTTTTTACCTCAGAAAGTTGGAGATTGTTTATCATAAACTCATTTTCAAGCTCATCGGCCCCCAAATCAGAAGATGCTATTGGGGATGAAAAGTCAAGTATGATGCCGAGCCAAACTCAATTACCTCTTTCTCATACCGTTTCAATATCTCATCACTGGCCACCTTCGCAGTTATGACAAATGCTGACTTGGCAATGCCAATCTGTTTCAGGGCTGTGTCGAATAGTGTAAACGGGTAGGAAGCCAACCTTTTGTAAAGCCAAATCCTTTGTTCATTCCACCATCCTTTTGGTGTGTATCCAATTTCTAGACACTCTAACAAGCTATAGATGGATGTCATGGTAATAATGTATGCAAAAGGCAGGAACCATGAGTCACTTACCTGCTCATTGTAGTACAAATATATTAGTAGAGAGATCTAATTAAGCACTGAAGATTAGCTTCTGAATATCATCAATCTATAAAGCATTATTTGGTTTTACCAGGTATGGTCACTTTATATATTGGGATATAATATCAGCTGCATCTGTGAAAGAACGATTATCGATAATTGAGACGGCGATGGGTGAATATTAAGGGGAAAAAAAATCTTACATCGGGAAATAAGGAGATGCCATGGAGAAAGTAGATAGGAGGGATGATTGCATAACACAGTGTAGGAATTGAACATGGAGCCCAGAGACAATAAATGGAATAGCACATCTGGAGGCCCAAGGTTATCTTGTTGCGCCCGTAGGATACGGGGCTATATCTGGATAAAAATATCTGCAAGTCGCCTTCAGACCATCTCTTGTGCTGTATCAGTATCTGTTCAAGCGTTACAGGGGCAACACCTAAAAATCCCCTCCTTTGAGGGTTAAAGTATACTGATTTCCAGCCATTGCATTGGATTGAGAGACCTGTGATTACATCCTCCACTGGGCACCCGTATTTCAGACCAACCAATAAAAAAGTTAGCCCTTTGTAATATATATACTTTCTTAAACTATCATCTTCCAATAATGTTCTGATTTTCTCCTTCTAGTTTCTACATTTTTCAGTTTTCTTTTTTGATTTTGGTGCTCAAATTTGACATCCGAATTTTCATTTAATTAAACATTGACTTTGAAGTTTGAATAAAAGATAGAAAAACATTAAATTGAAAATTGAGAACAACATAAACCTTATTGCCCCATTGAGTGTTGTCCTCAAAAGTACAGGTTACAAGGTTCTTGGCTCTTTCTTCTAAAGCTGATGCTGTTGATTTGTAATCTCTCTCCCTTTCTACAAGTTCCAATTTATGAGTTTTGTCATACTTCTTTCCATGCAAACTTTCTCTTCTATGGTAACAGCCTGATCCGATATACAAAGGCCCACCATGTCCATCCAATCCGTGGAAACAATCTTGATTAAAAAAAAAAAAGAGCCCAAGATGCAAGACTAAGAATAATTGAAGAACCATTTGGCATTCTGGTATTAAAATAATAGGGAATTCGTTCTATCATCCATGTGTGAATTTTCTCTACTACAAACAGCAATAGCTCAAAAGCTGAGATCTAAGAAGTTGAGTTAGAATCAGTTTGAAATCAGATGCTTGAAAGTATATTAACTCTTTAGTCAATGTCATTTGTTCATTTTGCATACCATAACTTATCTCTTCCAATTGTAGTGTAATGATTTCTTTATCATATAAAATTTATCTAATTTCCAGTACCTCACTGATAGCTAGCAATGAATTGCCGTAAAGATCATTTTTGGTGATGTTGTTGTAGTGCTGGGGCAGCTGAGCAAAAGCAAATTCATGTCCTTTCTCTTCATCCATGAAAAAGCACAATACATCTTTAATAGTCGTAATATTTGAAAAAGTAAATTCCAGTACCTCACTGATAGCTAGCAATGAATTGCCGTAATATTTGAAAATCGCAATAAAAATACCTTCTGCCCTGAATCCTAGCTTTAACATTGTCGATCGTATCACTGCTCTCGACCTCGAGCGTGATAGTCTTCCCAGTGAGAGTTTTCACGAAGATCTGCATCTCGCCTCTCTTTCCCTCTCTATCCCTTTCTGCTGCGGCGCTGACAGAAGAGAGAATTGATGAAAAAACCTGAGAGCACCGCGAATCTTCTCACGGATCCCACCGGATTCCTCGAGCTGGAGCTTGAACTCCTCGAACTGCTTCTCCATGGGGTAGCCGGTGGCGGAGGAGGAGGGAGGTCCGATCTGGATCGCTTAGAAGTCGCCACAAATTCGATCTGGGAGAGGAGCGTCAGAGACGGAGGAGAAAGAGAACGGGGAGCAGGAAAGGCGGAGATCGGATCCGAAGCGAGGAAAAAAAGAGGAAAGGAGGAGACGGGGATCGAAGAGGGGAAAGAAACGTGAAAAAATAACGCGTGGGTAAGAGTGGAAAAAAAAAAAAGACAGTTTTTATGTGGCTAATCGTGTGGCGAATGTTCTTATAATTAATTTCAGATTTCTACGTATAAACATACATAAAATAGATGCATAATATCTCACATTCAATACAATGATTTATAATGGTTGGATCTGTTAAATGGATGGTTGAGATCGTCTCTGAACAGATACACCATTCAGTCCCCTAAAATTCAAGGTGATTATAACAGAAGTTGCTTAGGTGAGTGTGTCTTATCATACCAAAAACATTTGCCTTTTGAATTATTGTTATGGTCAATTAAAACGGCTTATCTAATGGACATCATGTACAAATTCACTGGAATTGACAATGTTAAATTGTTAACTTCGTGAAGATATTCTTATTAGTATTGAAAATATTATATATTATTTTTGGCAATTAAATATTATCACTTGTTGACCGTTACACTGCTTAGGACAGACTTGGATATTATAAGTTACCTATATATTGTGAATTTGTGGTCTCATTTCTCGGAATTAAAATCATAATTATTATCGTTCGCTATAGAAGTCAGCGTTCAGCGTTCAGTACTCATCACTTGACTTAAACGGCTGAACAATCGATGACTGTGGGTTGGGATTCTCCAAGGCCTGCACTTCTATTGTCTTTCGTAAAAGTTGTTTGACGAACTGAAATGAATAGATTTGAACAATTTAAGAACCGTCGAATCCACAATCAAGTCTTAAGACATTATCCTGAGAATTCAGTATCAATGTTGGAGTTGAGTTAAATAATCTTATTTCTTATCTTATGCTCACAATTAAGTCGGAATTATATTAATATTGCATGTTAATTACTTAATTTTGCAATTCTATTTAGTATCACAAACCTCAAGTTCAATTATCTATATATGCTCATTCTTGTTTAATATCTATAGATTTTTATATCACTCAGCAGTCAGCACCATTTGGATATATATGCTTCCAACCATATAATGTTCAAGATGATCGAATGATTTGAAAACACGTTAGACTCAATAATTTACTAGAAATATTTACCAAATTAATAATAAGGTCATGTAATTATTTACTTTAACATATTATAAAATCTGATATAGATTGTCATATCCATTCTTATATAATGCACGTAGTTGTCCTGATCCGCCAACGGCTAAGATTGAAAGATGAATTTTCAGATTTAATATCAGCCCTCCAATCACATAATATGTATTCTTTTGATTAAATACATCTATTTTATGTGTAGAAGTCTAAATTTAGTTAAAAATATACTCGTCACACATACTGCTATATAGTTTGTCATAATTAAGAATGAATCTCTAGCGATCTATTTCCTTAATCCTCTTTAAATCTATTTTTGATTGCTGTAATTAAATTATTTTCTTATTTCTTCATTTTATCTTATTCATGCATTTATAACATATCTTATGAAATAAATGAATTCATTGAACCTGCAAGTTCTAAAAATATTGTACAGTGTATGAAAAATTTTCAAGAAAAAATATATGATTTTATGAAACATATAGCAAAGTGTTCATAAATATGAGAAGTTTCGGTACCCATCATAATTTAATTCTGATGGTTGGATTTATTTTTTGAAAGAACATTTTTAATACAACGTTCTGATATAATATAGCATGAATGATATCATTATCATTGATGTATCTCCATTTTTAAATTATGCATATAGTTATATTGATCCGCTAACGGCTGAGATTGAAAGATGAATTTTCATATTTAATATTTGTCCTCCAATCACATAATATGTCTTTTTTTTTTATTAAATACATCTATTTTTTGTGTAGAAGCATAAATTTTATTAAAAACATATTTGCCACACATACTGCTATATAGTTTGTCACAACTAAGAATGGATCCCGAGCGATTTGTTTATTTATTTATCTTTAAAGCTATCTCTAATTCCTGCAATTAAATTATTTACTTATTTTCTTTCTTTCTTATGTTTCATTTCTTTTCTTCCTCTGTCAACAATGAAATTGAATATTATTCAATTTTTCCGAATCTGTAGTGAAAATTATTTTTTATGATATGTTATATTCATTATGTCAAGAGGAGAAATAATCTTTAATAGAGCTATTGTATCTTTTTATTATTAGTTAAGAGGATAGGAAAATATGCAGCTTTAATTAATTATTTTTTTAGCATGTTAACTAAATTTGTTTATTATTTTAAATGATGATTATCAATTTTTTTGTCGAATTATTGTCATCTTTAGTTATTATATGATTTGAGTAATATTCTAACAACATAATTCTTTGGTAGATTTTTTTTTTAAAGGCAGAGGCTGCCATTCTTTGGCGGGTTAAAAGTAAGAAAAATACTCTATGCTCGCTGTTTTAATGTGTGTATTTTCATAATTATTTTTTTATTTTTTAATTAATATAATTTTCATATTTGTTTGTTCATTTTCATAAATATTATACTATATCGAAGATGATCACACTGGCAATGATACTTCAAGAACTATTTTCATGTTATATTTGATCCATCTTTTCATTTGTTGTTTTTTTTATTGTTATTTATTATTTGAATTTCTATTTTTTTTTCATGTGTGCCTTTTATTTTCATTTAATATTTTTTTCTTAATTTTGTGTGAATGTCAAACAAAAAGATATCTTCATATTAATTCAATTTTATAATATGTTTCCGTTGCAACGCACAGGCACAATACTAGTTAATCTTAAAATATCAGTGCAGTCACCAACATAGTAACAAGATTTGCGATATATTCGCATTTTATTTGTTTTTTGACGTTTCCGAACCGAACTCCGAATAAAATGCAAAAAAAACATATAATATGTTTTATTCACAAATAAAACGCATATAAAACACGAGTCATGAATTATTCGCGATAAAAACGCGAAAAAAATGGCTAATTTATTCTTCAGTTTTGGGCCGGCCCGCTAATTTAAAAAAAAGAGGCGCATTTTGAATCACTTTTTCAGTTTCAAGGGTTTCAGATCCTCCAATTAGTGGAGTACCTGCATTTTGAATCACTTTTTTTTTGCTGGATTTTTTTTTTTTGCTTCGTGATTGTACCGAATCATTCCTGAATTATATCCAAATCACGAATTTTTAATCCCGCCAAACCGAACTCGAACTATTAATTTGTTACTATGGACTGACCAACATCCATGAAATCACTATTCTGGAGGCCACACAACAGGGCAACAATTTTCTTGATCATAGTGGAGCATGGTTCCTTGTATATGTCATCCCTGAATCAGATCTTTCACTATGGTTAATAGTCTTTGTTCAACCATCAAGCGTCAAAATATATAATTCCATCATTATCGCTTGTAAAGTTGGAATAATTTTTCTTTGTATTTTGTAATTCCCGAAGTAATAGAAACATTAATTCCCACTAAACAAATTTTACGCTTTTTAACATCACCAATCACAAGCAGCTACGTCCGCTATTCTTTCGCTACGGAGGTTGGATCTCAATAAAATATAAATACATATCTCCTCTCTTAACAACACCAGAGTACTTGCTAAGTTCTAACACAACAAGTAGAGTGTTCAATCCAATGGCATCAGAAAAGAGCAAGATTCTGATCATCGGTAGCACCGGTTACATCGGCAAATCCATCGTGTATGCAAGTGCAAGGTTAGGTCATCCAACAATTGCCATGGTGCGAGATACTGCACCGGCCGACCCGGCCAAGGCGCAGCTGCTGCAGCGCTTCACCGACTTAGGCGTCACTCTAGTTAAGGTACTGAATTAATTAATGAATCAATCATTTCAGTTCCATATTTTTGGTAATTGAATTCAGTCTTTGTGATTCCTTCTTTTTACTTGTTATTAGGGAGATTTGAATGATTATGAGAGCTTGGTGAAGGCAATCAAAGTTGTGGATGTGGTGATATCAACGGTTGGGGTCAAACAGATTAAGGAACAGATGAAGCTAATCGCTGCAATTAAAGAAGCGGGTACAATCAAGGTTGGATTTATGCTCCTCCCTTCTCAAATACTCTTTATAAATTGGCAATTTATTTATTTTTGTAGAAGTTGGGACTTTTTAAATTTTAATTGGAAGTTTGGATATCCCATCATCAAGTCACTTTCAATACAGACTTCTTTTTTCAACTCTTTAATTGGATCAAAAGAGACGCAAGGGGTGGTTGGGGGTGGGGAAGAAGACCTCTTCTTTGTTTTTTTCTTCTTCTTCTTCTTATATTGGTCAAAGAAACTAGTAAAGGACTAAGACTTGGATATATGAAGCAATAATGCAAGTCATATAACATATATATATTGAGTGGGGCTATGGTACTATGCATAGTATGGATTGGTTAGTACTATGGATTAATATCTTCGTTTACAAAATTCAAATAATTGATTTGAACTGTTCAACATGATCTTCATATGAAAATGTACTTGCATACTAAATTTTACATTTTTTTAGAATTTATTACTATTTTTTTAGATAAGTAGAGAATCACTACTTTTGAATGGTCCAAAATTTTTAAATCAAGTTCTACCTGTATAAAAAATAGTAAAATTAATTTAAAAAAATGAAAATTTTGATATATAAGTATATTTTCATATGGAGATCATGTTGAATGGCTCAGATTGACAGTTTAAACTTTAATTATAAAGATGTTGATTCATAGTACAGACCAATTCGCGCTATGCATAATTGTACAGTACCATAGCCTCAGTCAAATATATTTACAAAAGCACCTCATAAAACAGTCTCATGTAAAACTTCCAACATGCAGAGGTTCCTCCCTTCTGAGTTTGGAACGGACGTGAGCCACGACCACGCCGTTGGACCGGCAAAGAGGTCGTTTGGTGCAAAAGCTCAGTTGAGACAAGCAATCAAAGATGAAGGGATACCGCACACTTTCGTCGTGTGCAATTTCTTCGCCGGCTTCTTCCTCCCAACCATTGGCGAGGTAGGAGCATCCGGTTTGCCCGTCCACAAATACACTATTTTAGGCAATGGAAACACCAAAGGTAGGCTTTCATTTTGTGAATCTTTACATTTTGATTGCATTATTCAAGACTTAATTTGTAAAATGGAAGAAAAGATAGAACATGTTCAAGAAAATTTAGAAAGAATTTGTAGGAAAATTCAACTCAATTGGATTGGCTTGACTGTCCAAGTGATTAAGTCAATAATCAACATCTGAAACATTAATTTACTTAACTGGACTCATACCTTAATTAATTGGAGAAGAAAATTAAATACTAGCTTTATGCAATTGCTTAATTTTTAAATACCAATCAGAAACGACCAAGAGTTGTACGTACCAGTCATAATCTAACAGTACATAAATTAAAACCATCAGCACAAATAATCCATATATAGCATGCTCAATTTGCCTGTCAATTGTGTTATTAATTTAATTTAAAGTATTTATGCATATATACTTCTCTTCAACAATATTTTTGGACTTAATTATTTCCATTAAGTAATTGATATGAGTCTTAAGTCTCTCTTTGATGTGTCTACTGTTATAAATTAAAAGAATTCATGCAAAATGAACTTCTCTTGTAGCAATATTTTCGGACGAGGATGACATCGGCACATACACCATCAAGGCAGTGGATGACCCAAGAACGCTAAACAAAATCCTCTACATGAGACCGCCGAACAACTCGCTCTCACAAAACGAGCTCATTACACTCTGGGAGAAGAAAACCGGCAAGACCTTCGAGCGGGTCTATGTCCCGGAGGAGGAGGTTGTCAAGAAAATTCAAGGTATATATATATATATAAGCCTCTTTTATTTCATTTTATTTTTTCCCTTTTTGCTGTTACATATCTGATAATAATTGTAATATTTATTACTTGCAGAGTCACCTTTCCCTCTTAACATTATGCTTGATGTTGGTTATACTGCGTATGTCAAGGGTGAGCACACTGGATTTGAGATTGATCCATCCCTCGGTGTTGAAGCCTCTCAGCTCTATCCCGATGTCGAGTATACTACTGTTGACGAATTGTTGAACAGATTTCTGTAACTAACAAGGGGACACCAGTTACTTTTTACAGTTTAAAAGAGAACTATATATTAGTTAGCATTGAGTGTTGTTTGTGTTTCAGTTAATAATTTGTGATATCATATTAACACTATTTTTTTATACAAAGACATTTTATACTAAATTGCTTCTGTAGCAGGCCAAAGGATATATTTTTTTATGCTGAGAATCTTACTGTTAATTGTCATTTTTAATCGTTCAAAATAATATGCAATATTATTTATCTTTGTCAGTCTCTCAAAATCAAATCGCTTATTATTCTTTTATTTTTTTAAAAAATTGCATATTAATTTGGCAACTAATTTGTTGACATAATTTATTTTGATAATTAAATAATTTTCAGGTCAAACAATTTCAACAAAAAAAATTCAAATTCAAATTCAAACTTCAAACATGTGCAATTTTTGAAGTTTCTGATCCACAAAAACTCAGTTGAAGTTTATAATCCTTAATAATTTATTTTTAAATATGTTGCAAATTATTTCGAACGTTTAATAATGACAAATATTAATACTTGACATTTTCAATACAACGATAAATAATGTTTAATTTATAAATTAAAAAACAATTAAAAAAAATATAAGGTTTGAGATTTCAAGAAATGGAGCTACTTTCTGAATCTTATTATTTTAAAATGCTACAAATAAGAAATTCGATTTACAGAACAGCCTTTTTTTAAAGAAAAAAAAAAGTAAAAAACCAGTCAGAGCAGTTATTAATTCTATGCTACGATAACATAAATACATAATTTGGTCTAGTCCCTTCCTGGCTTTTTTATTAGTATCCAACGTTAAATAAAAATTAATAGAAATGCTCATAATTTTGAAAAATTATAAAAATATTCAAAGCACTGAGAATTTTCTGAAAAATTATAAAAATCTCAGTGGTTAGGATATAATTTTTTTTATTTGACATAGGTTTCTATGGCCGAATGTTTGGAATTGTGACTTTTTTTATTTAATTAGAAAATTTTATGATTTTTTTTTTATTTTTTCTATTAAAATATTAGAAATATTTTTATATTTATTTGAAAATAGATGAAATACTATAGATTTTAGTTTACTAGAAAAACTGATTTGACGGATCCGCCATTGCGATATAGATTGCATTGTACTACTCTTTTTGTTCTTTTTCTCTGATTTTCCGTTTCTTTTTATCTCTCTTTTTTCTTTTTTCTTTTTTTCCTTTTTCCGTTTTTTCACAATCGCCTACCAGTTTTTGTGTGATGTTAATGAGGGATATTTAAATGATCACGAGAGGCTGTCGATGTGGTCATATCAACAGTTGGAGTCAATCAGATCACAGATCAAATGAAGCTTATTACTGCAATTAGAGAAGTCGGTACAATTAAGGTAGCACTAATTTAGGAAAGATACCTGTTCTCTCCAAAATACTAATTAAGAGTAAATAGTAGAAAATGTAGGTCAGTACCTTGCTTGGCCTTACTCCAACTTCTTCTCTTCACTCTTTTGACCGCTATTGGACTTGAACAAAAAATAAAAATAAATCTTCTGGTAATTACAATACTACAAAAAAACAATTCCTACACTGTATCTTATACACGGATTTCCTCTATTTTATAAAAAATCGTGTATGAAATATGATTTTTCCAATGTTCAAAATATATGTAAGAATCATACACAGATATTAACTTAAAAATCAGTGTACAATTGTTTGGGAAAAAAACCGTGTGAAAATGAAGGAATTGTACACGGATTTTTTTATTAAATATCCGTGTAGGAATGTTTAGAGAGCTACACGGATTGTTATTAAAAAAAACAGTGTAGAAAGGTAGAAATTGTACACGGACATTTTATTAAAAAGAAGTGTAGGAATGGTTAGAGAGCTACACGGATTTTTTATAAAAAATCTGTGTAGGAAGGGTTATTATACACGGATTATTTGCTTAAATAACAGTGTAGAAAGTCTTGAGAGAGTTACACGGATTTATAGTAAAAAATCTGTGTAGAAAGGTCTTTTTAGGGTTTTGGTTATATAAAAGGCACTCTCCTTCCAGCACCGTTTTGATTCCATAATACTCTCTCTCTCTCTCTATTGAATATTGGTCTGATTTATGCGCACAGCACAGCTGGGATCTGAGATCTTTGAATTTGTTATTTTCTCATATTTATCTTGCTAAGGTTAGTCATATATATATATACATTTTTCTTTTTTCTTTCTCTAATTTTCTGTAATTATTATTACTTATTTCTCTTTTATTTTTCTTTTCGATTTTGTAGGGTTTTTGTTAGTTGCTGTCCTCTTTGCCTTAATTGGTTACTATCCTCTTCGCCACCCTCCCTTTGTAAATTCATATAAGATGCAATAATTTTTTTTCTTACGAAATTGATTTTCAGTAGTTCGTATAAAAGCTATACATATTCAATTAATTTTATGTATAAATTTTAATTGATAATTTTTATTCTCTATTATGTATGTATATATGCACATATATGTTGAACCTTGTTATTTTCATTGGAGATGCAATATTGTTGGAGACATTTAACTAAGAAACATCATGTCATGGATCACATGCAAACTCCCTTTTTGATATGTTGGATCTAACACAACTTAGTATGTATGAAATTTTGTACTAGAGTTAATCATAACCATGAGTTTTGTCAACATGAGATATTGGATCTTGAGGAGTGTATGTTATGTGTTGGATCACATGGGATTGCATGTACAAAAGGCTATGTATATATATATATATGTTGTAAAAGGCTATGTATTTATTTTTCCAAAAGGCTATGTATATATAAAATTCTATATATTTATTTTTGCAAAAGACTATGTAAATTCAATCTGAAATATATAATTATTGGCTAGCAAAAGTGGATGCTAGCTTAAAAAAAATTAAAAAAAAATAGGACAATCATACACGGATATTTAAGAAAAATCCGTGTAGGAAGAGGCTAAATAAATAAACTAGATTCAGCAACCTTCCTACACGGATTTTTATTTAAAAATCCGTGTAGAAAGGTTGCTGAACCCGGTTTATTTATTTAATATTTTGTTTAGGATAGCTACACGGATTTTAACGAAATATCAGTGTAGGAATACTCTTCCTACACGGATATTTAGTTAAAATCCGTGTGGCTCTCTTGCGGTGAGATGTACTTTGGGAGGTTTTCCAAACGGCTCTTTATGAATAATCCGTGTAGGATTAGTATAATCGTACACGGATAATTATCCGTATGTAAATGTTGCACTTTCCTACACCCTAAGATTACACACGTTTCTAAATCCATGTAGCTACTTCATTTTTCGTCCGTGTACAAACTGTGTTTTTGTAGTAGTGTTACTTTGACAAACACCAACTAATCTTGAAGTTTAAAATAAATCTTCAGGATATTTATTCAGGAGATGTTAAAGTGGGGGAGAATATCTCTTCTAAGTTCTAATGATCAAAATAAGAGCAGCCATCAGTAATTAATCATATGAGGCCTCTTTTGTTAGCACCTTGAGCTGCACCGCCCTTTTAATCAGCCTTTTCAGTAGCCCATAGAGTTCTATATTTTTTGCATTTTGAATAATGTTCCCGACTTTAGCTGAGAAAAGGCAATCATGCTGACTCTAAACTCTGAAGTGTGGGTATTTGGTTCATGCATTTGGAGAAAATCAAATGAAGCAACAATTTGAGTAAAAATCACACACAAAAAAAAACACTTATATATAGCAGTTCAAGCATCAGGTCCAACATATTTTGAATTTGAAAGCTAGAGATACATCTAAACCTCAAACTTCAATTAATTGAACCCTCGATCAACCATTTTATTTAACTACTATCTCACATTACACATGCAACAGAACTCACAACACAACAATGACCGACAACATTAAACACACCACAATACACACTGGCAGGATTCATGATTGATCACTACGGAAACGAAACCACCATGATCTTATTTTCTCCATACATAATTCAAAAGATTCTCACTCTCTCCTCAGCAGCGTGGCAATGCCATGTGACAGTCAGAGGCCACACGACGACTGTTGCTGCCATAAACATAACCTGAATAGACTGGGTTGCGCGCGTATTGGCAGAGGCATGGTTGCTGCATCTTGAGACGGGAACAACACGCAGGAGGCGTGGCACTGCCATACATGATTGGCCCCACACACGGGCTCAGCTGTGATACGTCGCATGTGATTGCTTTAACACATGGAGACTGCAGGGTGAAGCAAAGGAGGACATAGAAGGAGAGGAGTGTGATGGCCTTCGTCTTCATCTTGGATGGATAGTTTGTGCGCCTTTGAGAGAGAGAGAGAGAGAGAGAGGAGGAGGAGGAGGAAGAGGAATGGTTTTGTGAGGTGTGAGTAGGTGGTTTATTTATATAGGAGTGCTAACAGTACTTCAAATAAAATTTTCCAATTTTATCTTCAAAACTGATTTTACCATTATGATAACAACAAACAGTTTCTTACACTTCACAAGCAGAAAAAAAAAACGCATCAGCGTTGTGCCCTACTAACTAATTATTTAATTGTATATGATGTTATACTTACATTGTCAATTATTTATACCTAGTCTGTTAGATCCTTGTATCCGACAGACAGAATCACTCGACAGCGCAAAATGAAATATTAACACTCAGCAATGCAAGGTGCATGTTATATTTATATTCTGGTGTTAAACTTGATTCTTTTGGTGTTTAAACGATGATTATCGAGTGTTTAAACTTGAATCGTCTGGTTATTTGAACTTTTAACCATTTCTTGAAACTAGTAAAGTCAGTGTTTATAATTGAATTGCTCGGAGAAATATGTTTTGCTAAAAATGGATGAGCAGAGCAGAAGGATGGAAGAGGACAAAAGGGAAATTAATTAAAGGCTGTGGATAGAACTGCATGGGGGACATATCTGAAAAAAAAAACAGGAAAAAAAATTCTTCTTCTTTATTACGGTTGCATATTAGATAAATTCTCCTTTGAATTTTTTACTATTTACAGCCTACTATATTTATATATATGTCATATTTATTTTTTAAAGAATGAAATGTGGTCAAAACTCTGAAAATTTATATTCGTTCAAAACCATTGAATCGGTTTCGAACATTCATCAACATGCTCTGCGAACATTGTCTTAGAGCAACCTTGTATTGTGTGTGTGTGTGTGTGTGTGTGTGTGTGTGTGTGTGTGTGTGTGTATGTCGATAAGTACAAAATAATCCATTGTATTGTAAAACAATTCTTAATTACCTATGCATGGCCATCTTATTTTAGAAATCACAAGTATGGCAGAAGTGAGTGATGGATGCCCATGCTTGCTCGCTTTCAAAACCGACACTTAGTGCTTGCCTTCCCATTGCTACATTAATTGAATGATCTTTCTTATGAATACCAATATTTTGATTGGGGCACTGACAATGGATCTGGACTTAAAAAGAAATTTTGGTTTGTGAGACCCATCTCTAATTAATAGAGAGAGAAAAAAAAAAAACATATGATGACCGCATGTGTTGAAGCAAAATTAACTATGTCAATATCTTTACCGCCATTTAATCATACGCAATGAAAATAATTCTATACAAATCACTAGTTAGGGGTAGAGAAAGAAATACGTGACACGCCATGACGTGACGTGACAAACACGCCGTGATTTGATCACGTGACGTGATCAACTTTATTTTTTTCACGTAACGTGACGTGACGTGACCAAAATGGTAGCGGATGGTCACGTCACGCGTAATCATGCCGTGACCATATGTGACGTGATCACACTTGACGTGACGTGTCGTGATGTAAATTAGTCATGTCAATTTTTTTTTATATTTTAATTTAAATTGTTAAAAATTTAGAAAAAAAAAGATATAAAAAATTCTTATATAAGTTAATAATGTTGTAAATATTTTTTTTTTAAGAAATGTTGTATCTGACATTATTTTAAATATTCAAATTACAAACATTTATTAGACTAAACTAAAAAAAATAAAAATCAGTACTACATGAGTACCAATATCACTGAACTTACACTAAAATAAAAATCTGAATACTCTCTATATATAAAAAAAGTTGGATACTATATGTTTCATACCGTGACGTGACGTGACTGGTTCACGTGACATAACGTGACGTATATTTTCACTGGAATGTGGTCACGTCACGCGAATGATTACGTCACGCGTCACGTCACGTAATCGACAAACGTGGCGTGACGTGACGTGACGTTAACGTGACGTGACTAGTCACGCCGTGACAAATTTCCTTCTCTAGTTAGGGGTGTCAAATGGTACAATACGGATACGGATAGGATGTAAGTATTTTCATAATAATATTAATTAAGAATTAATCTTATTCAAACTTTACTTTTACCCATTAAGAATTGAATTTATTCTACCTTATTCAACGAAACAATAGCGAGTAGATAACGAATAATACTAATATAATAATTTGTTTTATTATATTTTACAAATAGAACATCGAAATTCAGTCATTTCACACATATGCAATCACATTACAAATACAAAAAATAAAAACAAATATGCAATCATATTCAACTAAATTGTTTTCTATAAAGCAAGAGAATTAAAAAACAGGAATATCTCTTCGAACAAATTCAATTATTAACTAAATAACAAGACATGAAAATAAAAGTAATATGTTTAACATTTTATTAAAACAAAACACATGCACTAAATAACAAAAGTACATGACTAATTATTGCTCAAACATTATCATATGAAATATCAAACAGAAATTTCAACATCAATAATTATTGCTCAAATATTATCATATAATTTTATTTTATACAATTACCTATAGGGTAATGGATATGAAATAGCCTTACCATACCCTTACCTGTTTAATTAATGAAAAAAAATCCTTACCCATACCCATACCCATATCCATATCCGATAAGCTAACAAAAAAAACTTACCCATATCCACCTTATTGAATATGATACGAATAAGATAAACAATTAAAAGGATATCATTGACACTCCTATGTAAAATCACAATCTGTTTTTTTCCAAATTGGACTTGGTTTGATTAACATTAAACTAGTGTCTTTTAAGTTGACTACTTAAACGCAGCTTGTTGAAAAATAAATTCAATTTTAGTGATTGAAGTTGTTAATAATTGTGGAAAAAATAAATTTCACTCTTTGAATTCTGCAGTGGCCAGAAACTGAAGTGAAATAATGAATAACGTAATTTGAAAGGTAAAACGTCAACCATTCTAGGAGAATAAATTATGAATTTAAGCTCTCTACTAAGCTTTGATATGGCAAAACTTTTTCAAGTTTTGTTGGAAATTGCAACTTAATGCTCTCAATGTAAATCGGCGGTGTCAAATTCAAGTTTGCGGGGAATGCGTATGGGCTGCTGGTGACCCGGCCCATTGAATGTAGTTGGGCCAGGAGATATCGGTACAATGTCGGTCAAGGGTAGTGGGGCGTCATGTGACAAACCTTCTTCAATTTGGACGGTCAGGCGCTCTCCTTTCAAATCTCGCTTTGGTTCTCGATGGGTGAAATGACCATTCGATTGCATCAAGATCCGTGCAGGTCTGTTTCAATTTCTGTGCGCACTAATTTTAATACTAATTGTACGGTGTTAGAGCTAATTGAACCTAAAACTAGGTCCGATGCCCATCGGACCTACTCCTATCTCGTATATTTAGTGTGTTTAACCTGTATCTTAAATTTTAGATTTAAAGAGGAAAGTATTTGTATAAAGCTTAGTTTGGATTTCTAATAGCCGTACGTATGTTATTCTACAGTATATATTACGCTAGTGCAGCTGAAAATTGAGTCGGTAATGAATCATGCACACTTTCAAAATCTCCTATTTTTCTGTGAAAATTAAAATGCCCAATCTTCCAATTATTTATTTGAAGAAGAAAAATAGAGATTTAGCCTCTATATTTCATTAATGGGGACACCAGTGGGTCGATTTTACAAAAGTTTAAAAAAGTAAATTATAAATCAGAAAAATTAAATTATGTATTGTTTAAGCAGGTTGGATTATGACAATTTGTTAAATTCAATCAATGTTAATTAGTTTT
Organism: Carex arenaria; assembly: GCA_964058825.1. NCBI lineage: Eukaryota > Viridiplantae > Streptophyta > Magnoliopsida > Poales > Cyperaceae > Carex > Carex arenaria. The sequence goes on along the minus strand of CAXKVW010000095.1, from coordinate 198,856 downwards.
TGAATGATATATCTCAAACAAAAAACTCAAAACAAAATTCAAATTGCCTACAAACTTGATTTCTTAATGAGCCGCTTAATAAGCACGAGTTAACTCGAGCATTTAACGAACCGAGCACGAACATAATTGTCAACTCGGTATTGTCTTCTCAACTAGAGTTGACTCACTCATTAAGCTAATGAACCGAACACAAACATATTCCAACTCGTTCATTAATCACCTCTTACATTATTAGTATTTTTTAATAAAAAAAAAAATTATTGTGCCTTATACTCGCTTAATATATTTTATACAAAAAATCTCAAAACAATACCTGAGCAACAATCATAATAACTAATAACTATAGGGTCAGAAATGAAATTTACATTCATCCAACGGTTGCAAAACTCTTTTTTATCTGTACCATCTAGCCTCTACACCCAAACAAATCCCAAAAAAAAAAAAAAAAAATCTGAAATCCACAAAAGTTGAATAAACAACCTCCCAGTTACTTACCTGGCGTCAATCCCTGTCATTGGTAAAGGTGCAGGAGTCGGAGTCGGTACCGGTACCGGTACTTGCTGAGGAGTTGTCAGTAACGGTATTGTGGCATTTGTTGTGTTTTTTGCTTGAGCATTCTCCATTAAGGAACTCATCATTCTCCTTGATTTTAATTCGTTGACTTCATCGGTAATCAAATCTTGGCAATTAAGAGAAAATGTGAAAAAAAAACCCGGATCAATATTCAACCTAGCTAACTGGTATGATCAATTGATAGCATAAGGAAAACGAATTCAATGTATATATAATGAAGATATAGTTTGGGACTTTCGATTCTGAACCATTTTGAGGTTGAAATCGGTAAATCATAACCACCTTAATTAATAAAAAAAAAGGGGTTTATTTCCACAACCAGACGGATCTTTTTTGAAAGGTTTTCATTAAACAAAATGCAAAACAATTTAATTTGTACAAGGAAATGGATCCGGATTTGTTTTAAAACGTACTGTTGATGTTACCTTGTGATTCACCATTAGCATTTGCATTAGCTGACATGAAGATGAGTGCTGGGGTAATGATAGTGATCAAGGTCCAACAAACAAAGATCAACACATAAGCTCTTGGTGGCATTTCATAAGCTCTAGGTGGCATTTTTGTTTTTTTCTTGCACTTACGACGAGGTGGTGGGGAAGAAGAAAGAGGAAGAGAGATAAGTCAGAGAGACTAAACAATTAATGATTTTGCTTCAATGGAGGTGAAGAGCCAGAGAGAGAGAGAGAGAGAGAGAGAGGAGGAGGAGGTTGGGTTATGGGAATTAAAATAAAAAAGGAATCTGTTAAGCACCCCAATTAGTATTCCTGTTTTCATGAGATGGCTGTGATGTAATTTATTAATTAGGAGGTATGACATATTATTAAGTGTAGACTATTGTATTGTTGATGGAATGATTTGTTAAGTCAAATTTTATAATATATTAGTGACGATAAAAAAATTTTACAGTTGTTATGATTATCGTTTGAATTTTTTTTAATTTATAATGCATAAATAGAGTTACAATTTCAAAAAAATGTTCGCTATTTCATCTCATTTGTCTAAATCTCCACATCTTATCTTGAATAAATATTTTAATCTCTTCTTTTAAAAGAAATATGTGTTTAATATACATAAGAAGCAATATTATTTTTGGAGTAGGGTTAAAATGTCTCTTTGATTTTGTGCTCGATCTATCATGCTTCGACATCGTTATTTCTATTTTCAAAATTTAAACAATCAATCCGAACCGTTTAATATGATTTTCATATTAATGTGTTTGGATACAAAATTTTATATTTTTTGAAATGTTTTTGTTATTTTTCAAGATAGATACAAAATCACTATATTTAGAAGATTTTGGACCATTCAAAAATGGTGACTTTATACCTCTTTAAACAATTAGTAAAAAAAATTCTGAAAATTCTAAAATTTGTTATCCAAGCACATTTTAGTATGAAAATCATGTTGAACAGTTCGAGTCAATTATATATTTAGACTTGAAAATAGAGGTAATGATGTTAGAGTATGATAGAGCACAAAACCAATGAGACATTTTAACTCTACTCTAATTTTTAAAGGAATGCAAATGTGGACTAAAATTTTATTTTATATAATTTTCTTAAATGATTTAAGTTTTGTAGTTACTTAAATTGAAATATATGATTGATCATTTTAAACGAGAAGCATTAATAAACATGTAAGTTGACTTTTAAAAGTAGTGGATTCATATAAAATAAAAAATAAAAAAAAAACCAGGCATTTTATTGGGAGACCGTTAATAGTTATAAAATTTAAAATATTGTGCATATAATATCGGTAGGGCACATAATTAATCATAGGGTCTAACTAATAACCCATTAAAAACAAGTGCCCGAATAATTTATAACGCAATACATTATACATTGCATTATTGGGATCCGGTTGATTTTGTAATGTCGTGGAAACATGCGAAGTCAGAAGCAACAATAATTAATAAGGTAATAATAATAATAATAGTTGACAGCCAATAGAGAACTAGAAAAGAGCTTTCCCAGTGTAACAATTGCTGATGGAATCGGAGGTGGTCCAATCAATGGCTATCGCACCAAATTCGTTTGAATGCTCGGTTAAATTCGTCTAATCTGCATCAAGATTTGTAAAGATATTTTTAACATTTATGCGAATATCTCCAACTCCTTTGTTGACATGCAGGAGCTAGTAGGACCGACAAAAAAATCTTCGCCTGTGGCTCATTCAAGATCAGTTCAAAAAAACCTTGTAATTAACTTGTTTGATTATGATTCGAATCGTCATTAATGAGATCAAACTTGATCCAATTCAATCCGAGCATCCGGGGCACCACATTAATTCACGCACCCACTTGTGCGCCAATCCACCTTGCAGATTCAGATTGGTTGGTGCCAAAGGCGGACCCAAGTGTATCTAGGGGGGCAGCTGCCCCCCCCCCCCCCCCCCCTCCTGAATTTTGCGTTTTAGTAGAAGTTGGGACGTTTCGATCGATTTTGCCCCTCCCTGAAAATTTTTTTGCCCCCCGTTGAATGTTTAATTTGTAGTCCGAGTTAGGGTTAAAATTAAAGTAAATTTCTTGAATTATGATTAATAATTAGAATTATAGATTGAAGTATCAAAAATTACAAATCAGAGTATTGAAAAGTATAAATTAAGTATTATTTTTTATTAAGTACTTAATTAGTTAATGGATTTGAACCCGTTTAGTTATTTAAATCCGATTTGTTATTTTTTTGCCCCCTGACGAAAATCCTGAATCCGTCTCTGGTTGGTATGCAAATTCAATTCGCGGGAGTGGCCATTTTTGAGAAATCCAGCGCCATATGCCATTTATTTAATAACGAATTTTGAGAGTGTTAAAAAAAAAAACGAGCTTACTGCAGCCCACGTTTTGTCCTTTTGTCATCTCAAGGAAATTTCCGTTTTATTATCAATTGGTGATCTGAGCCGTCGGATCATTATAATTGTTTGGTTAACACTTAGCACTCGGCAATGATTTTGTTCATAACATTAGATATTTGTAACATGTTGTTAAGGACAAAAAACCAAACTATAAGTAAAGCTTCGTTTTCTAACTTCTGTTTCAATTTTTTTTGTTTTTAAACTCTCGTTTAAATTTGTACTTAAATAAGTTTTTACAAAACAATTAACAAAAATAAATTGGTTTTTGGACTTTGAGTTGCATCAAATTGTCCTTCAATTTTGAGTACCAGTTTTGGTGTATTGGCAAAAACAATATTATCTGTGTAGGAGATTTAGGAGATCGCTTGATTGAAATTCAATTGAATTTTTTTGTAGATATTAAATAGTTAGTTGGCTTGAGCTATAACATGAGATATATGGAATTCTCCCGAAAAAGTGGTGAAATAGTTTTTTTTTTTTTTTAATATGGTATATAAATAAAAATTTCGGATAAATTTCAGACAAAAACTAAATTTTCTCAAGAAAAAAAAAACAGTCACGGTATCTTTGGTAGAAAAGTTGTTGTCTTTCCTAATCTGTGATTATAGAATGGGACAAGTTTTGATTTGTTTATTAGGAACGTGATGTTGATGTATGGCCAAAATTATACTTTAACATAGATAATACTATCTGAATAAAAATATCATATCAATAATAATATAGAATTTGCTTTCGAACTAATGATTTATATTGGATCTTAGTAGGTTGCTTTTGGATTGGTTAAAGATTTTTTTGGCCTTCTATGCTGTACGAAATCAGGGGATAACAATAGAAATTTGCTCCTTTAGATCGTTTTTAAGAAGAAAAAATATCATAATTTTGACCATCAGATAAACTAAGGGCAATATCAACAAAACTAAATATAATAAATTACACATTTTTTAACAAATTTTATAGTTTGATTCTGATAATTGAGAGATCATTGGAACTTTTGTTTGAACACAAATAAAAAATACTTTTTTTGCCGTGTTTGATTCTCGCCATATAATATGATAGATGCATAAATATAATAATATTTCATTAGAAAATTTTCGTCATCCAATGAATTAATAATAACAGATCTATGTTTTATTAATGTATTAAAGACTTACCCATACCGTTACTATTTTATCTTTCTCAGAAAATATTATAATATTTTGTTCTACCCAAATATTCATAATGATCTTTTTTTCATTTGAAGTTTTTTTTTTTTTGTCTATAAGCTTTAACTAGGATTTTTAAGAATATAAATGGTGCATGTTGAGCAGGAGGCATGCATGACAGTACTTGATATGCTACCATCTTCACCGAAAAAAGGACGATGTAGCAACAACTCATTATATTGAAGAATTTAAAGATATTGCTGACGAATAATTAGTTCCCTATCCAAGTGTACATTGGAAACTTACATTTAAATTGAGCAAATTGTTCATCCAATTTGCATAAGAAATCATGTGTTAGTCATCAGGAGTTAAGATTTAAGGGAGGAAGATCACGAGGACCAAAAAATAAAAAATAAAAAATTCCTTTGCTTTGATTTTCCCCTCAACTTTCCCATGACGAGCGTGCGACATTAATAAAAACATGAGCTTTACGATGTGTGGGCATCCAAATTAATTAATGGGTTAATTTCTTTGTATAGGCGGGTTAAAAGGATTATATTTTAGCATTTATAGCTCATATGTTGCTTAGACATGTGATATGTTACATTTGTTGGCATTGGTTCAATGGGTTCATTGCTTGACCATACATATAAAATCTCTCTCTTGGTAAGTGCATAGAATTCATTGTGTTATCGCAAATCTAGGATCTTGCGTAGCACAGTCATGTGCTCTGTTAGAAAATAGAGCGCATAGTCAGCGCATGATTTAAATAGATTAGAAGTTGCAATAAAGAACACAAGTGCATAACAACCAAGTAATCTAGGAGAAGTAATTAATTAAACTTAAAAATATGGAATTTGCACGAGATAAAATAATAGTAAAAAAAATGAATTAGGAAATACTTTGATGTCCTAGGGTAGACTATTACAACCAAGAATTCTGAGTATAGGTTTCATCTTCAAATATTCTGGAAAATCAGATAACAAATTCTTCTTCCCTTTTGCAAGCTGTATTCCTTTCACAGCAAACAAACCCTATCCTATATCAATCTTTTGACATGCTGCTGCTTGCAGAGCTCTTCTTTCCACCGTATTTCTGACCAAAGGAAACAATTAAGTTAACATAAGAGGAAAATTAACAATGGATTTATGATACTGGACTATAATAACTTTGAATTGTACAATTATAAAATGGCACCAAAAACCATACTATTATGACTTTTTTTCTTCTTATTCTGTTCAGTTGAGATCTAGCAGAGACCAATGATTGTTTCCAATTTAGCATTTCACTATGCTACTTTATATGGTTTTTTTTTCTCAACTAGAGCCCTGTATTTGCTTTTATAAATCAAACCTTGTTTAAACTAATGCCCATATGCATGTTTGTTAATAAGACAGTTAACAGCCATTTGTAGCATATGTACCAAGTCCACTGTATAACAATAAATTCAATTCTATGAATTTACAGACCAAATACATATCAATTTATTTTCAAGATGCAAGTTTTTGAAAAATACAGATAAAATGATAACAGGCCCAACTAAAAGACTCCGCTAAGCTTTCAAGTTTCTCAAATGAAAGCACACTACTGAGAACAAAACCAACTGAAAAGACTCCTCCTAAGCCTTGAAATTTCTCAAATGTAAAACACTACTGTTATTCTGTTAACCCTATAAAAGGTAATAGGAATGCAATCTTCTGGATTGCTCCTGGATTGTAAAATCCAGCAATCCACATATAGTATACCAATGCAGGATGAAACACGTCAGCTTAAGCCCTATCATGTTGACGCAACTCAATATCATATTATTCTCTCTACTAAGTGCTTTAGTGGAACTTATAAGAAAATCATGCAATTAGGCCAATCTACATTCAATTATTCATCAAACCAAGATTTAATCCAATATTTAATCATGGTAAATTTCAATTAAGAAAAAGTTTGCACCAAAAGCCTCCTTTTATCCTGATTATTAGCAAATAAAAACCCAAAAAGGAGTTGCAACCTAAGCAACCAAACTAACTAAACCATCAGAAGTTTCTCATTATGAGCGATTATAGTAAAGACGGAAAATCAAAATCAGAAAAAGAAAGCTGTGCTCACCTGCTTGCCTAAGTTGAAAGGCACATACTTGTACTTGACCATGTGTAGGATCTGGCGTTTCATTGTAAGAACGAAAAGTACCACCCAGTAGCAGAGAAGAATTGGCCAGAAGACTGGTACATCGAAAACTGAGAAGAAGGTCATCATGAAAGCAATACACAGAGCCTTTGTGATGGCGTACCTGAAGCAAGAAGAACAACCACAATAATTATGGTACTAGTATACATGATGGTTTCATTTGGGATTGGCCACTTTCATCTTTTGCTTTCTCCTTGGGTTTGTTAAACTTTCGAGCTATGAAGAAGAAAGTTCTTTTGAAAATTGATAATTACAATATTCAAGCCAGGTAGAGTAAATTTTCTGCAATGTGCCAGCTTTGTTTCAGGCTGACTTGCATATTATCTAATATTTATTTGGTTTCATTTGATACTGCACCAGTCAGATAACTGCTATATGTGATACTAGCAAGTATTTGCTTGATTTTGTTTTAGTTAATATCTAAGAAAAACCAAACTTTGAAGTTTGAACCATGGTCCTCTAATCAGTATACACCAGTCATCTTGCTTATAACAGACAGCTTATTGCAAAGAAGGCCCATATTTTTTATCATTTTCCAAAATAATTTTCTTTCCAATATTTACAACTAACACATTCTTGTGTTATGTGCACATAGAACCCAACTGTGAAATCAAGTTTAACTAAATGCAGAATTACTAAAATAATTAATATTCACCAGACCAAGCCTCTTTATGATCAGTTTATTCAAAATCGGAAGCTTTTAAAAATCATCTAATAGTGAGTTTTCACTAAGACATGTAAAAATCTAAACATTGGTTACGTTTGCAAGAAATATTAGGCATTATGCACAATTATATGGTAGATAACAGATCCTGTAGTACGCAAAAGACTGATTCACAATCATTCCATTAACTACAGACCTCAGTTCCACAGTACAATTCAAGTGCTGTTTTAGTACTAGCTCCAACAAGCATAAAATTGTGTTGAAGTTTGACAAGACAAAAATCAAGGAACAAACTTAATCCACTCAGCCCAAAAAGTAAACTAAATTAAACTTACCAGAATTTAAACTCAGGGAGGCGGCGAATAAAGGGTTTGAACTCGTCAGAGCCTTTCATTGGGAGGGCCGGCCCATCAGAGGGCTCCTGCTCAGGGTCCACCATGGGGGATAGAAACCCTATTAACAGGTTGAGCAAGTATATTCCAAGCCCATATGTAACAATGTAGAACCCTTGCAAAAAATAAACTCGCACAGCATACAACAGGGCAACAGCACAAGTCCCACCCCACCTACCAGCAGTGTGAGGTGTTGCCCTGTCAAGGTAGTACTGGAACTTCCGTGATAAGTCGGAGCGAAACTTGTCGAATGGTATTGGATCGCCAGCTGGTTGCTCCATGTCTGTCTGCTTGAGAATTAAGAATATAGAAGATAAATGGAAAGAAAAGGAAAACGAAGGACAAAGAGGGTATGTTCTAGACATCCAAGATAGATATCAACAGCCTAGCTGACACTGAATTTAGTGCAATTCAAATAACTGCTGCAATCTTAATTCGTTGCTCGCAGTTGGATCTGAATGCTGGTTCATTTAACATATATTTGGTCCTGGTAGGTTCTAAGTTAGTTCCTCCTACAAGCATTTTATCATAAAAAGGATGAGAAGTCGCAAAAGAAAACATAACATACAAATACAGAAATACAGAATTAAAATAAAAGGAAATTGTACAAGCTGGATAGATTTTACCCAATGTATCTAAGCCATGACTAAGTACTTCTCTTCCAATCCTACTATTCTAGAAATAAGAGCATCAGGTGCAGTGACAAAGAATAAATTGCTTGTGTCAAAAAATATTTATATAATACCACATTTTGTACCCAGCAACTTTTGTTGGAAATACAAATGCATCATGCTATTATGTCAAGTAGACGAACTACTAATTTCCTCTTGAAAAAGAAAATTTTATCTTATAACCGCTTTTGCGATATTATCAAAAAGCTAGTCTCTAATGACAAGTGCCTCTAAAAATACAGTAGCATTCATTCATGCAACAATGATAGCATAGCTTGCAGCTGAATAGTCTGTAGCAACTTAGTCTAGATCGTATCCTTCTTAATGTAATCTAACATAAATAATCATTGACTTTAGTCAACAACATATTTCTTCAAATGTTCAATTAGGGAGTTTGTGCATTAACAACTTTTTCCAGAGAAAAATGAATTTTATTGAAGGTTCAAAGATAAATTATTAGAAGAATGTCAGTTTATATAACATTTTGCTAAGATGCTTAAGATAAAAATAGGACGCAACTGAAAACGAAATGAGATTTCTTTCGGTAATAATATTTCATCCACAGGTTATAAGCTTTTAATGCTGATCTACTCATGCATGAGTTTCCAATTCAATATAGTATAAATATAGTACCTTCAGAAAACACTATTGAGGGAACAATTTGATTTGAGATATCTCATTATTACTATTCTAGACTATTAAATGTATTCAGTAAAATTTCAACAAAACAAAAATTTACTAAAGCACCCTTACTACACGAATTTAGGATATATATGTAAGAAACAACATAGTACTCGATTATACTAGTTAGCTCACTTTACATATGAAAATAATCAAAATTAGAAAATTTTAAATTCCCTATACTCTATCCCAATTTAATGATACTATTTCAAGACACTCATATAGGAGCAGAAGCGACATTAAGCCTGAAAAAAAACGGTGGAAAAAGCACCCAAAACAGGAATTGAAGTTCTTCAAGTATTACTATGCTACTAATTCAAAAAGGAAAATTATTACTTTGGATAGGCAATGCTATAGCTTCTGTGCAAAGTGACACAAAGTATGAAGGCCTGACCCAAGCTAGTCAATACTCAGCTTGCGTATCTACACAAGATTTGGATTTCCAACGGGAAAAAAGTACCATCTAGAGATTTACGAACCAAAATCGTAATCCCAACCTAGCAAATCTCAACTAATCTTATTTCGTTTCCTTCCATTTAACAATGTAAAAGCTAAGAAAAATTAGGGTTTGCATAAGCACAACTACCTCCTGATCTAGGCTAGGTGGAGTCGAAGATCGCCAGAGAGCGGCCTCCGGCGAGATTCGGCTAAGGTTAGGGTTTCAGATCAGGCGATACGATCCGCGACACAGAGAGAGACAAAGAGAGAGAGGTGGGGGATACAGACAAGTTGGTTGCAAGGGAACGACGCTAGACTGGGGAAGCGTTAATTCGCCTTGTAGAAAGGTAAACAAAGAAGAGATAGTACACGTGGAAATTAGTTTGGGGGATTGTACATCTGTTTGGTACGCTCTTTTACGCACTTGATCACATGCTTAAAACTGGGTACGTATCCTCTGAGATATCTCAATTTTTACCTGACCGACGTGTCCGGTGCCTATTCGGGAGAACGTAGGGGGCAGTATTATTTTAGCTTTGAGTTCGTGCATTAACGTATTTAAACGATTAAGATATTCCAAAAAGTCACGCAAAGTTTGAGATATCTCAGAGAATGCGAATTCGCGTTAATTCGCCTAGTAGAAAGGTAAACAAAGAAGAGATAGTACACGTGGAAATTAGTGTAGGGGATTGTACATCTGTTCGGTACGCTCTTTTACGCACTTGATCACATGCTTCTGTTTGAACTTTGAAGATTGATTCCTGTTATACGCTAACTAGTGATATTAATGCAAACGCACACGAACATTAAAGTAATCGCACGGATCTTAAAGCATATTGGACGGTTATGGAGTCCATCGGACTCAGTTTGAGTCCGACGGGCATCGGACCCAAATTGCTCTCATTGAAGATTGATTCCCGTTATACGCTAACTAGTGATTTCCACAGTTTACCCTATCTTTAATAAACGAGATTACTAAAAAGAGAAGCGATTGAAATAAGCATAAATTATTAACAACCATATATTATATAGTAAAGTTTACCTGTTAATTTCGTTTCATTGATATAACAAGTTTGTATTTGACGAGTTGTTTGGAATTTTGGATAGACGGTAATGGAAATCAATAATTAGCAATTAGTAATACACGACATAACATGCCTGGCTTATTCTGGGAGTAGAAATATTGACAGAGCATAGTTTGATTTCGCACAGTACACGATATAACAGAGACAATATAAAAAGTATATGATTAATACGTTGCATAAAGTCAAAATAGCTGTGCAAATATTAATTATTATCCTTTTTTTTGACATGTCTGAATTAATAGCATCCTTGGATCACTAAATTGCCACATCGTTCTAGAAAAGTAATACACGAAAATATAAGCATTGTTATATATGAGATGGAATGCTTGACAATACCTTAAAATCATTATAATAAATCTAATCAAGATTAAAAATTACAAAAATGCAAAATGAAACTAAAGACGTGCTACGGTTAGGGGTGCAAACGGATCGGATAGTGCTCAATCCATATCCGTATCCGTATTTTTTTTTGGATACGGATACGGATAGGATACTAATCGGATACGGATACGGATCGGATATTAAACGGATACAGATATGAATCGGATATTTCGGATGCGAATACAGATACGGATATAATTCGGATTTCTAATTTAAAATATATATCTAATTAACTTTTTACGCCATTACAAAATATATATCTAATTAACTAATTGTATCTATAAATTAAACCTAACATATAAGTATCTAAATTTGAAAAATATTTAGTCATATTTGCAATGAAAAAAAAAACTCAAGCTAAGTACAACTCAATCGTAATGTAAATATATCTTGAGAAAGATTCAAATGTTTAATAGGATAATTATTGACTATCTTGAAAACAAATGACTATTCATCTATTTAAAATTACAAATGACTATTCTTCTATTTTTGAAACAAAAATGAGTTAATTTAATATGGACCCCCACAAGTCAAATGCCTACTCAGTACTCACAAGCAAAATAAAAAAGCAGACATCCGGATGGGCCCCACCAGCGAATGAATTAAATTAATTCAACCTGAGTTGGTTTATAAGTTGAAACGAACAAAGAGTTGATGCGGGAAAAATATCCGGATGATGTGGATATCCGCTCCGTTCAGCCCAGACGAAATACTCAAGTGAGTAAGTTGAAGGCCCAGCAACATCAGCACAATCTTACCGGATAATCCGAAATACTAAAATATACGGATACGGATAATTATCCGAATCCGTATCCGTATCCGGTTCTAAAACTTAATCCGTATCCGTATCCGAATCCGCATAAAAACTATCCGTATCCGCATCCGAATCCGCAACTATCCGTATCCGAATATCTGAATCCGCAAAAATTCGGATACGGATCTGGATTCGGACAGGTAATATCCGACCCGTTTGCACCCCTAGCTACGGTGCTAGTTTGCTATTGGATTCTGGCACAACAAATTTGATTATGGCTAGATAAAAGTCAAATAGTTACGTCTTCCTGGTATACATGGACTGATATTTTTAATTATGTTCTTTTCCTACCTAAATATGAAACCACAGGTTTACGGCAGTCTGTTAAACCCTTTGAAAGCATAGAAACGATGATTGTGTCAATGATTGCATTCCAAAATCAACAAGAAATAATATTCTTCTAATTAAATCTAGTGTTACATATTAGACAGATAATGTGAAGAAAAAGTCTAAGGAGACTGCAGCTAGGTGGATGTCTATTGTTGAGTATGTCATACCACTGGATGTGATTCTCTCTGACATAGAGATAGTCTTATACCAATCAATAATGATGAATGAAACTACATTACCATGACTTTTTTGTACCTAAATGACCCCTGAGCTCTTTATTATGTGGCATAGTATTAGTCTTTTTAACATATTTTTAGAATTTAACTTCATTTAGAATTTGATTAATATGTTTGTTGCTTGGTGGATTTACTAATCTGAGTCTTGGAGTTTTCCCCTGACTAAACTGATACTTGTAATTATTCTATTTCAGCAATGAAATGGGTCTTTGGCCTCTCTTTTTTTTTAAAGTTTGCGATTAGATTTTATATAGTTTGAATATTATTTAGCAATCCATTAATTAGACATCACTAAATACAAATCCCCTATTAATATTTAGTCATGAGAAACGGTAAAATTTAACTTACATTAATAATCTAACTTCTCAATTTTCTTTAGTATTATTAAGACGGTAAAAAAATTTGTTTACTTAAAAAGAAAAAAAAATAATGTAAATTTTATGGTTTACGGTGGCTAAAATATGTTTTGTAAGATTTGTTGTTCTATTTCGAAGATTAATTCGACAATGACATGTTTTCTAATTATTCATATTGAATTTGCCCCCTATCAAATTTAATAAGATATTTTAATTCCTGAAGTTGAGTCTTCACTGACTCGTCTCCCATACCTGCCCAATTATTTTCTCTATGGGCTTGTTCGGCAGGCCATTGGAAATGAGCATAGGCACAGAAATTGAACTGAAAAGTATTGTTTACGTGGAAAAAAAAATTCAGAACTGAATTATTTTTTCCCACAAAAAGAGTGGAGCGGCTGAATACGCCCTAATTTTCTCTATTCACCCTCTGTATGTTGGAATCAGGATGGTCAATGTTTAGTTGGAACTGTTTAACCCGCATCAAGATTTGTATATATTTGATTTACATAAATTTTAATGTTCTCTACATGAATCTTAATATAAATCAAACAGTTCTGATTAGTCATCAGACCAAATTTTAAAGGTAGTAACTAATTAGCAGAAGTTTTATTTGTTTTGGACCAAATCATATATATCATGTCCTTTGTATAGATTTTGACAACAAATTTGGATAACAGTATTTTGTGATTGGCTTCAGAATATCAATTTGAATGAGTGAGGCTATCTGGCTATGTTACTATGCATGGGTATGTTGACCTATACTATGGACTTAAATTTTAAAAGTTCTAACCCTAAACCCTAAATCCTAAACCCTAAACCCTAAACCCTATCAATTTGGACAGTCTAATTTTTCAGATTTTTTGCTAATTTAAGCCATTTGAGTAAATATGCTTTCTTAATTAAAAATAAATAAATAAAAAATAATTCGTAATGTATATATTACTTCTTAGTTTTAGGAGCGTTTTTTTTTAAAATAAGAACTCTATTTAAGTCAGCATTCATCTATTATTTAGATGTCTTTATAAAAAACAAAAACTAAATATATATAAAGAGAGAGATGGACTAACTTGTTTTGGGAAGTAAAGAGGGTGTTTTACTTCCCGCTCATATTTTTATTTTCAAAATTCAAATAGTCGATCCGAACCGCTCAACATGATCTCCATATTGAAATGTGCTTGGAGACCAAATTTTACATTTTTTCGAATTTGTTTACTATTTATTACGCCACTTTGAAAATCGCTAATCCGGTGGTCCATAATTTTTTACTGTTCATCCGGATTTTTAGATTTTCAATGTGGCTTAATAAATAAAAAAAAAATTTCAAAAATGTAAAATTTGGTCTCCGAGCACATTTCAATATGAAGAACATGTTGGAAGGTTCGAATCGACTATTTGAACTTTGAAATAGAGATATGAGCAGAAAGTAAAACACCATCTTTACTTTCCAAAACAAGTTAGCTCATCTCTTTCTATATATAATAAAAAAAAAACAAGATATATCACCATCGATATATGATTCTAATTAGAAAACATTTAAACATAATAACTTCTCCGCGTATTATATCCAAACTAACTAAATTTTCATTATTTGGAAAGTCGTGAAAGAATCCTTATCCAACATACAAATTGCGACTCTTGAGTTCAATTTTAAGATATAAATTTCCAATCCTAGCTGTATTTCAAAGTTTTTTTTTTTTTTAATAAAATTGTTCTTTACAGTTTTTATAACCATTACTTGAGCCACTGATTTGAGAGTTCAAGCAATAATTAAAAAGTAATTAAACAAACAAAAATTGAAAATATAATTTTGAACAAAATTAATTTCATACAGTGACAATCAAGCAATCTCAAGATAAATATTGAAAATTGCAATCTGACTAAATGCATTGGTTTAGCAATATTATTTTTGTCTATTGTTTTAACTTATTTCTCTTGATTATTGTCTTCGATATCATAATTTCAACAGTAGGAATTTGTGCCTGAAAATAGTTTATTAAAATGACGCAAGAGAATGAAATTTGTCGGCAAGATTTCTATTCTTCTCTGGAAAAAAAAAAATGAGACGAGAGAGTACTAAATTTATTCTGTACAACTAGGGGTGGCAAAAAAAGCTAGTAGCTCATGGCTCGATCGTGACTCGTATCTGGCTTGCTCACTAACAGCTTACTCGTTACTGGATCGAGCTGTTAACACGAGTCAGCTCGCTATTAGCTCGATCCAGAATTAACGAGTTCAAGCTGGGACCTAGCTTGCTCGCCAGCTCGGCTAGGCATCAATTTGTGAATTTGTATGAATTTATATATAGTTTATATTGTTAAACTCGGTCCAGTTGGGTACAACTTTGTCCAAAAAGTTTATAGAATTTATTTTCTTATTAAAACAAGGTCCATTGAGAACCAGTGAGCTAGCTCGGGTTGGCTCATCATAATTTTGAGCTAAGATTTTAGCTCAGAAGCTTTAGGTCCAGCTCGCTCGACTGTAACTCAATAACAGAATTAACGAGCTGAGCCAAGACCTAGCTCAGAACGAGCCAACTCATTGACACCCCTATGTACAACTACCAAAACTTTTTTATTTTCTTCTTCAACACTTTGAAGTAACTTGTAGATAACAACATAAAGGACTCTTTATTTGAGAACAAAGATAAAATTTCAACACACAAATTTTTTTTATTCCATTAATCTAAGTTGTTGACGATATGTTCCGTGGCATGGAGGCATTTCTATTTGCACAAGTTTCTCAAATCATGTTTTCACCGAATTTTTTTATTCTCTAAACAATATATTTGGAGTATAACTAGGATATTCTTAAGCTCATCAAGCTTATTAAAATTACTTCAAATAGCGAATTGAATTCGTTGAAACCAATCACTTCATCACGAATGTAGTGTTTATATGTTAAATTTATAATTTTTTATTTAAATTAATATAAAATCAAGCGTTAAAAAAACATAAGAAGATTTATGAATTAATTTTAATGCGTTCATTTTTTTTTATCATTTTTTTACTATTTGACATTAAACAAAATTAATTCAAAATTTTGATATGTAAACGAATTACTCGTGAAGTAAATCGGTAATTTGTTATTTGAAATCAATCCGATAGATTTTGAAATTAAGCTACAAAAAAATTGGTCAGCTCAAAAAACACCCTAGTTCTACTCATATAATTGTATAATACTTTTGGACACAGGTGCACGTATTATATATTTTGGAAAGCTTGTTACTCTTAGTGTGTGTATTTCATAACTCAGTTTAACCGCAGAATTACTCATTTTATAGGTCTATTTTATTTCTGTTTTTGAATTTTTATAACATGGGCCAATTCGATTTAGTGATGGCAATGAAGATAACTGCATAAAGTTATAAGAACGGTTGTAGTTTAAGATGAAAATGATGAACATGCAAAAAAATGAAGAGAAAACCTAATATGATATTATGAGTTCAGAATTATACATTTTGCTTTAACGTTACAAAGATAATTTTCTAAATATTAACAAAATATGCATACTTTTTCTCTTCAAAGTAGGCACCATAGACCATAGTGCATACATACAATCATAATCATTGCAAAGTTTCCTGGAATCAAACGGTATACCACCATCAATAAGGACTTATTTGGCTGCGAACCCACGCTGTGGGAAAAAAAAATTGAGTCTGACTAAATTTTTTTTCCCACATAAACAGTAAAAGTCAGTTATATTTTTCTCTTTTTCTGTGCCCATTTCTCTGCCTCTAAAGAAAAACAAGAACACCTTTCTATTAAATTATTTACTGCGTTTTTCCGTGCATTTGACAGATTAACTATCCACTCAATAGATAATCAATCAATACATTTTTGTAAATCTAATGAGGGGTTCAAATATAAAGTATATTTGTGCATCTGTCATACGACCATTTTTATTTTATTTTCAATAACAAAAAATTTAAAATTTAAATGTCAAAATAAAACAATTAGATATGATATATATTATTTTCTCTATGTGCACATGTTATCACTTACTAATTTTGATTTTATATGAATCAATGAGTTGAAAAATCAACGTCTAGAATTTATTCACATTGGTGTATTTTGCAAGCTCTTAATACTAATCAAAACAAAATTAAAATATCATGATATTTTCTGTATGCATAAAGAAAATGACATTAGATCATATCTAACGGTTTTATTTTGACATTTAACTTTTTAATTTTTTGTTATTGTAGGTCTAAAAATAAAGACAGAACAGAGAGAGAGAAAAAAATTGAGGCATATGAACCCTTCTCAAATTTAATAGATCATACGGCATGAACTATTCCCATAGCAAATTGTTGCCCAAAGAATAAAAAAAATAGTTTTTCCAATGGAGAATGGCAGTGTTTAGGGTACTTGAATTTCTTATAAAATTGTGCACTTCAAAGAACATTTTTTGAATTACAAATGCACAAAATTTGCATGCTAGAACCAATGGCGAACAATATAAAAGAAGAAGGCCCCGCAAGTTGCCAATGAACTTGAAACCATCACCACCCGAACCAAAAAGTAAAGATGATATGCATTGAACAGAAAAGAATGCCACAAGAAAAACCAAGTGATACCGAACACAAATCCGAGAATGGCACCAACAATCACTTGCTCGACTGTGTGCAGCTTTTGAGATACTCGCAACCATGCCTATATAAAGGGTAAGAAAATATAAAAAGAAGAAGAGAGAATCAGATTAGTCAGCCTATGAACGGCATAAAAGGATTGCTTAATTAATATAGATTTAATGAAACCTCAAACATTTCATTTAGGAAGGGAAACTAGAATTTGAACCATGTGAAACATGTCTGGTATTGATTTGTTAACTGCAAAGCACAGTGTGGTGACTCTTCTTTGAGACGGAGCTTGGAATTTAGAAATTTAATAAGGTAATATATAGCACATAAAAAAGTTACAAGATAAGAGCCCAAGAGAAGTATCAGTATGCTCATGGTAAGCGCTGAAAAGTTTGCGCCCAGCCAATGTAGCACTGCATAATAAACAAAAATAATTAAATCCAATATGTTTCAAAGTCAAGTATAGAGAAATCAACTAACTCGATGATCCTTACATGACATATTTGAATATACAATCCCATAAAAAATGTTTTGCGCATGCGAAGATGGCATTCCCGGATCAGGTTTATAATCACTGGTTGGTCTCTTGCGATTAAACACCTTCTTTAGTTTGATAGAAATCCAGGAATTGATACAGAGCCCCATCATGGCCCACAAGGAGCCTGCATCTCGCCTCCACAATACCGCAACACCAAATAGAGAAGTGACTAGCCACTTGCTCTGGTTTTAGAAAAAAAAACTTGCATTTTACAAAACAAAATCAAGAAAAAACCTTATTGTTGTATTACAAAAAACACCATGCATTTTGAAAAATTACAAACACCAACCATAAAATTATTAGATTCAAATAAGGATCATACAAGGATTCAAATCGACCAATTCAATTCATATTTTTCTTTCTTTCTTTCTATTTGTTTCTTGTTTTCTGAAAAGAAGCGACAAAATGTTGTCAGTATCATTCAACAAGAAAAAAAATGACACCTTTTTTATTTGTTTTTATCTTCCTTTTTTTTGTTGAAATATATAAGGCACATTTATACAAAAAACAGACACAAAAATTGGGGACTGTTGCCCGTAGGCCAGAGCTATTTTACACAGGCGAGCAAGCAGGAGATGCACCATGGAAAGAAGATATACCATTGATGACTATTTAAGAAATTTTGTTTGAACATTTGCTATGCATACTCAAATGAGGATCATCTAAGATTGATCTATCACCAACCAAAGATAAAAGATTCTACTTCTGAGAAGTTGGTTGCTAGTAACAGGTACATAAACAGGCTGGTACATGGTAACTGGTACCAATATATTTATTAATAATTAAGCTTCTCATATTGTTAAGATTAGATGAGTCAAAACACAGATCATCAAATTAGGTACCAGTAAAAAGTACTTGTTGGTATCTCACCGGTATTGAGGTACTGAACCTAAATGGTTAAAATTGAAATCTTAAACTGGAATTGGAAGTTCATAGTACACGCACCGTCCGATTTAAACTTGATTCAAAATCAAAACCAACCAAACCAATTTTCTGGAGACCCCTTGGCGACGCATTTCTCAACACCATCACTAGCAACCAACTTTACTAAAATGGGTTTCGGATTTTGAGAGCAAGTCTCAAGTTAGCATCAATTCCAGTTTTGGATCTCCGAAGCCCCAATTAAAAACAAAATCTGATTACTGGAGCGGATAGCCATTTTCATTTGACAGTAGTTCGGTCATTCGGTGGTTTGGGTAAAAATCTTAACAGGTCGGTTATGGCGAATTCGCATTCGCTGAGATATCTCAAACTTTGCGTGACTTTTTGGAATATCTTAATCGTTCAAATACGATCTGCACGAATCTCAAAGCTCAAATAATACTGCCCCTTACGTTCCCCCGAATAGACACCGGACACGTCGGTCACGCAAAAATTTAGTTATTTCAGAGGATACGCATCGGACACGTCGGACCTACATTGGTTCGTTTGGTGTAATGACCATCCAATATGCATCAAGATTTGTGTAAACTAATTAAATCTGTGCAAGTATGTTTCAATTTCAGTGCGCACAGATCTTAATGCTAATCGTACGGTGTTAGAGCTCATTGAACCTAAAAGTAGGTCCCATGCCCATCGGACCTACTCCTATCTCTTGAAGGAGATGTTATAGTAAATATGCCACGCGGTCCAACATTTTGTCCCCTTATTTTCTTTCATTCAGACCAGAATTGTATTCACGAATAAGAATTTGTGTTCACCATAAAAGGACGATGGATCATTTCATAAATATTTATCATAATTTTGTAGATTATATTTTTAAGAATAATTTTAACGACATTCAATCATAGTATTAATTTTTATGATTCATATCTTGTTGACATTAAAAAAAAAATTGTATATGCATTCTTTATTGAGAGGGATTTAATAACATCATTTTATCATTTTATGGTTACACATCTTGACACCATATGTTTATATATTACTTTTGCAATTTCAAAGTCCAAATAGTCGATTCAAACCGTTCAACACGATCTTCATATTAAAATGTGATTGGAGACCAATTTTTTTTTTTTGAATTTTTTTTTTAGTATTTATTAAGATGTGTACAAAATTGTTCTTTTGAGACAATTCTAGACCATTGAAAATAGTGATTTTCAAAAATTCTAAATACATACTAAAAAATTCCAAAATATGTAAATTTGGTCTCCAAGTACATTTTAATATGGAGACTATGTTAAACTGTTCGGATCGACTGGTTAGACTTTAAAATTGCAAAAATAACTTGTAAAAATATGGTGTCAAAATGTGTCACCATAAAATGGAGTAATTGGATCCCTCCTCTTCTTTATTTCTTAAAAGGCGCATTTTTATCAAATTTAGTGCCTTCCATCAAAAAATTTACAATTTTTAACTATGAAAATTTTAAAATTTTATGATGAGTGGTCAATTAAATTTCAAATTTACTCAAATTTGTACTTGCCCTATCTAAATAATCGAGAACCCAACAATAATTTTAGTTTTTAATTTAAATAATATTATTGAATATTACCATAAAAGTTGAATGTACCATAATAAATAGATACATGCTAGAATTTTGTTTATAAATCTATTCAAATAAATATTAAAATTTAACAATAATAAGTATGATGTTGGGCATACCACCAGATTAGTTTGCAATTTAATATTATTTGCTAATGCTTTAAGGATCATTTATTTCAAATCATAGAACATCTAAATCACACGGTAAAAGAGATAAATCTCATTATTTTTAATAGATTATGTCTGTAACATCATATTTCCAAATTGAATTTTATTTTTGACAATAACCAATTTAATAGTTGTCCAAATGATTCCTTTATGTAACATAAATGGAACTACGCTTGCCGCTATATTTAAAAAAAAAAATTTGTTTGCATTCTTTCTCAATAAATCTATCAACTTTCATACCCAAGGCCGGTACTAATTAGATAGAAACAAAAAAATTCGAAGTAGGCAGCCATATTATGCAAGTATACTTTATGAGTGAGGCTGTGGTAATATGTATAGTGCAGATTGGTCTGTACTACAAATTAATATTTTTGTTTTGAAAATTTTAATGATCGATCTGAAACGCTCAATACGGTCTCTATTTCATATATACTTGTAAACTAAATTTTATATATTTTTTTTACTATTCTTTTAGATAGGAAGAAAATCAGTGTTTTTGAATGGTTCAGAATTTTCAAATCCATCCTTTTAAAAAAGATTCTAGAAAATTCTAAGAAAATGTAAAATTTAGTGTAAAATACATATTTTCTATGTTGAACGGTCCAGATCGACTGTTAGAAATTTCAAACTAAAGATTTGAGTCTATAAGGTCGACCAATATACAATATACGCTATGCATAGTAGCACAGCCTCACTGATGTTTTATTGTCAATATGTGTGATCTCTATCTTTACTCGATTACTCTTCCAATTAGCTATAGGGCTGTTCGGCAACAACGGATTAAGGCTTAATCTGCTTTCTTTAGCTTCTTTAACCACTTAATTTTGCCGAACGCCGGTTCCTTAAAGCAGATTAAGATCACCTCATTTAGCCTCTTTTTGTCCAGATCTTAATCTTCTGTCCAAACTTTAAAGCATCTCTACCACTTTCTTTAGTTTTCTTAGCTTTTATTCATGAATTAAGACAACCGAACATCGGTTCCTTAACACTCCTCTTAATCCTCTATTCTTCATCTCTTGTTACCGAACGACCCTGTGTGTTCTAGGTTCCTGAAATAGATACATTGCTAGAACGACTAGTCGACTACCAAAGCAGAGATGAGTAACTTCCAAATTAGGCAACTTTCTCTCTCGCCATTTCATGAATGGTGCAGCATCAATTTTAACTAACCTCCCCTCTCTCTTCTCTCACACCTTTAAAAACAGACTAAAAAGAGCTAAAAATATCCATCTCTCTATGCTGTCTCTCGTTCTGACCGCGTATTATGCACATTATACAATGATTAGTTGGTCATTTTTATGCCACCCGGTACCTCTCTAGCTCACTAACTTCCTATAGATAAAGCTCTTTAAAATAAAGGTAATTAATTCGTCTTCAACTCAAACAAGGAAAAAGGGTAAAAAAATATTCCCCTGTTTTCAATCAAAAAAATAAATAGTTTCAATGTTTTGTCAGCCTAGAATTATTTCAAATCTTGTATGAGTCTGTTTATTCACTGCTTGAAATGCTAACATATCTATTCGATCGGTTGCTGTTTTCATTAATTCAAAATTTAAATAAAAATGGATTTTTTTTTTTCCTGAAACTCTGTTTGTATTTTTTTTGGGACAAAAAGTACAATCACTTTTAGTACTCTTAATTTTGAATAATCCTAGTGTTTATGTTATGTACATGATTTTTACCTTGCAGTTTGTTTGTCCCAATAAATGAGAAATAATATATATTATTTTCCATGTTTCAGGGACTCCGAGAATTATCATTCTCTGCAGCATTGAAGCCGACCATGAGCGAAGTCATGTCGGGCCACCTAGAACGCCTCGCATCTGGTGGTAAGAAAAAGGAACATTTCACAACTACTTCCGAATCCTTAAAATGAATTCATAACACATACATAGATGCCAATAAAAAAGTTCCTTCCATAATCACTATTTTCTCAGTAGCCTGAAGAAAACTTGAGACAAACAGGCCTTCTCTAAATAAAAAAAAAGTAACATACAACAAATAACAATCTTTTGTTGAATTTATCTGTAGGACTCAAGGACAGCATGGAATTAGAGAAGAAGAAGAGCGGATCGTTCAAGCAGAAGGCACTGAGCGCTTCGGCCAAGCTGAAGAACTCAATCAAGAGAAGATCAAGGAGGAGCAGCAGCAAGGTTATGTCTGTTGCCATCGACGACCCTCGTGATTCTGACGAGATGCAGGCCGTCGATGCCTTCCGTCAGACACTCATCCTCGAGGAGCTGCTTCCCTCCCGGCATGATGACTACCACATGATGCTTAGGTATCATATTCTCTGTATATTTACTTAATGGAAATATCCAAAATATGTATACTGCTGTTTGAACAAGTATGTGTCTGATATATTGTAGTAACTTAGAATTATGTTTGTATATTTGTGATTATATATTTATCTTATTTGTGTGCTTTGACAATAGGTTCTTGAAGGCCAGGAAATTTGACATTGAAAAGACAAAGCAGATGTGGTCCGACATGCTTCAGTGGAGGAAGGATTTCGGTGCTGACACCATCTTGGAGGTAATTTTTTTTAATTTGAAATTAGTAGTCCCTCCATTTGAAATGAGTGCCAGTTATGAAAAATAGAGAACATTTCTCCTCTGTTGAAATTTGAAATGGAAAATGAATTTATTAATTACATACAAATTTATGAATAAATTTTTGTTCAGGACTTTGAATTCAACGAGGTCAATGAGGTCTTGGAGCACTACCCTCAGGGCCACCATGGAGTAGACAAGGAGGGCCGCCCAGTCTACTTTGAGAGGCTCGGCAAAATCGACACTGATAAGCTGATGAAGGTGACAGACCTTGATAGGTACGTCAAGTACCACGTCAAGGAGTTCGAGCGCTGCTTTGCTGTCAAGTTCCCAGCATGCTCCATTGCGGCCAAGAAGCACATCGACCAGAGCACCAGCATCCTTGATGTGCAAGGAGTGGTAAGTAACCTGTGATCAGTACCTTGAGTTAGCCTGAGTAGCTAACTATACTCAGTCTCGGTTGCCTCAACTGCTGGATGGACATACCAGTTTATCGTTGGTAGCTCTGTAAAAGTGTAACATATACTGCATGACATGATTTCTGATGCTGGCATTTTATGTGATGTCAGGGCATGAAACACTTTAGCAAAGTTGCCAGAGAGCTCATCGGCCGCCTCCAGAAGGTTGACAGTGACAACTACCCTGAGGTAATCTTTTTATTGCGTAAATTAACCCTGTTGTCGTAACAATTGCGTACAACATTTCCATGTAATCAAAGGATGAGATTAATGGTTCTGATGTAACTTAAACTTTTTTTCATTTTCTCTCGTATACATAGACATTGTGCCGCATGTATATCATCAATGCCGGACAGGGATTCAGGCTGCTCTGGAGCACTGTGAAATCATTCCTTGACCCGAAAACCGCTGCTAAGATCCACGTAATTTTTTAAGTGTCTTATTTTTATTATACTGATCAGATCTACTGTGTTGGACCTTATCAGTGGTTCCTTCTCTGTATAGGTTTTGGGAAACAAGTACCAGAGCAAGTTACTTGAGGTCATTGATGCAAGGTGTGTTACCTTTCAGTCTCCTATTAACATGTTAATTATGATGAACAATTACCATATTGCCAATCTGGTACGTACTAGCTTATGTGAATTTGAGTTCGTATAGCATCGGTACAGTACCATAACAAAAGCGCAAAGCTCATCACAGGTCCTGAAGCCTGAGACTACACTGACTGTATATACATGACAGAAGCATAATGTGATATTCTTAATTATTTCTTTCTGGACACAGCCAATTGCCAGACTTCCTTGGTGGCTCATGCAGCTGTGAAGGCGGCTGCAGTAGGTCCGACAAAGGCCCATGGAAGGACCCTGAAATCCTCAAGGTGAATTTAGATTTTGTACTTAATTTGTAATATATATCGAATTCATTTTAGAGAACATTCTTCTCAAAAGAACCAGTTTTTTCTTTGTTTCAATTTAGATGGTTCAAAATGGTCTGGGCAAATGCGGTGCACAGAACGAACATTCCATGGAGGTCGAAGAGAAGATGATCTCTGAGGATGAGATTGTGTACCAAGTGCATAAAGACGAAGTGCCATCATCGATCTCTCGTGACATGATTGACCACCCATCATGCCTGTCACCAGTTCGTGAGGAAGGATCTCCTAACCTCCAAGTAATAGACCTATTTTTGGTATTTAATTGTTTCATGTAAAATCAAGATAATGAGCAATTCAATGTGTTATTTAATTCCTATATTAAATATATTTTCAAATTCTTTGTAGGTCCCACAAGCGAGCTACCCTTCTACCCCAAAATTCTACAATGAGCGTGCTAGTTGCATTGACAAGGCTGTCGACCGCACCTGGGAAGCATCAGAGAAGAACCAGGCTTCATCCCAAGGTTCATGAATAATTTAAGAACTAGCTATTTACATTAAAATAAAAGGCAGATAACAGATTTATCTTTAGTTAGTGTTAGATCCTCTAATACCCCTCATTTATAATATTAGCCATAGCAGAATTGCACAACGAAATGGAAATAGGCCCGATAAGGCGCCCAATGATAACTGGTGTGATGTCCATGGCCATGGGAATCATGACCATGCTTCGTGTCGGCAATGCCATGCCAAAGGCAATTGGCGATGTCCCTGCATCCAAGGACCAGCTAGAGGGTGAGAACGGCGCTGATGTCGACCCAAAAATCATGGTTTCGGCCACTGAGTACGCAATGGTGCTCACACGCCTTGCCGAGATGGAGGAGAAGGTTGTTGTGATGAGCAACAAGCCCATCGAGATGCCGCCTGAGAAAGAGGAGATTTTGAAGGCTGCTGTTAACCGTGCTGAGGTTTTGGAGACTGAGCTCACTGCCACCAAAAAGGTAATTTTGGGAATAATGCTAATAATTAATCAGTTCTTTTTTTGAGTAAAGTTAGAAGTCAAGCCATCCAACTATTTAATATCCTTATTATTACAACAAAGGATTATCTAAGTTTCTAACTCATGATAATTAATAAGTTCACTTCATCTGTTTTAAATTTTGTTTCAACATGATAAATGATAGATTTCTAGTGTTGCTATATAGTCATTTTTTTTTTCTTTTTCAAATATTTTCAGGTCCTAGAGGATGCTCTTCACCAGCAACAGGAGATTCTTGCCTATTTTGAGAAGAAAAAGAACAAGAAAAGCAAGCTCGTAAGATATCTCAAAGCACCCGGGAGCTTAATTTCCTCATGAAAGACTAATTGAAATTGACATAATCGGTTAACAAATTAATTCAAATGCTAAGTTCTTTTTTTCTGGTATTTTACAGCAGAACGTTTTCCGCTGGTAGATGGAGAAATATGGATTGAGGCAGCAAAAGGGGATGTGGATGAAAGAAAGAAACTTGAATTGAGAACTACCAAGGATATACCAAGACGTTGTCTCTCAAAAAAAAAAATTACAAAAGAAAATAAAGACTATACCAATACATTCTCTCTCAAAAAAAAAATATAATAAAGAAAATAAAGAATATACCAAGACGATTCAAGTTTCTTCCTCGATTAACAATTAAGTACATTGGGTGGCCACCAATTTTTTTTTTTATTTGCTCGCCTCGCCAGACTACTGTATAAAATTATACTTTTTTGTGGATTGAGCACACTCAAAAATTGACCAGTATCTTGTACTATGCTGTTGTATTATGAGTGCTTATTATACTCACCATTGGTAATTGTAATGTTTACAAGCTAGTTCATGTAGAAACCTTGTCCGCTCCAAATGCGCCTCAAATGATCAATAAAATTTAGTAGTACAAAGCTCAGGAGAGATCAAGTCCATTAGATTTCAATCAAACGAGTGATTAATGCTGGAACCTAATACAAGGCTCCGGTGAAGTTGGTTATTTTTACAAGAAACAGAAATTCATATCATTTCACTAAAACTCCACTCGATTGAATAGTTTTAGCTAAGAATTCAGAGTTCTCTATGGGTTCCCTGCGGCATTTCTATTTCTCACCGTTTGATTAACCACATAGCTGTACTGTACAGCCTGTCCCTGGCAATATAGAAATACAAGGCTCAGGAGAGATCAAGTCTATTAGATTTCAATCAAACGAGGCTCCGGTGAAGTCGGTTATTTACAAAAGAAATAGAAATTCAAATAATTTCACTAAAACTCCACTCGATCGAATAGTTTTGGCTAATATTCAGAGCTCTACGGATACCCTACGGCATTACTATTTCTCAATGTTTGATTAACCACATAGCTGTACAGCTTGTACTTGGCATTATAGAAATAGTTTTGAACAAGTTCCACTTTTTAACATTAAAACTCCAAATACAAATAGAATAAACATCAAAATGGATTGTTGGAACCTATTTACCTTGCTCAATGGCTAATTTAAATGTAAAGGAGGGCTTATTTATGACTCCCAAGGTGTGTTCTATGCATAATAGTGATTAAAGCTAGAAGATGAGTTCCAAAGATACAAAAGAAAGCACACAACTTGACATATACCAAAGCCCATTTCTGGTTAGTTAAAAATGTCTTGCTACTTAGATTTCAGTACAACAAATTTCTGAGGTTGTGCTGTCAAGTATAGTAAACAGCTTTTGCTAATAAAAAAAAAGCTGACCTTACCATCGCTCAAGATTTATTGCCTCTCTCTCTCTCTCTCTCTCTCAATTTACAGTGAACAAGGAGAAAAGGCAACATTAGAAGACGTTATTACAAGACCGACTTCAGGAAATTAAAGAGTTCTTCTGCTTCCCCTTCTAAAAGCAAGATCTCTTCTGCAACAATTTAAAAAAAAAATAGTTATTAGGTTTTATAAGATATATATAATGTTTCTTGAGATTAAAATCATGAGAAGAGAAGAAAGTTTTAACTAACCCGATACTTAGCTTCCTCTTGACGGTCAATATATGCTAACAATTCCTCTTGTCTGATGAGAGTTTCATGCAAAGCCTACCGGAGGCACAAAAACAAAAACATATATTAAACACCGAAAATCCATTATGATGGAAAAGATAAAACTCTGAACTAAAAAGAGCAAATAACCACACGGCTCTAATAGTGCTTCTTTTAATGGTTTCAATTACATTTTTTAGTACCATTTCTTTGGCGAGTTTGAGAGTGTATGCAAGGAATAGACAAAATGATACAAAGAAACTTTTTTGCAAGAGTAGGTACCAAGGATGGACAGATGTGCAACTTTAACGCTAGAAGAGATATAAGTGTAATTTAATCAAAATAAAGACTACAAAAGAAGAGGCATACCTTTTTTGTAACAATAAGCTCGGCCTCTAAAGCATCAACACGACGCACAGCTGCATGCAGCAGCTCTTCCTTCTCAGACGGCATCTCAGAAGGTTTTGACTCCAGCATAGAGATCTTCTCTTCTAGTTCACCTAGCCTTTTCAACACCAAAGTGTACACATCCCGCTCAGTAAAATCACGACAAGGAGAGGGGGGGCGTAACTCCTCATTTAACTCAGATGTCGAATCCAGTTGGTTGAATACAGGAGCAGGGTATGCCACTTCTTCTGGTGCAGTGTATGTTAGTAATTTCTTTGCCATTCGAGTAAGGATGGCATGAATTAATGCAAGCACTCCCATGGATAAGGCCAGGAGTATAGTGTTATTAGGTTTTGTTGCATCTGAAGTTGGAATATTGCCTGTATTATCAAAGAGGAAAAGATAGGATTAAATCTTAATTAAAACAAATTTAGATAATTTAAGAATATTACTAGTGTGCTTGGCACATTTTTGCTTTTTTAATTTATTTATTTGAGTTTGTGGTAGCAAAATTGGTATGGCCAAACATGACAAATGAGTTCTACAACCTTTCTTCTGACAGACTCAGGTAATTTATTTTCCACAAGTCATAGTTGTATTAAGGGATGTGAGGATTTCCATGGGTCAGATAATGAGTATTATCCAGTTTTTGGTGCACATGGAGGTGAGTAACAAACACCCTGGATTTTGTGCAAGTCCAAAGTAGAATAATACAAATACATGACCTCTTAAAATGGTGGAACACACTTTTAGACATACTCATGCTCACCCATTTTTCTAGACAAGCAATTTGGTGCGAATGACAAATGAGTTTTACAACCTTTCTTCTAGCAGATTCAGGTAATTTATTTTCCACAAGTCATAGGGTTATTAAGGGATGTGAGGATTTTCACAGGTCAAATAATGAGTATTACCCAGTTTTTGGTGCACATGGAGGTGAGTAACAAACACCCTGGATTTTATGTGCAAGTCAAAAGTAGAATAATACAAATACATGACCCTCTTAAAATGGTGGAACACACTTTTACTAGAGAAGCAATTTGGTGTGCATGATGATATACTTGTCTACCAATTTGGTGCTTTGGGAGGTTTACAATAAAACCCTTTGATTAAGGATGTGAGCATAGTCATTATAAATAAAGATACCACCCTAACTAATGTAAGGGAAGTATATTAACAAAATGGGCAATAATATGGAACACAACTGTTGCACTTTAAGTAGCATAGTAAGAAAAATAATTTCAATTGTTAATTTATTAATTAACCTTTTAATGTTGAGAAAGATTCCTTGTTACACACCAAATCAACTGCTTTGTCGACAATGGGAATATCATCATTCTCAGGGAGACGTGCACAAAAGCTGGAAGCCTTAACCATTTTCACCTAAAATTTAAGCCGTCATACAGGAGAAGTGGAATGCAAATGATTTATTCCAATATTTTAGTTCATTGAAATGTGAAGTTTGTACCTCTTCTCGAACAGGGGTCAACTGAGGGTGTGAAATGTAGCTCCTAAGTGCTCTTGGGGAAGCCATGTCTTCAGCTTCTGACGAATCAGCAGAAGTATCACTTCCCTTTATCTGATTGCATGAGGTAATGTTATTACAGATTTGAGCTTGTGCCAAAAATAATGAAACAAAAGAAACACGGGAAAAAAAAAAGCAAATTTTCTTTACCCCTCGCATTGGCTTAGCATAAGCAATGATTTTCTCTTCACCATTGGAAACAGTTACAATCTGCCTTGCACATCTTAGTTCACCACTAAGAACCATCTGAATAACAGACAAATAAAAAAAACTAATAAGGATATAATAAATAAAAATGTACTACAGAGGTACTCCATCTATATATCCAAACAAATATAATGTGAATAAAAGATCAAGTAGATGAATGGCACCTTTAGTATGTTTTGATCTTTCCAAGGGCCTTTCTCAGCTTTAAGACATCCCCCATACTCGGGACAGGTGCAAGCACCCCCAAGAAATTCGGGCAACTCACTTCATAAAGAACACAATTCACAAAATATCAAATATTAAGAGTAATCATATTTTTTATATGTTAGATGCCCAAAAAAATAATCATGTTTACCTGGCATCAATTATTTCGAGCAGCTTGCTCTGGTACTTGGTCCCAAGAACCTAAGATGAGATTTCAAAGGCAATCAGTCAGTTAGGTTTGTAACTGTTTTCAAAAGGCAATCAGTCACCATTGGAAACAGTTACAAATTTTCTTTCCCTGTATAATTAGTTCATAGTTATTTCTTCATTTTGAAAACCATGCTTTGAATGGCTTTTTCCTATTTCTTTGTTATAAAGTGAAAATATCAAGTCTTAGTAATTATGCATATTCATTCTTACAAGTACAGAACACAAGAAATTCTTACATGTATCTTAGATGTAGTTTTGGGATCAAGGAATGTCTTGACAGTGTTCCATAAAAGCCTGAACCCAGGACCCGCATTCACAATGAACATTTGGTACAAGGTCTGAAAACAAAGAGATCAATTTTGCTTTATTAATATATTTCTTCTGAGTTGAGCTGATCAGATAATGCAATTTTACATATCACAAACCTCAGGATAGTTGTTGTTATCAATCTTCTGGAGTTGCACAATGAGTTCTCGGGCTGTCTTGCTAAAATTCTTCAAACCCTGCCAAAAAAAATTAACATTGCACTTAGATTCCATTTTAGTCTGATTTTAGTCTATGATCTATTAGCCAAGTGACACAATTATAAGATACAAATCAATGTATAGAACTTGAACAGATAAATTTATTTTCTCTTAAAATAGTGTTTCTAGTTTTGAAAGGAGAGAATTGAATTGATTTCAAATGATAAGTTAACAGCATAGAAATTATATTACATTACCAATAGCTAATTCAAAAGCTAGAAAACTTTTAACCTGTCAGAAATAGAAGGCTTCATTTGAAAATATTATCTGCAACGTTTATAGCTGCACTTTGAAAAGCCAAGGCAATTTTTGAAAATGGAAGATCCTTGTAGAGATAAAAAGGGGGTACTTTCCAAAGTTTTTTCTTATTCTTCTCAGAGAATAACTTACCACTCCTTGAACATCTAAGATGGTTGTACTGGAGTCAATGTGCCTTTTGGCAGCAATTGAACATGCTGGGAACTTGATCTGGAAGCTCCTCTCAAACTCCTTCACATGATACCGCACATATCGATCCATGGTCGTAACATGCATGAGCCTGTTCGGATCCACCTTCCCCAACCTTTCTATGTACACCGGCCTTCCCTCCTTATCTACACCATGGTACCCATGAGGGTAGTTTTGTAGAACCTCATTCAGCTCCTCAAAGTCAAAATCCTATTTTTAAATAGGCAAGAGACTGTATAAGCTCAAGAAGCGCTCAGAATCTCTCATAGACTTAATGTATTACCTCATTTTATTTCTGCGAAAATAGCACACTAATCCTCATTTTTGCAATAAGCACAAAATATTTTTAGGCTGCTAACAATTAGATCAAACACAAACATACTATTAAATAGAACTATTGTTAACAGGTTGACTTAAGAAAATACTCTAACCAAAGTACATAATCGCACAAATGTCGTTTTTTTATTTGGTACTAGCCTAATTTCTGGATATGCTGCAACAATCAGCATAATTTGTAATAGACCCTCTCTGTTCACACATTTCTGGCCAAAAAACTATAATGTACAGCATTTCATGCAAAAGAAACAAGTTAGAAATGGAATTTACCTCGATAATAGTATCAGTGCCATATTCCTTCCTCCATTGAAGCATCTCAGCCCACATTTGCTTTGCTTTATCTATATCAAACTTCCTTGCTTTCAAAAACCTACCAAGGCCAATAATTACAAATTTTACTCAGAAATGCTATGGAAAATTAGTAGCTATTTATCTAGTTACAAATCGATTTAAGTTGTATAATAATCACAGCTAAAGTAACAGCACAGTAACAACAGTATTGCTCAGACTTTCCAAAATCACACATGGTGTGGGAGTCCAAACTTAGCATTAGGCCCAAGATTCAATTTGTATTTGCATTTAGCCTCAATTATCTCGTCTTGCACACAACAAGACTGGGTTGTGCAAGGCCCACAAAACAAAGCAATAAACGAGAAAATAGGAAAATGAAGAAAATACACAAAAATCAACCTCAAGAGCATATGATAGTCGTCATGCCTCGTCTTGCACACAACAAGACTGGGTTGTGCAAGGCCCACAAAACAAAGCAATAAACGAGAAAACAGGAAAATGAAGAAAATACACAAAAATCAACCTCAAGAGCATATGATAGTCATCATGCCTAGCAGGAAGAAGTTCATCTAAAACCAATGCCTGTCTGAATGCATCCACAGCTTGTAGCTCTTCAATATCTCTTATATCCTCGATAGACACAGATATAACCCGACCATCACTCTTTCTCCTATTTTTCTTCCTCAGCGAATGTTTAAATTTGGTAGATGCATTTATTGCCTTTTTCTTGAGAGAACCAATTCGAGTTTTCTTTTCATCCTCTGAGTTTTCAAAGTCTGATCGGCGTTCTTTTCTTTCATCATGACTTGAGGACCCATCAAAACCTGAAAAGCCAATTTATATTAAGCATGAACTGTTAAGCCCCTGTGTATGCGGATCAAGGATTTTAAGCTTGAATTGATCAAGGCTAGGCCTATAGGCTTAATATTATAAGAATTTTAAAAATTATTCATTGAACTTTTTCTAGCAGAAAAAAGATGGAGAAATCATATTTAAACAAAATAATTTTAATTGATCGTTATATTCCTTAAGTATCTATTGCAATACTTAAGTGTGACCTAACTAGAAGAGGTGTGTCACCTTTAGAGTAAGCAACTAGCCATTGTACATGTACAAATACCATATAGCTTGTAACAAATTCAACTATCCTAGGAAGTAGGAACTACATGTAAAAACAGAAATGCTACATAAGGGCCAAACAGCACCATATACTGAAGAAAGAAGTCATGACAATGTAAAAGAATTTCAAATTTCAGGTGAAGTCATGATAATGTCAAAGAAGTCATGATAATGTAAAAGCAAAAGGAAGTTTTTCCTAATACGCAGAAAGCACAAAAAGAAAATTATAAAATAAATTAATCAAATTCTGGAGGACTATCAGTCCATGACCACAATCACCCTTAAAAATACAAATATATATACAGACAGTAGAGTCTGCCAATAGCAAGGGAAATGTCATACTAAATAGACCAGTTCTGATGCCTTTTAAGTCAAAGGGTATAAAAATAATTCCTACCAAGTAAAACAAATAAATAGCACCAACATATTAAAAGCACCACTCCTTTGCCACATTCATCTCTAGTAGAAACCGAGACTACTATTATTATTCATATATATTCTAAATATTATAAATAACCACAAATCTAATCTACTTTAATATTGCTGAATTATTAAGAGTTGCTACCTTATTAGAACAGAAATTGTAGAAAACAGAAGAAAAATTAATGAAGGATTTGATTTTAGCTGAGTAAGATAAAGACCATGAAATAGAAAAAAGACACTACAAGCAGGGAAATACTCGAGAGTACTGGTAATATTTAGCAATTATTGACTGCATTAAGAATCATTAAAAGAATCAATCAAACATTTCATACGAATGGCACCAATTACCTCAAATACCTACTCATAGGCCATTGCAGATACACTCATTATGCACCGAACAATTTATGGTTCATATTTTGCAAAATAATAGCCGTAAACAATTGGAAAAAGGGCAAGAAACTCTCATCAAGTTTCACCAAAAATTGCCTGAAATACCTCATGGACAAATGTATCTTCTTACAAAGAACAGTTACCAGATTTTAGCTTTCGGTATGTAAATAAAATAAATATATATAATTACTATAACTTTGGGCTCTTAGCAGATAATTGTCTTCATCGCATATAATTTTTTTTGGCAAATAAATAGAGAGAATCAGCTGAACTTGAAATAGGTTCAGAAGGACATTGCAATAATCTTGTAAGAAAGGAAGAAAATTTTCAAGAACTACATTACCCAGCACAACTAAGCAAATTTTCAATTTCGCAAAAAATATAGGGCAGATATCGAACTTTTCTTTAAAATAGATCTTGACTAATTCGTAAAAAAAAATTCTTAAATAACACTCACAGGGTATACCGAAGCGATCTAGGTGGCCAGACATTCTGCGAAAACACCTGAAAATAAGCTACATTCCAATTAGAAACCCTAAATCACCTCCTATAAATAAATTTAAGAAAAGAAAAATCTTAAATAAAGCTAGATCAAGATCCGACTCCCGAGGTTTACCTTCTCACCTGACGTTATTGCAAGGCGAAGATCTGAGATATTTTTTTAAGAACCTTTCACAACAGAAGGAATTGCAGAGGAACCGAGAGAGAGGGGGAGAGAGTACTAAGGAAGAAAAGGGGTAAAAATAAAGTTGGAGAGAAGAAGAAGAATAGCTGATTCCTTTGGCGAGAGAATCAAGCACTGCTTTATTTGTCAGTGGGACATATATTCAGATAAATCCTTGTAAAAGTGCATATTAGTTTTACTATCTAAAGTCTCAATGGAGTTTTTATTCTTTTATCTTGAAGCCCCCAATCCAATTCTCCAATAATTAAATTTAAATAATAATACTTTTTAGTAAAAATTGAGCTATAAATAGTAGTATTCTTTTAAAGAAACAGTAGTGGATATTTTTTGTGTTTGATAGCCAATTATAATTGTTGAATTTTTCAAAATTCAGTTCACCTGTTTTTATCATTATTTACAAAAATAGCTACAATTTCAAAAGTCAATTTAAAGCTTACCACAAATACATAACGGAAGAAACAAAATTTGTTTGGATCGTTTGGTCCGAATGTGAAATATTTCCGGGTTAATCTGTAAGATTGCTCTTTTAATACAAAAATCGCCCTTCCTTTAACTTGCTAAATACTTGGAAGTTGGAAAGGAATATTGCTTAATTTTAAAGCGTTGCTAGAGGAAAAAAAGGAAAGAGCAGAGCAGCAATACGATACTGACTGTAGTCGACAGACGTGTGGGACCGGGTGACTGACTGTAGTCGACCGTTGCCACGTTTTGTGTTTTCTCGACTGCGAAATTTTGGGTCCACCGTCCAATTAATGAATTAAACCAAGATCACTAGATCATTTGTTTGTTTGCTGTGACTCTCCCTGTGGCATGCTACTGACAAGAAGTTAGATAGATTAAGAGACCCAGAAATAATTAATTTGTATCTATCACCTAGAAGTAGGGATGGCAAAAAAGTTCGTAGCTCGTGACTCATATCTGGCTCGCTCGTTATTGGTCCGAGCTATTAACGAGCCATCTCGCTAATAGTTCGGTCCAAAATTAACGAGTTTGAGCTGGGAACTAGCTTGCTTACCAGCTCGCTCGGCTAGGTATCAATTTGTAAATTTGTGTGCATTTTATACTGTCAAGCTCGGTCCAACTTGGTTTAGCTCGGTCCAAAAGGACTTGTAAAATTTATTTTCTTCTTAAAACAAGATCCAACCAGTATGTTTTGATATTTTACATTTAATTACAGCAAAAACTCATATATAGAGAATTAAGCTAGTTTGTCTTGAGCTCACCAAATTTCCAATGAGTTCAACTTCAATATCCATTAAATTAGGTTCCAATGATGAATCCAAATCTTTTAAACCAGTATAATTCACGAGTGATGGGTTACGTAATAAGTTTATAAATTTTAGTATATATACAACATGTCAAAAAATAATAAAAATAAATGCATTAATATAAAATTATAAATCATGACTTTTATCGCTTGATTTTGTACTATATTAATTCGAAAATTTATAAATTTCATCAGTCAATGTAACAATGGTGAAATAAATATACTGTATTTAATTTCTAATAAGCTATAAAGTTAAATTCACCAAATCTCTATAAGCTTTTTACTGATGTGAAATGTATTTAAATATAATAACAAGTATATAACAAATTTGATCAGCTAGTAAAAATAACTAGTATTGCATCTAATTTCTTAAGTGTTCCTATCCTCTTAAAATGGAAAGATAATATCTATCATTTAATTATGACTTGGGGTAGAAATTGGTATAAGTGCAAATTAATAAATTAAAATCATATGCATTTAAACAAGTTATAAAATTTCCTGCTGACCACAAAAGTTTCATGACCAGCTTCGAATACCAAAACGTAAAAAGAAAAAAAGAAAAGGCAGCTGGACATACAGAATGATGCACGGAATATGCCGCAGAGGATGTGAGCAGTAGTTCTTTGAGCAAATCTCGGGTCCATATAGGACATGCCGGTGAGAAGGCGTTGCGCATTTAATTATTTTAAAGCAACAATTTGTTGAACAGAGAAATTCTTATAACTTTTTTTTATTAATTCGCTGGTTCTGTAACACTCAATTCAATATACTTTGTAATTTTTACTTGTGGGAAATCTAAAATTATGAGAAAAAAATCTATGATTTTTTGGAAAATACCGATATGGTTTTAATTTTTATTTACAAATTATAAGGACTTGGTTGATCTTGATTAACCCGGCGGTTACAGGTAGGGATGGCAAAAAATCTCGTAACTCGTGGCTCGATCGTGACTCGCATTTAGCTCGCTCGTTACTGAATCGAGCTGTTAACGAGTCAGCTCGCTACTGGTTCGGGTCATAGTTAACGAATTTGAGCTTTTTTTTAGCTTGCTCGTCAGTTCGCGAGTTAGCTCGGCTAGGCATTAATTTGTAAATTTGTATGAATCTATATATATTTTATACTGTCCAGCTCAGTCTAAAAAGGTTTGTATAATCTATTTTCTTCTTAAACCAAGGTCCAGCCAGACCTAGTGAGCCAGCTGGGACCGACTCGTCACAAGTTAGTTTTAGCTCGGAAGTCAAACACGTTCCTCTGACTATTAAAAAAAAAGTCAAACAATATCAAATAACAAATAATGTAAACATTTTTTTTTGTCTGTATCATCGTAATAATTAAAACAGTCTGGATTATGCAAATCATCAAACGACCACGAAATCCAGACACACTACCGGCTATCAACAATTCTTTAAAATCTCCAATGTGAAATGAATTTATAAAAATTAAACGAAATTTTTGGTGCCACATAATCTGCATTCCACGGTAAGTAACGTGTACCTTTTCTATCCTCGAAGCTATTGATTTAAAAAGAAATTAATAGTGTTCAATTTTTCTCACATAAACAATAAAGTCAGTTCAATTTTTCTTTTTCTTTTTCTTTTTCTATGCGTATTCCTCTGCCTGCTTCTCCATCGGACAGGCCCTAATAATAATATGTAGTGTTAGATGGCGAACTAACGGGTGAGAAACACACAAATTAGTTATGTTAAAGTAGTTAACATAAAATGTAACAATATTATATTGTTTTACTTTTGTTTTTGGTTCTAATTTATCCATTGACCTTTTTCATCGTCTTGGATTAAAAAACTAGAAAGATTAATTTACAATGTTTTCACTTAAAATTTACAAGTTTTATTGTTGCTGCTGCTGTTGTTGTTACAGTACTCATTAATTGTTACTGTACCTAAAAATACGAAATTATATCAAATCTGACTTAATTATGTGTATTCTATGCACCTCAAAAACACTATTATTTTTTTTTTTACGATGTATCGTTAAAACAACCACGCTCCGTATATATACAAAATTATGTCTGATACAAATATTAGTTTGACACTGTTATTATAACAATGTTTTCTTGGATGCAGAATACAGACATAGTTTTTTTTTTTACTTTTCTCACACCAGTATTATTATTTTATGCTTGACAATTATATCTCAAATATCTTCTTCCTAAAAAATTATATCTCAAATCAATTGAGAGTAGTTCCGATGCCCATCGGACCTACCTTTTTCGATGGGTGAAGTGACCATATCTCCATCAAGATTCATGCGAATTCATTAAAATCCGTGCAAGTATTTTTCAATTTTCATGTGCACAAATCTCAATATCATCGTACGGTATTAGAGCTAATCGAACCTAAAAGTAGGTCCAATGTCCATCGGACCTACTCCTACCTCATCTCAAATATCTTAGATACCTAATCAACGTTCGGTAGAATAGCCAGGCCTAGGCCATAAATAGTATTTGATGTACAAACTCACATTGCAAATATAAAAATTACAGGGTCTGTGGAGGAAGAAACCAAAATGAAGCATCCATGATCCATCCAACGAATTCGCATCCTCTGAGATATCTCAAACTTTGCGTGACTTTTTTGGAATATCTCAATCGTTCAATACCTTCTGCACGAATCTTAAAGCTTAAATAATACTGCCCCTACGTTCCCCTGAATAGGCACCTGACACGTCGGTCCCGCAAAAATTGAGATATCTCAGAGGATACGCACCCTTCACACTCCTATACAGCGTCCTATTGTGCGAGTTATTACATTTGAGAGCAGTTTGGGTCCGATGGGTTCCATTATTCCATAACCGTCCAATCTGCTTTAAGATCCGTATCTATCGCTTTAATAAACGTGCATATGAATCTTAAATCGGATCGGACGGTTATGTAGCCCATCGGACTCAAATTTTGAGTCCGATGGGCGTCGGACCGAAACTGCTCTCGTTAAATTTATGGTTGGTACGCACGCGTTTCACTCTCAAATCTCAATTCTCAAAAAGAAAAAAAGAAAAATATCTGAAAAGCTGTAATGGGGACCATGACGAGCAGCCAGCTGGCTGCTCTTCCAACGAACTTCAAATTCCATCATAATTAAATGTAATGTTATTATGAGCTCTGTACGAAGATCACTCATGACAAGTGAGACAAAATTACAACAATTCAGACTGCCAATGGCCCACGGAATATATTCAGTTCTCTTCTAGCGTTGCTATGTAGTCTGTAGCAATTCTGCGGTGTAGAGACAAATTCAGATTTTAACCAAAAAAATCAACAAGGCTTAAAAGTTTAAATTTGATATAATATTGATATATTTGAGAAAAATAATTGATCTCTTATAATTCACATAAATATATAAAATTTTGAAGCTTTAAGAAAATAAATGTTCTTTTATATCTATTTAAGATTTGTCACTAAGATTTGAAATATTATGGTTTAATTTTGCGGTGGATGTCAACAGTCCAAGTTTACTTGTAAATACAAAAGCTTATATTAAAAAATAGAGAAAGGCTATAGTATTATACATAAATACATAATGTATATTAGTCTGTACTGTGGATTGATATTTTTATTTTTAATGTGCAAACAATAGATCTGAACCTTTCAATATGATCTCTAAATGAAAATATACTTGTAAAACAAATTTTATATTCTTTAAAACTTTTTTCAATGATTTTTAGATAGGTAGAAAAATTAGTGATTTTCTACCTATCTAAAAAAAGTTAATTTTTTTTTAAATATAAAATTTGATATGCATGTACATTTTTGTATGGAAATCATGTTGAAAAATTCAGATTAATTGTGTTGACTTTAAAATGTACAATGATGTTGAAATATATTGTTTTTGGAATGTGAATTTGCTTTTGCAACAAGACTAATGATGCTTTTACAATGATGTGTTGAATTTGCTTTTACAATGATGAAAAATTCAGATTAATGATGCTAAGTTATTAAAGACAGTGTTAATGAAGCAAAGACGAAATCAACAAGTCTATTTTTTGTTATTTTAATCTTTTCAGTCTATGTTGAAAAACGATATGTTATATTTCCTTTTTTTATTTTAACTATAAAAATTATTGGTCCGACTCTTACTTAATTTAAGATAAAAATTTAGTCAATTGCACAACTATATTTTTTAGTTATCTTGAATTCTTGATGAAAAGCCACATGTTGATCCAAAAAATACGATTCTTTGATGAAAACAACATAGATGCATGTCTCGTTTTTGGATAATTTAGTGTTAAGACTCACGGAAATAGTCACAAAAGATCCGAACTGGATGTCCAAGGCAGTCAATTCAAACAGCCAGTGATGTCAAATCACTCAGACAAAAGACGTTCACTGTAATTCTGTACTGATGTTTCTCCGAACCCAAGAATCAATGCGAACCGGTTTGTTCAATATACAAGTAGCGCCCAAGGGCTTTTCTGTACATACGAATAATGCTTTATTTGATTATTTCCTTTTGAGTAGGAGCGGTAAAAAAAGTCTGTAGCACTTGGCTCGATCGTGACTCGTATTTGGCTCGCTCGCTAACAACTCATTCATTTCTGGACCGAGTTGTTAACGACGCCAGCTCGGTTTAGAATTAACGAGTCTGAACCGAGGCCTAGCTAGCTAGCTCGGCTAGGCATCAATTTGTGAATTTGTGTGCATTTTATACTGCCAAACTCGATGCAGCTCGGTCCAAAAATATTTGTAAAATTTATTTTCTTCTTAAAACAAGGTCCAATCAGACCCAGTGAGCCAGCTTGTCAGCTCGTGAGCTAGCTTAGACTGACTTGTCATGAGTTTGAGCTGAGATTTTAGCTCGGAAGTTCTAGATCCAGCTTGTTTGGTCTAGAATTAATGAGCTGATCTAATACCCAACTCGATCCGAACCAGCTCGTTTACGGCCCGACTTTTTAAAGTAAAAATAGCCCGTGTCCCCGTGAGCCCCGTTAATTTCACCACAGTCGTAATTTTCAGCCCCTCACTTTTCGAAAACCCAATGTAATGTTGGTAGTATAACTGTAACATGATGTTACCCGCACACGTATGGCCATACAAGTAACCATACTTTAATACTTAAATAAAATGAAACAAAATACAAGATCACACCAAATGAAAACAACTAAAAAGCATATTTTCCTCAACTCATACGAAACAGCTCCAAACAGTTAACATCCACTAATTACAAATTTTGCATCATACAACGGATAAAGTAAAATACTAATGTGTGAGTGTCCTTAATTAAGGGCATAATCAAGATTTTCACGAGAAGTTGGCAAATACTTTTAGTACAACAATCTGAATAACACACATAGATCCATATTTGATTTTTAAAATATAAAAATAAATAATTACATCCCTTCGTTCAATGTAGCTCCGCCACTGTCCTTAATCATCTAATAAATTTTCTCATTAGTATTTTCAACAGACCGTTCCTCTCCATGTTTATAACATTCCCAAGTTACTTAAGACAGTTTAAATAAATTTAAAAATGTGAATGTATAATACGTCTCATATTTCTCCAACTCTAAAAACACTGTCATTCCTCGCGCTTCATACAACTCAAATTTGAAAGATAATCCTAGAAATGAAATTTCGATGAAGTAAGAATAGCTAAAATAGTAAAAAAAGTTGAAATTAGCGCTATTTTCAATTTGCTATTCTATGTCTAGTTATAAAAAGTTGGGATTAACTAAATAAGCTTGCTATTCTCTATTCTTAATGAAAAATGGATTATCCTATTCTACAAAATTTGTATGTTTGAACTAGAGCTAGAATAGTGAAATTTGGGATTAATAAATGAGAGTAGAGAAAAATAGTGATTCTTTAGATTAGTGTGAAAATAGTGCTATTCAAATTAGTAAAAATATTATTTTGATTGTATAATTGGAATAGTGAATAACTGTAATCAAGAAATAATAGTGGCAACAAGGTGGCTAATTAAGAGGAAATATAAGAAAATGGGGTCTCAAACGAATTATCATGATGGGAAGATGACAAAAGTGGTATCAACTTTGTCATTTCAAGACTGTGTTGCGCGTAAATCTAAGAAGGAATCATTTTTTTTTTTGTCTTTCTTCACACTTTCCGAATAGTAGCTATTTCAACATTTTAAAAGGAATAGAGAACAACAGCTATTTTAGCTATTCCGAACAACAACAATATTGTTTGGATACAATTGCTATTCCGAATAGATACTGTTTCAGAACAGTAGCTATTCTACACGGTCAAGTATTCTAATGGATATGAATTCCTTCCTCTAGTTTCTACTGATATTATAGAAAAGCAAATAGAAGTCACCCTTTTTTTTCAACTACCATCAAATCTTTCTGGTTTATTACAATTTTAAAATTTTAAGGAAGAAATAAATTATGGCAATTATTCAGGTATAACTCATGGATAATTTGTAAAATTAACAATAATTTGAAAATATGTCTAATTAATTTGGAAGATACTAAAAACATATAATTCACAAAAAATCGACGTACTATTAGGAAGCTTGTTACTATGCTTTCCACTAGAAAGCATACTAATAAATTCAGAATTTGATAAGATCTAAATTTCTGTATACGAATATAATTTAGAAATAATTTAATCATGTAAAAAGTACAATAAGTCGATAACACTACAAATGGTAGTATTTCACTATAAAGCAAAAAGGGCGGTGAAATTTTTATTAATAAGAATATAAATAAAAAAATATCTGTTTTGGGAAAAGTTTTGCGGAGAATTTGAAAAGTGAGAAAAACGTGATTGTTTATAATGTCCTCTGGACGTGATTGTTTACAACGGTCTGATTAGCAAAATTAGATTATCGCTAATTAACGCGTTTAAAAAAACTGGCCGTTATGAACGATAACAGCCACCTACATTGGTTTTTTCCACCCACACCATCATAGAACTGAACTTAAAAAAAATGTAGCTGGCCGTTATCGTTCATAACGGCCGGATTTTTTTTTTCTGGCGTTAATTAGCACTAATCATATCTTTCTAATCGGGCCGTTGTAGTCTATAACGTCCAAATGATGTTATAAACGATCACATTTTTCTCACTTTTCAAATTTTACGCAAAACTAAACTGATATTTTTTTTATTGATTTTCTTATTAATAAAAATTTCGGCGGTGAATTCGATAGACAATTCAGGTACAAATCGAAAGTAATACGGTGTGAGTATGTGACTCTTACAAGTTATACGCGCTGCACAAGATATTCGTGAACATCATTTTTATTTATTTATTCGTCCAAAATATGTTCAAAAAATTATATAAATGTAATATGAAAATTACTGGTAAAATTAATACTATGCCGCGCAATAAAACTGTGAATCATACATCTATTGTCATGGATACGGATATCTTGTTGACGTCTTGTCCCATCTCATGATTAAATTAAAACAATTTCATTTTTACTTAATTTGTAGCGGAGACGGAGCGCATCAGAATAGAAGATCCGGGTGAAATTAAAACGTTCAATAAATCTATGATTTAAAAGAGCCCATCAATTTCAAAATAAAAAGCCCGACCGACGCAAAATCGACCTAATAGTAAATTTTAATAGATTCTACAAGACCCAATAGCCCAATATACATTTCTTCAGCCCATTAAATATATAGGATAATAGGAGTGATTGTCTGTGCCGCAAATTTACCTCCACGCTGAATTAATGTCACCGATGGGAACTCAAATTCTGAGTTTAGATCCGGACCGTTCGATTTGCTTTGGCACGAATAATAATAGGGCCCCTTGCAATCTACCTCGGACCGATTGGCCCGAATTCTGATCGGACGGTCCATATCTCAATTCAAAATTTTGACTCACCTCCCCTCTCCTCTCTCGCTTCCTCTGGTTCTTGGAATCTTGGAATTTGGAAAACCGGAGAAACTCTATGGCAGCGAGAACTCAGCAATCCGGCGACGAATTTGCAGCGCAAATCTCCGCCATGTCGAAATCTCAGCTCTACGATCTGATGTGCCAGGTTAAGGTGGGTTTTTATCCCCCGCCCCTACTTTCTTTATTAGGTTTTAGCGAAGAATTTCCTTTCTACACCCGTAAAATCTCAAAAGTAGTCGTGTATTACAAAACCCTTCCCCATTTTGATGCACAAAGCGTACAGAGCGTCCCTTATTCCTTAATCATTTTGTTCCGTGAATGAAATAGAGACGAAGGGGTGAATTTGGATGCAACGAGCTTAATACTCAATTGCTCAAATTCAATCACAAAGATAAGAACTGGAACAAAGAAAAGATCAATTCTAAGATAAATTGTGGTTCTGACAAGAAACCCAAGCTACGAAAGCAAACAGCAATTCGTCAATTTCATTCAGTAAAAACTTAATACAACTCCATAAGACAGTTTGCCTTATATATGCGATGCATTCTGTAAAAGAAAACCAGTAAAAAGATAAGTAAATAAGCTGATTTATTCTACGGTTGCCATGTCAGCAACAATAGCTGAGGTGGCATAACTACTTCTAACAGCTTCTGAATACTGTCGCTGCAATGCGATACAAGCTGAACGGTTCACTCCCCTTCTTCTCCTGTATCGTCTCCAGTTCTCTTCCCGCACTGAACTAAGTGGACCCAATTGACAGCCTCATCTTCTTCTAATTTGCTTTGGGACCCATCGTCAGCGTCTGTCTTTATAAAAAACAACTGCCCGTCTTTGCTGCCCTTTCTGCCCTTTAACTCATCTTCCTCTTTTGAACCGATTAACTCAACGGTAAGCCCCAAATCAACTTCCTCTCGTTGCATTGGATCTTTTTGGATAATAAAATCGAACTCATATGGGAAATATATTTTTGTGAGCATATGCTGCAATTTCATGATCTTTGGGTTTATATGATGTTTTGCAGGGTTTATACAAAGACAATATATTTCTCTTATGTACTCGTTGCTTTGTTTTTTTTGCAGATTGAAAATTATTCTTGAAAGCAATCATTGTATGATCTTTGTGTTGTTGCAGGGTTTATACAGGGCTATATATTTCTCGCATGTACTTGTTGCTTGTATTCTTGCAGGTTGAAAATTATAGAGAAATTTATATAATGCCCAGCAAAATTCTAAAATTAGTTATTTCCCCATCTTAACTCGCAAATTTTATAAATCTCCCCATTTCTTATCTTAATCAATTAAAAATACATA
The DNA here is from genome assembly GCA_964058825.1 of Carex arenaria. Lineage (NCBI taxonomy): Eukaryota > Viridiplantae > Streptophyta > Magnoliopsida > Poales > Cyperaceae > Carex > Carex arenaria. The sequence continues at coordinate 154,254 of CAXKVW010000095.1, read as the reverse complement.
TTAAAGTTAATAAAAACAGAAAAAGACAAGTATAGCCTTACTTTTAACATACTGTAGCACGCCCTTCCCCGTCTCTTCTCCTCTTCCCTGGAACTCCCTCCCGTGTCTAGGGGCCTCCCTCCTCTTTATCTTTCAAATTACTCATGATGACCGTATTCCCCCTCCCTGCGGTATGGTCTGATCACACACATTTGGCTCGGTGAAATCCATGCCATCATTATCACTTCACCTGAAGCAACTAGAGAAATCATGAAAACTCATGAGTTGATATGATATCAGGTGGAGGAGTTGATATGATGTCAGGTGAGCCTTATAAGGCTATAGATCATCCAACAATATACATGTACATTATTGATGTATCATACATAGTTGTCTTTAGATTAACCAAACAACGAGAGAGGATCAGAGAAAGATGGAATAAACAACGGGAGGGAATAAAGTGAGTATTTGAAGGAGAGAGAGGAGGGGCCGGGGGCGGGGGCATTAGACACTGTTGGGAGGTCTAGGGAAGAGGAGAAGAGACGGGGATGGGCATGCCACAGCATTTTAAAAATAAGGATATAATCGTCTTTTTCTGTTTTGATTAATATTAACATGTGTTTTTAATTGATTATGATAAGAAATAACTAACTTTAAAATTTTGATGGGAAAATATCTAAATCACAAAGTTATGATGGGCATGTATATAAATTTCTCAATATTATATGGTCTGTTTAATTGTGTTGTTGCTTATTAACTTGTTTATAAAATTATATGCTACAGGGACCTCCATACAATATGTATGTTTAGCCAGTTCGACTAATGCTTTGTACTTAACTAATGCTTTACTTTGAATTCTGTTGGTGCCTGGATATTTTTCTAGAAATTTGTGTATATTTGTTTGTCTTTGATATTTCTGAGGCAGGAATTCAGCTACAATTGTTGTGTAGAAGTATATGCCACTTTTTAAACCAATGCACAAGTGGCTGTGTATCTGACAGAGGATATTAGGAATACAAATTATAAGCATTGTCATATGCAAACAAGATAATCTGTCTGCTGACTAAGTGTTATGTGGCATGCCAGGTCATGATAGAAAAAAACCAGAATCAAGCGCGGCAGGTACTAATCGATAATCCTGTTTTGACTCGGACCTTGTTCCAGGTATGTAATTACTTCCCCCCCAACCCTATGTACTAGAAGATAAATGAATAAATAACTGATTTGTTTTATAATTGTGACTGGCATTGTCAAGTACTATTCTGGTACCATACTTGTCTTTGACCCTTAACTGGTTTAGCAGGTAATGTTCTTTTTATTGGTTTGATTTTGGTTGTATTTGGGGTTTTTGTACTTAATTTGGGGCATACTTACACCTTTATGGTACCGTACAGGTTCACTTGGTATGGTATTTTTATTTGAGACTATGGTTTTTTAGACGTACTTACTATTCTTTTGTTGGAGTCATCCCAATATTTCATGTCACCTAAAGATTATGTTTTAGCCCTCTGATATATTAAGAAACTTGTATTTCCCTCTGCAGGCCCAAATTATGCTTGGAATGGTCCATCCTCCTAAAGTGGTATAGCCTTTTTGTTGTCAACATACCCTCTCTTTCTTTTTGTCAACCAAGATATCTCATATCTCCTGATTTTTGTTTTCAACATGATATAATAACATTTTTACTATTCCAAACAGATGCCCAACATCCAGCAAGTAGCATCTCAACCTGAACCTACACAAGCAACCAAGCCCGAACCCGAACCCAAACCCAGAGCACAAGCGCCTGCACCTGCCTTACCTCCACAACCACCATCCTCTTCTTTATCTTCTTTGAATCTTCAACCCCACCCCGTACCAGCACATTCTAATCCATTAACTCAACAACCGCCATCCCTCCAACAACAAAATATATCAGCAGCACCACCATCCCCGTCATTCCCTCCACAATTTAACCTACCATCCCATTTTCCGGCACCACCTGTGCCCCCGGGTGGGAACTTCAACCAGCCACCTCTGCAGCCTCCAATGTCACAGCAGCCCAGGATGCAGGTGCCTGCCATGCAACAACATTTCTCGAATCAGATGATGATGATGATGCCCAACAGTGGGATTGGGTTTCAGCCCAGTGCTGTATCTGGGCCTGGGATGCCTCCCCGATCCACTTTTCTTGTAAGCTTCCATATTTTATTTTTTTGTGTTGGTGGGTTGATAATTAATTTTTGTCATGCTATATGCTATGGTATCTTTCTGGTTCACTTAGGGTGTAAACGGATCAGATATTATCCGGTTTTATTTGGATCCGGATCTGGAAAATGACGAATTCGGATATTCGGATATGGATATTATCAGATTTGGATAAGTTTCTAATGGATACGGATACGGTTTTGAATATGATACCAGATACAGATTCGGATGCGGATAATTATCCGGATCTGACAATTTATTTGATTCGGATAGCCGAGTTATTTTTTTTAATGGGCTCCGATTGTGAGTTTCTCTCTTACTCTGATTCTTACCTTCTTAGACAAATAATATATTTTACTTTTTTTGCTCCTTCTATGGTCTCCCACTCTGACTCGACAAATAATCTATTTTATTATTGCTTTCTCTACAAGCTTTGACATCATTTTACTTCAGCACTTTTGCACTCTACTCCGGTTTTTCCTTTACATATATACCAAAGATTAATGATGACCGACAAGTGTACGAAGAATTGATTAATGATAATCAATAAGTCAACTAATTTGTATAATTGGTGTCAATTAAATAATTAATTAGATTTTAAAAAACTATACTTCTTTTAAATTAGTTGCTGATTCAAAATTCCCTGTACATAAACTATGGTTCTTTTTGTTTAGTAAATTGATTTATTTAAATACACACATGCACTAATGATTTATTACTTGTATTTTTAGGCGCATATTTGTATTATACTTATATTTACATTTATTACATATAGCTTCGATATATGATTTCTTGTATTATAAATTGCATATCCGAATTATATTCATATCTGTATTCGTATCTGTCCGATATCTGATCCGTATTCGTATCCGTTTAACATCCGATCCATATCCATATCCATATCCATATCCGAAAATTTATAACGGATAAAGATACGGTTTCATCACCTTTTGAGCTTTAACTTTTCATCAACCATAGTCCTAGATTTGCTTTCTCATTGACATTTGAATAATTCATTGATATCACAGAACAAAATGTTCTCCCTTGACAAAGCTAATATGTGCATTTTCTGTTGATTAATTGGGGTTTAAAATTATTGCGTAGCCAAGTGGGATGCCTTCATCTTCTTTTCCTCAAGGACAACCGCCGCTGCCTAACCAACCACCCCCTCATCAAATCTACCAGGTTCCATCTTCTGTATTTCTGTTCATTTCCAACTCTAGCTTCTATTGTTTTCTTATTCCTTCTTAAATTTTTTTTAAGGTATCTCTATTTCACAGTTTGTTAGCTTAGAAATGTGAATTAATATTTTTTAGGGTGGTGGTTCCCACATGAATGTCGAATATGGTTTGCATTCTGGAATGCACATGCCGTCTGATAGACCAGGCCCTTGGGGAGCAGCAGGCCATCCTGAAACGCCTTCTTCAGCTAGGCCACAGATGCCGGGCCCGCCGCCATTCATGTCCAACCAGATTGGCCAACCTATGGCCGGGCAAGCCTCTCGTCCGCAATCGGTAATTTTCAATTATCAGAGACCTAAAAGATATTAAGAGAGTGAAAGTTTGCATTACGGCGCGCTTGCGTAATCAACAAATTGAAAATTTTGACCCAATGTTTCTGTAATTGCCAAACAGCCCTTTATTGTTGAAGGTTTTTTATAAATGAGAACATATGCCATTTATTAGCCTATAACAGTTATTACTATTGTACTTTAAAATATGGTCAAGTATGTATGGCATAGTGATGAAGCACTTAATTTCTGTAAATTTATACCGAGTCCAATTCACTTGGGAAGCGTATCCCCTCAGGTATTGCACATGTAATATACATAAGGAATGGTTCAGATTTAATCCCAGCCGGGCCAAATGAAAAACGGTGCCTATTGTAAGTTTGTAACTATAGGAGATCTGCTTTGAGATTCGTGCCAGGTTAAAGAATGGTCTTGATTTAATAATTGTACCTCAGGTACCTGAGGGGATGTGGATTCATTTACTCGAACACTTTACTTGAAAAGAAAGAAGATATATAACTGTAGAGATTGTAGTTGTATTTGGGGGATGAGTGTTAAAATGCTAACTTGCTTTCAAGGTTTTTGTCTGCCCTGGAACCCAACAATCCAGGGCTATTTTGGGCAAAAGCTGGAAAATTACAAGTTTTGGTCCAATTTATGCATAAAAGCAGGGTTTTTTTTGTTGTTGCAAATTTCTCATTGAAAGATGTGTTTGGCTTATAATGGACTTCTTATTGTTTCATCCAGTTGACACATGAGATGCAGACGGCCTTGCTAGAGCAGGTTAGGAGTCTCACGCCTGAGCAAATTCACATGTTACCTCCCGATCAGAGACAACAGGTGCTTCAGCTGCAGGACATGCTACGATGATTCATTTCTAGCTGAGAGCATCTATTTAACTTCTGTCATCATGACAGATAGTCTGGTGATGGCACTTGCTTGGTGTTTGTTTTGTAGTTAGTATCATTGTTTTAGGCGAAATATAAAGTGTTGGAGTTCTTCTTTTCTTTTCTTTTTCTATGTAGTGGCTAGTCATTTGTGGAGTCATGCTACAATGAAAAGTAGGTTTCTTTCGTAGAATTTGCTTGCTGTCTCAGAATATGATAGAATTTAATGCCAGTGGTTAATCTATTTTGTGCTGAAATATTTCTTAACTGAAAGAGCCCAAAAAACACACCCAGTTTTGTTAAGATACGCTTTTGTCTTGTGCAAATAGGTCAGAACTGGATCACTCTGTTAAAGTTGATATTACATAAAAGTATAATTCAGTAATTACTAGGCGTGTCGTGTATATAATTGAATTTACCAAATTTATAAATATTTGTTGGTTGTTAGACATGCGTTTGAGCCTAGAGCTCTAAAATAATATAAACTTGGATATGATAACCATGAATCATTTTCATGAACTTTTTATGCATCTTGAAACGTACATGCTTGTTGCGTCAATGCACGCTTAATAGATTATTCAGACTTGTCTTTTTTTTTAAAACTATTATTCAGAACCTTTGTGAGCTAGGATTAGCAGTACTACTCTACCAAAATCTAGGAGAAGAACATTATTATATTGTTTGCTTAGACTTGTCTAAGTCTTTCAAAATAAAATTAAAAGTATGCTTGTGTATGCCCGCAACCGCAATCAAGGCTCTTGGTCGAAGTTGAAGAACCAATGAAATACAAATATTTTACGAAGATCAAGAATATAAGAATATATATTGTAATATCAAATAGATAAGTAAATTAACTTTGAGATTGTTGATTTCAGGAACTATGCATTTGGTACGGAAGCAAACAGTTCACCACGGAATGTATTGACACGGTATTGAATGGATACGGATATGAAACGTGACAGTACGGAAGAATTATAGATATCATTTTGTGAAATAATAGTTTAGTGAAATAATTAATAAATAGTAAAAAACATTCAAAAAAATATAAAATTCGATCTTCAAGCACATTTTAATATAGATATCATTTTGAACGATTTGAATCGATTGTTTGGACTTTTACAATCTCAAAAGTCAAAACCAAATTATTGTAAAATATTGTAACTTATAAATGCTATAAGTCTCCTCTTATTAAATTTGATTTTAGCTAGATAACGGTTAAGACTGTCAATATAATATTTTTGAATAGTCTAATTTTTTTTTTATTTTACAATATTTAGATTCTGAAACGAAAATAATATGCTTCTAGATATTAGATATCAAGCGAAGAAATATTCACAAACAAAACTAAGAAAATCAGCTCTATTTTGTACCAGTATGAACCAGTCGTATCAGCGTCGGTAGGGAACCAGATAGATACTATCATAAATATAGCATGACCGCAACAAAAAAAAAAAGTAAGTGCACATGAAAAGTCAAAAGTCTCAGAAAACAGTAACATGCTTAGTAATTAGTAAACCTGTATGGTAACATTGACCTAAGGCCACGATTGGGATTCACAAATGAGAAAAATGAGCGTAATAAAAGCCGTGTGTATGCCCCAATTAATTATAAAACCCCCAATACAATCACGGATTTTTTTTTGTACCACCCTAAAAAAAGATTTGAAAATAAAAACTATCCGGAACAATTTTCTATCAAAAATACCACTCGCGGACTGAATCCGCGTATCCAAATCAACCGGATCTGCAGACTGAGCAGGCGGATCTGGATCCGACGACCGAATCGGCGAAACTACGGATTCACGGATTGAGTCCGCATACCCCAAGTTTGGTGCAGTATGCGCATTCTGGAGTGCATAAAGTATGCGAATTTGAACGATTGAGATATTATTTGAGTGTTGAGATTCGTGATAAAGTATTATTTGAGAGTTGAGATTAGGGCTGCAAACGAACCAAACCAAATCGAATCTAGCTAGGTTCGAATTCGAGTTCGTTAAGTTTCGAATCGAACTGGTTCGCTTCGAAGACCTTGTTTCGAACTATAGGCCCAGGTTCGAATTTGATTCGTTTAAATTCGAACTAGTTCGATTTGGTTCGTCGAACCGGCTGAGAACGAAGGAGACAGAGCGGAGCGGAGGATAGAGGTGGCCAGAGATAGATCGTCGGAGTGGAGGAATGAAACTGAAGAAAAAGGACAAAAAGGAGACTGAAGAGACGGAGAGAAAGAAGAGAAAGGAGAGAAAGAAGAGAAAAGAAGAGACGGAGGGAGGAGAGAAAGGAGAGAAAGAAGAGAGAGAAAGGAGAGAAAGGAGAGAAAAGAAGAGACAGATAGAGGAGAGAAAGGGGAGAGGAGAGAAAGAAGCGACGGAGAGGAGAGAAAAGATAAAAAGAATAAAAAATTAATTCTGAAGTCTGGATTACGCGGATCTCCGCATTATATTTGAACTTCTCAGGTTCGCGAATCTTTACGAACCGAATTTGTCCAGCTTCGGATTTGGTTCGAAATTATTTCGAACCGAACTGGTTTGAATAATTTCGAATCTAATTTTTTTTGAACTTTTCCGAATCAAACTCGAATCAAATTACGAACTACGAATTTTTTATGCACCCCTGGTTGAGATTCTTACATAAAGTATTTGAACCATTGATATATTCCAAAAAAGTCTCAATCTTCCAAAAAGTAATGGACTATGCGAATTTCCAGAAAGTAATTGAACGATCGAGATATTCCAAAAAGTAACCCACGTGACTTTGCTGACTTTTCTCAGAATTCACATCCTCTCTCTTACCTCACAAGGGAATCTTTTATAATTATTGAATCCAGACCATTACTTTTAACGTGGCACAAATCTCAAAGTCCATTCCTTTTAACTTGGCACGAATCTCAAAGTCAAATAACACTGCTCCCATTTTCTCAATCGTTGAATTCATATAGCATCAAACTTGGGCACGCGGACTCAATCCGCAAATCTGTGGTTCTGCTGATTCAGTCTGCGGATCCGGATCCGCCTGCTCAGTCCACGAATCCGGCCGATCTGGATATACAAATTCAGTCCACGGAAGTGGTATTTTTGATAGAAATTTGATGAGGATAGTTTTTATTTTTCTACTTTTTTTTTTAGGGTGGTACAAAAAAAAATCCGACACAACCAAAATCAAATCAAGGCCGTAAGTATGTCCACAATTATCTCATTTTTGGTAGATGATAAATTAAGTTGCAATTTGTTATTAAAGTGAGCCGACGCAGCAAAGTCAGACAAGTTCTTATACAATGCAAGATGCAATATTGGCTCTTTTAAACGTCTAATGTATATATTTTTTTAACAATTTATACAGATCTTACATCTAATTGGTTTTCTCCAGTGTCTTGTAACCAGAACTAATGGTGTTAAAACCTCAATTGGTGTTGTTCGTTTGCTTAACAACATCTTTTGCCCTTGATCTTGTGCTTGTGAACTACATTTGCAATTGTTCTTGTGCTTAGGAACCTCATTTGCCCCATGTTTGTGTGCTTAACAACCTCAATTGACTTTGTTCGTGTGCTTAACACCCTCTTTTGACCTTGATCTCGTGCTTATGAACCTCATTTGCATTTGTTCTTGTGCTTAGGAACCTCGTTGTCCTTGTTTGTGTGCTTAACAACCTCAATTGGCATTGCTCGTGTGCCTCTTTTGCCCTTGATCTTGTGCTTATGAACCTCATTTGCATTTGTTATTGTGCTTAGGAACCTCGTTTGCCTTGTTGTGTGCTTAACAACATCATTTGGCGTTGTTCATGTGCCTAACAACCTCTTTTCCCTTGATCTTGTCCTTATGAACCTCATTTGCATTTGTTCTTGTGCTTAGGAACCTCGTTTTCCCTTGTTTGTGTGCTTAACAACCTGAATTGGCGGTGTTCGTGTGCTTAACAACCTCTTTTGCATTTGTTCTTGTGCTCAGGAACCTAGTTTGCCCTTGTTTGTGTGCGTAACAATCTCAATTGGCGTTGTTCGTGTACTTCACAGTCTCTTTTGCCCTTGAACTTGTGCTTATGAACCTCATTCGCATTTGTTCTTGTGCTTAGGAACCTCGTTTGGCCTTATTTGTGTGCTTAACAACCTCAATTGGCGTAGTTCGTGTGCTTAACAACCTCTTTTGCCCTTGATCTTGTGCTTATGAACCTCATTTTCATTTGTTCTTGTGCTAAGGAACCTCGTTTGCCATTGTTTGTGTGCTTAACAACATCAATTGACGTTGTTCGTGTGCTTAACAACTTCTTTTTCCCTTAATCTTGTGCTTCTGAACCTCATCTGCATTTGTCCTTGTGCTTAAGAACCTCGTTTGCCTTTGTTTGCGTGCTTAACAACATCAATTGGCGTTGTTCGTGTGCTTAACAACATCTTTTGCCCTTGATCTTGTGCTTATGAACTTCATCTGCATTTGTTCCTATGCTTAGGAACTTCGTTTGCCCTTGTTTAGTGCTTAACAACCTCTTTTGCCCTTGATCTTGTGCTTGTGAACCTCATTTGCATTTGTTCTTGTGCTTAGGAACCTCATTTGCCCTTGTTTGTGTGCTTAACAACCTTAATTGGCGTTATTCGTGTGCTTAACAACTTCTTTTGCACTTGTTCTTGTGCTTATGAACCTCGTTTGCCCTTGTTTGTGTGCTTAACAACCTCATTTGGCGATGTTCGTGTACTTAAGAACCTCTTTTGAACTTGATCTTATGATTATGAACCTCATTTGCATTTGTTCTTGTGCTTAGGAACCTCGTTTGTCTTTGTTTGTGTGCGTAACAACCTCAATTGGCGTTGTTCGTGTGCTTAACAACCCCCTTTGCCCTTGATCTTGTGCTTATGTACCTCATTTGCATTTGTTCTTGTGCTTAGGAACCTCGTTTGCCCCTGTTTGTGTGCTTAACAACCTCATTTGACGTTGTTCGTGTGCTTAACAACCTCTTTTGACCTTGATCTTGTGCTTATGAGGTTGTTAGGCACACAAAACAAGGGCAAACGAGGTTCCTAAGCAAAAGAACAAATGCAAATGAGATTCATCAACACAAGATCAAGGGCAAAGGAGGTTGTTAAGCACACGAACAACGCCAATTGAGGTTGTTAAGTACACAAACAAGGGCAAACGAGGTTCGTAAGCACAACAACAAATGCAAACGAGGTTAATAAGCACAAGATCAAGAACAAAAGAGGTTGTTAAACACACGTACAACGCCAATTGAGGTTGTTAAGCACACAAACGAGGGCAAACGAGGTTCCTGAGCACAACAACAAATGCAAACGAGGTTCATAAGCACAAGATCAAGTGCAAAAGAGGTTGTTCAGCACACAAACAACGCCAATTGAAGTTGTTAAGCACACAAACAAGGGCAAACGAGGTTCCTAAGCACAAAAAAAAAGCAAAATGAGATTCATAAGCACAAGATCAAGTACAAAAGAAGTTGTTAAGCACTAAACAAAGGCAAACGAAGTTCCTAAGCACAAGAACAAATGCAGATGAGGTTCATAAGCACAAGATCAAGGGCAAAAGAGTTTGTTAAGCACACGAACAACGACAATTGATGTTGTTAAGCACATAAACAAGGGCAAACGTGGTTCCTAAGCACAAGAACAAATGCAGAGGAGATTCATAAGCACAAGATAAAGGGAAAAAGATGTTGTTAAGCACACGACCAACGCTAATTGAGGTTGTTAAGCACACAAACAAGGGCAAATGAGGTTCCTAAGCACAAGAACAAATGCAAAAGAGGTTCATAAGCAACAACATCATGGGCAAAAGAGGTTGTTAAGCACACGAGCAACGCCAATTGAGGTTGTTAAGCAAACAAACAAGGGCAAACGAGGTTACTAAGCACAAGAACAAATGTAAACGAGGTTCATAAGCACAAGATCAAGTACAAAAGAGGTTGTTAAACATAGGAACAACGCCAATTGAGGTTGTTAAGCACACAAACAACGGCAAACGAGGTTCCTAAGCACAAGAACAAATAAAAATGAGCTTTATAACCACAAGATCAAGTGCAAAAGAGGTTGTTAAGTACACGGACAACGCCAATTGAGATTGTTAAGCACACAAACAAGATCAAATGAGGTTCCTAAGCACAATAACAAATACAAATGAGATTGTTAAGCACAAGATCATGGGCAAAAGAGGTTGTTAAGCACACCAACAACACGAATTGAGGTTGTTAAGCACACAAACAAGGGCAAATGAGCTTTCTAAGCACAATAACAAATGCAAATGGGATTCATATGCACAAGATCAAGGGCAAAAGAGGTTGATAAGCACAGGAACAACTCCAATTGAGGTTGTTAAGCACACAAACAAGGGAAAACAAGGTTCCTAAGCACAAGAACAAATGCAAATAAGGTTCATAAGCACAAGAGCAAGGGCAAAAGAGGTTATTAAGCACACGAACAACGCCAATTGAGGTTGTTAAACACACAATCAAGGGCAAACGAGGTTCCTAAGCACAAGAAGAAATGCAAACGAGGTTTATACACACAAGATCATGGGCAAAAGAGGTTGTTAAGCACACGAACAACGCCAATTGAGGTTGTTAGGTATACAAACAAGGGAAAACGAGGTCCCTAAGCACAAGAACAAATGCAAATGAAGTTCATAAGCATAAGATCAAGGGCAAAAGAGGTTATTAAGTACACAAACAACGCTAATTGAGGTTGTTAAGCACACAAACAAGGGAAAACGAGGTTCATAAGCACAAGAACAAATGCAAACGAGGTTCATAAGCACGAGATCAAGGGCAAAAAAGGTTGTTAACCACACAAACAACGCCAATTGAGGTTGTTAAGCACACAAACAAGGGCAAACGAGGTTGCTAAGCACAAGAACAAATGCAAATGAGGTTCATAAGCACAAGATCAATGGCAAAAGAGGTGGTTAAGCACACGAACAACGCCAATCGAGGTTGTTAAGCACACAACCAAGAGAAAACGAGGTTCCTAAGCAAAAGAACAATTGCAAATGTGGTTCATAAGCATAAGATCAAGGGCAAAAGAGGTTGTTAAGTACACGAACAACGCCAATTGAGGTTGTTAAGCACCCGAACAAAGGAAAACGAGGTTCATAAGCACAAGAACAAATGCAAACGAGATTCATAAGCACAAGATCAAGGGCAAAAAAGGTTGTTCAGCACACAAACAACGCCAATTGAGGTTTTTAAGCACACAAACAAGGGCAAACGAGATTGCTAAGCACAAGAACAAATGCAAATGAGGTTCATAAGCACAAGATCAATGGCAAAAGAGGTGGTTATGCACACGAACAACGCCAATTGAGGTTGTTAAGCACACAACCAAGAGAAAACGAGGTTCCTAAGCACAAGAACAATTGCAAATGTGGTTCATAAGCATAAGATCTAGGGCAAAAGAGGTTGTTAAGTACATGAACAACGCCAATTGAGGTTGTTAAGCACACGAACAAGGTAAAACGAGGTTCATAAGCACAAGAACAAATGCAAACGAACTTCATAAGCACAAGATCAAGGGCAAAAAAGGTTGTTAAGCACACAAACAATGCCAATTGAGGTTGTTAAGCACACAAACAAGGGTACACGAGGTTGCTAAGCAGAAGAACAAATGCAAATGAGGTTCATAAGCACAAGATCAATGGCAAAAGAGGTGGTTAAGCACACGAACAACGCCAATTGAGGTTGTTAAGCACACAACCAAGAGAAAACGAGGTTCGTAAGTAAAAAGAACAATTGCACATGTGTTTCATGAGTAGAAGATCAAGGGCAAAAGAGGTTGTTAAGGACACGAACAACGCCAATTGAGGTTGTTAAGCACACGAACAAGGGAAAACGAGGTTCATAAACACAAGAACAAATGCAAACGAGCTTCAGAAGCACAAGATCAAGGGCAAAAGAGGTCGTTAAGCACACGAACAACGCTAGTTGAGGTTGTTAACCACACAAACAAGGGCAAACGAAGTTCCTAAGCACAAGAAGAAATGCAAACGAGATTCATAAGCACAAGATCATGGGCAAAAGAGGTTGTTAAGTACACGAACAACGCCAATTGAGGTTGTTACGAACACAAACAAGGGAAAGCGAGGTTCCTAAGAACAAGAACAAATGCAAACGAGGTTCGTACGCATAAGATCAAGGGCAAAAGAGGTTGTTAAGCACACGAACAACGCCAATTGAGATTGTTAAGCACACAAACAAGGGCAAACGAGGTTCCTAAGCACAATAACAAATGCAAAAGAGGTTGTTAAGCACACGAACACCGCCAATTGAGGTTGTTAAGCACACAAACAAGGGAAAACGAGGTTCCTAAGCACAAGAACAAATGCAAATGAGGTTCATAAGCTGATCAAGGGCAAAAAAGGTTGTTAAGCACACGAACAATGCCAATTGAGGTTGTTAAGCACACAACCAAGGAAAAACGAGGTTCGCAAGCAGAATAACAAATACAAATGAAGTTCATAAGCACAAGATCAAGGGCAAAAGATGTCGTTAAGCACACGAACAACGCCAATTGAGGTTGTTAAATACACAACCACGGGCTAACGAGGTTCCTAATCACAAGAACAAATGCAAATGAGGTTCACAAACACAAGATCAAGGGCAAAAGAGGTTGTTAAGCACACGAACAACGCCAATTGAGGTTGTTAAGCACACAACCAAGGAAAAACGATGTTCGCATGCAGAAGAACAAATGCAAATGAGGTTCATAAGCACAAGATGAAGGGCAAAAGATGTTGTTAAGCATACGAACAACGCCAATTGAGGTTGTTAAATACACAACCACGGGCTAACGAGGTTCCTAATCACAAGAACAAATGCAAATGAGGTTCATAAACACAAGATCAAGGGCAAAAGAGGTTGTTAAGCACACGAATAACGCCAATTGAGGTTGTTAAGCACACAAACAAGGGCAAACGAGGTTCCTATGTAGAAGAACAAATGCAAATGAGGTTCATAAACACAAGATCAAGGGCAAAAGAGGTTGTGAAGCACACGAACAAAGCGAATTATGGTTGTTAAGCACACAAACAAGGGCACATGAGGTTCCTAAGCCCAAGAACAAATGCAAATGAGATTCATAAGCACAAGATCAAGGGCAAAAGAGGTTGTTAAGCACAGGAACAACTCCAATTAAGGTTGTTAAGCACACAAACAACTGAAAACAAGATCCCTAAGCACAAGAACAAATGCAAATGAGGTTCATAGGCACAAGAGCAAGAGCAAGAGCAAAGAGGTTATTAGGTACATGAACAACGTCAATTGAGGTTGTTAAACACACAAACAAGGGCAAACGAGGTTCCAAGAACAAGAATAAATGTAAATCAGATTCATAAGCAAAAGAGCAAGGGTAAAAGAGGTTATTAAGCACACGAACAATGCCAATTGAAGTTGTTAAACACACAAACAAGGGCAAACGAGGTTCCAAGAACAAGAATAAATGCAAATGAGGTTCATAGGCACAACATGAAGGGCAATAGTGGTCGTTAAGCACACGAACAACGCCAGTTGAGGTTGTTAAGCACACAAACAAGGGCAAACGAGATTCCTAAGCACAAAAAGAAATGCAAACGAGGTTCATAAGCACAATATCAAGTACAAAAGAGGTTGTTAAACACACGAACAACGCCAATTGAGATTGTTAAGCAAAAGAACAAACGGAAATGAAGTTCCTAAGCACAAGAACAAATGGAAATGAGGTTCATAAGCACAAGATCAAGGGCAAAAGAGGTTGTTAAGCACACGAACCACGCCAATTGAGGTTGTTAAGCACACAAACAAGGGCAAACGAGGTTCCTACGCACAAGAACAAATGGAAATGAGGTTCATAAGCACAAGATGAAGGGCAAAAGAGGTTATTAAGCACACGAATAATGCCAATTGAGGTTGTTAGGCACACAAACAAGGGCAAACGAGATTCTTAAGCACAAGATAAATTGCAAATGAGGTTCATAAGCATAAGATCAAGGGCAATAGAGATTCTCAAGTATACGAACACTGCCAAATGAGGTTGTTAAGCACACAAACAACGGCAAACGAGGTTCCTGAGCACAGGAACTAATGTAAACGAGGTTCATAAGCACAAGATCATGTACAAAAGAGGTTGTTAAACACACGAACAACGCCAATTGAGGTTGTTAAGCTTACAAACAAGGGAAACGAGGTTCCCAAGCACAAGAACAAATGCAAATGAAGTTCATAAGCACAAGATCAAGTGCAAATGAAATTGTTAAGGACACAAACCACGCCAATAGAGGTTGTTAAGCACACAAACAAGGGCAAACGAGGTTCCCAAGCACAGGAACAAATGAAAATGAGGATCATAAGCACAAGATTAAGGGCAAAAGAGGTTGTTAAGCAGACGAACCACCCCAATTGAGGTTGTTAAGCACACAAACAAGGGCAAACGAGGTTCCTAAGCACAAAAACAAATGCAAATGAAGTTCATAACCACAAGATCAAGGGCAAAAGAGGTTGTTAAGCACACGAACAATGCCAATTGAGGTTGTAAAGCACACAAACAAGGGCAAACGAGGTTGATAAGGACAATAACTAATGCAAATGTGGTTCATCAGCACAAGATCAATGGGAAAGGAGGTTGTTAACTGCACGAACCACGCCAATTGAGGTTGTTAAGCTCACCAACAAGGGGAAACGAGGTTCATTAGCACGAAATCCAGTATAAAAGAGGTTGTTAAGCACACGAACAACGCCTATTGAGGTTGTTAAGCAAACAAAAATGGCAAATGAGGTTCTATAGCAGAAGAACAAATACAAATGAGGTTTATCAGCACAAGATCAAGTGCAAAAGAGGTTATTAAGCACACGAACAACGCCAATTGAGGTTGTTAAACACACAAACTAGGGCAAACGAGGTTCCTAAGCACAATAATAAATTCAAAAGAGGTTCATAAGAACAAGATCAAGGGCAAAAGATATTGTTAAGGACACGAAAATGCCAATTGAGGTTGTTCAGCACACAAATAAGAGGTTGTTAAGCACACGAACAACGCCAATTGAGGTTGTTAAGCACACAAACGAGGTTATTAAGCACAGGAACAACGCCAATTGAGGTTGTTAATCACACAAACAACTCAAAACAAGGTTCCTAAGAACAAGAACAAATGCAAATGAGATTCATAAGCACAAGATCAAGGGCAAAAGAGGTTGTTAAGCACACGAACAACGCCAATTGAGATTGTTTAGCACACGACCAATAGAAAACGAGGTTCCTATGCACAAGAACAAATGCAAATGAAGTTCATAAGCACAAGATCAAGGGCAAAAGAGGTTGTTAACCACACGAACAACGCCAACTGAGGTTGTTAAGCACACAAACAAGGGCAAACGAGGTTCCTAAGCACAAGATCAAATGCAAACGAGGTTCATAAGCACAAGATCAAGTATAAAAGAGGTTGTTAAGCGCACGAACAACGCCAATTGAGATTGTTAAGCACACAAACAATTGCAAACGAGGTTCGTTAGCAGAAGAACCAATGCAAATGAGGTCCATATGCACAAGATCAAGTGCAAAAGTGGTTATTAAGCACACGAACAACTCCAATTGAGGTTGTTAAACACACAAACATGGGCAAACGATGTTCCAAGCACAAGAGTAAATGCAAAAGAGGTTCATAAGAACAAGATCAAGGGCAACAGAGGTCGTTAAGCACACGAACAATGCTAGTTGAGGTTGTTAGGCATACAAACAAGGGCAAACGAGGTTCCTAAGCAGAAGAAGAAATGCAAACGAGGTTCCTAAGCTTAAGACCAAAGGCAAAAGAGCTTGTTAATCACACGAACAACGCCAATTGAGGTTGTTAAGCACACAAACAAGGGCAAACGAGGTTGCTAAGAACAAGAACTAAGGCAAATGAGGTTCATAAGCACAAGATCTTGGGCAAAAGAGGTTGTTAAGCACACGAACAACGCCAATTGAGATTGTTCAGCACACAACCAACATAAAACGAGGTTGCTAAGCACAAGAACAAATGCAAATGAATTTCATATGCACAAGGTCAAAGGCAAAAGAGGTTGTTAAGCACATGAACAACGCCAATTGAGGTTGTTAAGCACATAAACAAGGGCAAACGAGTTTCCTAAGCACAAGAATAAATGCAAATGACTTTCATAAGCACAAGATCAAGGGAAAAAGAGGTTCTTATGCACACGAACAATGCCAGTTGAGGTTTTTAGGCACACAAACAAGGGCAAACGAGGTTCCTAAGCACAAGGACAAATGCAAACGAGGTTCATAAGCACAATATCAAGTACAAAAGAGGTTGTTAAACACACGAACAACGCCAATTAAGATTGTTAAGCAAAAGAAAAAACAGAAATGAAGTTCCTAAGCACAAGAACAAATAGAAATGAGATTCATAGGCACAAGATGAAGGGCAAAAGAGGTTGTTAAGCACACAAACCACGCCAATTGAGGTTGTGAAGCACACAAACAAGGGCAAACGAGGTTCCTAAGTACAAGAACAAATGCAAATAAGGTTCATAAACACAAGATCAAGGGCAAAAGAGGTTGTAAAGCACACGAACAACGCCAACTGAGGTTGGTAAGCACACAAACAAGGGCAAACGAGGTTCCTGAGCACAAGAACTAATGCAAATGAGGTTCATAAACACAAGATCAAGGGCAAAAGAGGTCGTTAAGCACACGAACCACAACAATTGAGGTTGTTAGGTACAGAAACAAGGGCAAACGAGGTTCCTAAGCGCAATAATAAATGCAAATGTGGTTCATAAGCACAAGACCAAGGGCAAAAGAGGTTGTTATGCACATTATAAACGCCAATTGAGGTTGTTAAACACACAAACATAGGGCGAATGAGGTTCCAAGCACAAGAATAAATGCAAATGAGGTTGATAAGCACAAGATCAAGGGCAAAAGAGGTTTTTCAGCACACGAACAACGCCAGTTGAAGTTGTTACGCACACAAACAAAGGCAAACGAGGTTCCTACGGACAAGAAGAAGTGCAAACGAGGTTCATAAGCACAAGATCATTGGCAAAAGAGGCTGTTAAGCACACGAACAACGCCAGTTGAGGTTGCTAGGCACACAAACAAGGGCAAACGAGGTTCATCAACACAAGATTAAGGGCAAAAGAGGTTGTTAAGTACAAAAGAGGTTAGGAAACACAAGAACAAATGCAAATGAGGTTCATCAACACAAGATTAAGGGCAAAAGAGGTTGTTAAGTACACGAACAACGAAAATTGAGGTTGTTAAGCACACAAACATGGGCAAACGAGGTTGCTAAGAACAAGAACAAATACAAATGAGGTTCATAAGCACAAGATCAAGGGCAAAAGAGGTTGTTAAGCACACGAACAACGCCAATTGAGATTGTTAACCACACAACCAATAGAAAACGAGGTTCCTAAGCACAAGAACAAATGCAAATGAAGTTCATAAGCACAAGATCAAGGGCAAAAGAGGTTGTTAAGCACACGAACAACGCCAATTGAGGTTGTTAAGCACACAAACAAGGGCAAACGAGGTTCCTAAGCACAAGAACAAATGCAAATGAGGTTCATAAGCACAAGATCAAGAATAAAAGAGGTTGTTAAGCACACAAACAACACCAATTGAGATTGTTAAGCACACAACCAATAGAAAACGAGGTTCCTAAGCCCAAGAACAAATGCAAATGAAGTTCATAAGCACAAGATCAAGGGCAAAAGATGTTGTTAAGAACACGAACAACGCCAATTGAGGTTGTTAAGCACACAAACAAGGGCAAACGAGGTTCCTAAGCACAAGAACAAATGCAAATGATGTTTATAAACACAAGATCAAGGGCAAAAGAGGTTTTTAAGCACACGAACAACGCCAATTGAGGTTGTTAAGCTCAGAAACAAAGGCAAACGAGGTTGCTAAGAACAAGAACAAATGCAAATGAGGGTCATAAGCACAAGATCAAGGGCAAAAGAGGTTGTTAAGCGCACGAACAACGCCACTTGAGATTGTTAAACACACAACCAATAGAAAACGAGGTTCCTAAGCACAAGAACAAATGCAAATGAAGTTCACAAGCACAATATCAACGGCAAAAGAGGTTGTTAAGCACACGAACAACGCCAACTGAGGTTGGTAAGCACACAAACAAGGGCAAACGAGGTTCCTGAGCACAAGAACTAATGCAAATGAGGTTCATAAACACAAGATCAAGGGCAAAAGAGGTCGTTAAGCACACGAACCACAACAATTGAGGTTGTTAGGTACAGAAACAAGGGCAAACGAGGTTCCTAAGCGCAATAATAAATGCAAATGTGGTTCATAAGCACAAGACCAAGGGCAAAAGAGGTTGTTATGCACATTATCAACGCCAATTGAGGTTGTTAAACACACAAACATAGGGCGAATGAGGTTCCAAGCACAAGAATAAATGCAAATGAGGTTGATAAGCACAAGATCAAGGGCAAAAGAGGTTTTTCAGCACACGAACAACGCCAGTTGAAGTTGTTACGCACACAAACAAAGGCAAACGAGGTTCCTACGGACAAGAAGAAGTGCAAACGAGGTTCATAAGCACAAGATCATTGGCAAAAGAGGCTGTTAAGCACACGAACAACGCCAGTTGAGGTTGCTAGGCACACAAACAAGGGCAAACGAGGTTCATCAACACAAGATTAAGGGCAAAAGAGGTTGTTAAGTACAAAAGAGGTTAGGAAACACAAGAACAAATGCAAATGAGGTTCATCAACACAAGATTAAGGGCAAAAGAGGTTGTTAAGTACACGAACAACGAAAATTGAGGTTGTTAAGCACACAAACATGGGCAAACGAGGTTGCTAAGAACAAGAACAAATACAAATGAGGTTCATAAGCACAAGATCAAGGGCAAAAGAGGTTGTTAAGCACACGAACAACGCCAATTGAGATTGTTAACCACACAACCAATAGAAAACGAGGTTCCTAAGCACAAGAACAAATGCAAATGAAGTTCATAAGCACAAGATCAAGGGCAAAAGAGGTTGTTAAGCACACGAACAACGCCAATTGAGGTTGTTAAGCACACAAACAAGGGCAAACGAGGTTCCTAAGCACAAGAACAAATGCAAATGAGGTTCATAAGCACAAGATCAAGAATAAAAGAGGTTGTTAAGCACACAAACAACGCCAATTGAGATTGTTAAGCACACAACCAATAGAAAACGAGGTTCCTAAGCCCAAGAACAAATGCAAATGAAGTTCATAAGCACAAGATCAAGGGCAAAAGATGTTGTTAAGAACACGAACAACTCCAATTGAGGTTGTTAAGCACACAAACAAGGGCAAACGAGGTTCCTAAGCACAAGAACAAATGCAAATGATGTTTATAAACACAAGATCAAGGGCAAAAGAGGTTTTTAAGCACACGAACAACGCCAATTGAGGTTGTTAAGCTCAGAAACAAAGGCAAACGAGGTTGCTAAGAACAAGAACAAATGCAAATGAGGGTCATAAGCACAAGATCAAGGGCAAAAGAGGTTGTTAAGCGCACGAACAACGCCACTTGAGATTGTTAAACACACAACCAATAGAAAACGAGGTTCCTAAGCACAAGAACAAATGCAAATGAAGTTCACAAGCACAATATCAACGGCAAAAGAGGTTGTTAAGCACATGAACAACGCCAATTGAGGTTGTTAAGCACACAAACATGGGCAAACGAGGTTCCCAAGCACAAGAACAAATACAAATGATGTTTATAAACACAAGATCAAGGGCAAAATAGGTTGTTAAGCACACGAACTACGACAATTGAGGTTGTTAAGCACAGAAACAAGGGCAAACGAGGTTGCTAAGAACAAGAACAAATGCAAATGAGGTTCATAAGCATAAGATCAAGGGCGAAAGAGGTTGTTAAGCACACGAACAACGCCAATTGAGGTTGTTAAGCACACAAACAAGGGCAAACGAGGCTCCTAAGCACAAGAACAAATGCAAATGTGGTTCATAAACAAAAGTTCAAGGGCAAAAAAGGTTGTTAAGCACACGAACAACGCCAATTGAGGTTGTTACGCACACAAACAAGGGCAAACGAGGTTCCTAAGCACAAGAACAAATGGAAATGAGGTTCATAAGTCCAAGATCAAGGGCAAAAGAGGATGTTAAGCACACAAACCACGCCAATTCAGGTTGTTAAACACACAAACAAGGGCAAATGAGGTTCCTAAGCACAAGAACCAATGGAAATGAGGTTCATAACCACTAGATCAAGGGCAAAAGAGGTTCTTAAGCACACGAACCATGCCAATTGAGGTTGTTAAGCACACAAACAAGGGCGAACGAGGTTATTAAGCACAGGAACAACGCCAATTGAGGTTGTTAAGCACACAAACAACTCAAAACAAGGTTCCTAAGAACAAGAACAAATGCAAATGAGATTCATAAGCACAAGATCAAGGGCAAAAGAGGTTGTTAAGCACACGAACAACGCCAATTGAGATTGTTTAGCACATAACCAATAGAAAACGAGGTTCCTATGCACAAGAACAAATGCAAATGAAGTTCATAAGCACAAGATCAAGGGCAAAAGAGGTTGTTAAGCACACGAACAACGCCAACTAAGGTTGTTAAGCACACAAACAAAGGCAAACGAGGTTCCTGAGCACAAGAACTAATGAAAATAAGGTTCATAAGCACAAGATCAAGGGCAAAAGAGGTTGTTAAGCACACGAACCACGCCAATTTGGGATGTTAAGCACACAAACAAGTGCAAACGAGGTTGCTAATCACAAGATCAAATGCAAACGAGATTCATCACCACAAGATCAAGTATAAAAGAGGTTGTTAAGCACACGAACAACGCCAATTGAGGTTGTTAAGCACACAAACAATGGCAAAAGAGGTTCCTTAACAGAAGAACAAATGCAAATGAGTTTCATAAGCACAAGACCAAGTGCAAAAGAGGTTCTTAAGCACACGAACAATGCCAGTTGAGGTTGTTAAGCACACAAATAAGGGCAAACGTGGTTCCCAAGCACAAGAAGAAATCCAATCGAGGTTCATTAGCACAAGATCATGGGCAAAAGAGGTTGTTAAGCACACGAACAATGCCAATGGAACTTGTTAAGCACACAAACAAGGGAAAACGAGGTTCCTAAGCAAAAAAACAAATGCAAATGAGTTTCATAAGGACATGATCAAGGGCAAAAGAGGTTGTTATGCACACGAACAACGCCAATTGAGGTTGTTAAGCACACAAACAACGGTAAACAAGGTTTCCAAGGACAAGAACAAATGCAAATGAGGTTCATAAGCACAAGATCAAGGGCAGAAGAGGTTGTTAAGCACACGAACAACGCGAATTATGGTTGTTAAGCACACAAACAAGGGCAAACGAGGTTCCAAGCACAAGAATAAAGGCAAAAGAGGTTCATAAGCACAAGGGCAAGGGCAAAAGTGGTTATTATACACACGAACGACGCCAATTGAGTTTGTTAAACACACAAACAACTGAAAACAAGGTTCCTAAGCACAAGAACAAATGCGAATGAGGTTCATAAGCACAAGAGCAAGGGCAATAGAGGTTATTAAGCACACGAACAATGCCAATTGAGGTTGTTAAACACACAAACAAGGGCAAACGAGGTTCCAAGCACAAGAACAAATGCAAACGAGGTTCATAAGCACAAAATCAAGGGCAAAAGAGGTTGTTGAGCACACGAACAACGCCAATTGGGGTTGTTAAACTCACAAACAAGGGCAAACGAGGTTCCTAAGCACAATAATAAATGCAAATGAGGTTCATAAAAACAAGATCAAGGGCAAAAGTGATTGTTAAGAACACGAACAATGCCAATTGAGGTTGTTAAGCACACAACCAATAGAAAACGAGGTTCCCAAGCACAAGAACAAATGCAAATGAAGTTCATAAGCACAAGATCTAGGGCAAAAGACGTTGTTAAGCACACGAACAACGCCTATTGAGGTTGTTAAGCACACAAACAAGGTCAAACGAGGTTCCTAAGAACAAGAACAAATGCAAATGAGGTTCATAAACACAAGATCAAGGGCGAAAGATGTTGTTAAGCACACGAACAACGCCAATTGAGGTCATTAGTCACACAAACAATGACAAACGAGGTTCCTTAGCAGAAGAACAAATGCAAATGAGGTTCATAAGCACAAGATCAAGTGCAAATGAGGGTCTTAAGCACACGAACAACGCCAATTGAGGTTGTTAAACACACAAACAAGGGCAGACGAGGTTCCTAAGCACAAGAATAAATGCAAATGAGGTTCATAAGAACAAGATGAAGGGCAAAAGTGATTGTTAAGTACACGAACAATGCCAATTGAGGTAGCTAAGCACACAAATAAGGGCAAACGAGGTTCCTAAGCACAAGAAGAAATCCAAATGAGGTCCATTTGCACAAGATCTTGGGCAAAAGAGGTTGTTCAGCACACGAACTATGCCAATGGAGGTTGTTAAGCACACAAACAAGGGAAAATGAGGTTCCTAAGAACAAGAACAAATGCAAATGAGGTTCATAAGCACATGATCAAGGGCAAAAAAGGTTATTAAGCACACGAACAACGCCATTTGAGGTTGTTAAGCACACAAACAAGGGCAAACGTGGTTCCTAAGCACAAGAACAAAAGCAAAAGAGGTTCGTAAGCACAAGATCAAGGGTAAAATATGTTGTTTAGCAAACTAACAACGCCACTTGAGGTTGTTAAGCACACAAAGAAGGGCACACGAGGTTCCTAAGCACAAGAACAAATAGAAATATGGTTCATAAGCATAAGATCAAGGGCAAAAGAGGTTGTTAAGTACATGAACAATGCGAATTATGGTTGTTAAGCACACAAACTAGGGCAAACGAGGTTCCAAGCACAGGAATAAATTCAAATGAGGTTCACAAGCACAAGAGCAAGGGCAAAAGAGGCAACGCGAATTGAGTTTGTTAAACACACAAACAATTAAAAACGAGGTTCCTAAACACAAGAACAAATGCAAACAAGGTTCATAAGTACAATATCAAGGGCAAAATAGGCTGTTAAGCACACGAACAACGCCAATTGAGGTTGTTAAGCACACAAACAAGGGTAAACGAGGTTCCTAAGCACAAGAACAAATGGAAATGAGGTTCATAAGCACAAGATCTAGGGAAAAAGAGGTTGTTAGGCACACAAACAAGGGAAAATGAGGTTCCTAAGCATAAGAACAAATGTAAAAGAGGTTCATAAGCATAAGATCAAGGGCGAAAGAGGTTGTTAAGTACACGAACAACGCTAATTGAGGTTGTTAAGCACACAAACATAGGAAAACGAGGTTCCTAAGCACAAGAACAAATGCAAACGAGGTTCATCAGCACAAGACCAAAGGCAAAAGAGCTTGTTAAGCACACGAACAACGCCAAATGAGGTTATTAAGCACACAAACAAGGGCAAACGAGGTTGCTAAGAACAAGAACAAATGCAAATGAGGTTCATAAGCACAAGATCAAGGGCAAAAGAGGTTCTTAAGCACACGAACAACGCCAATTGAGATTGTTAAGCACCCAACCAATAGAAAACGAGGTTCCTAAGCACAAGAACAAATGCAAATGAAGTTCATAAGCACAAGATCAAGGGCAAAAGAGGGTGTTAAGCACACGAACAACGCCAACTGAGGTTGTTAAGCACACAAACAAGGGCAAACGAGGTTCCTAAGCACAAGAACAAATGCAAAAGAGGTTCATAAACACAACATCAAGGGCAAAAGAGGTTGTTAAGCACACGAACAACGCCAATTGAGGTTGTCAACCACATAAACAAGGGCAAACGAGGTTCCTAAGCACAAGAACAAATGAAAACGAGATAAATAAGCACAAGATCAAGGGCAAAAGAGGTTGTTAAGCACAAAAACCACGCCAATTGAGGTTGTTAAACACACAAACAAGGGCAAAAGAGGTTCCTAAGCTCAAGAACAAATGGAAATGAGGTTCATAACCACAAGATCAAGGGCAAAAGAGGTTGTTAAGCACACGAACCACGCCACCTGAGATTGTTAAGCAGACATACAAGTGCAAACGAAGTTCCTAAGCACAAGAACAATTGCAAATGAGGTTCATAAGCATAAGATCAAGGGCAAAACAGATTCTTATGTATACGAACACCGCCAAATGAGGTTGATAAGCTGAAGACCAAGGGCAAAAGAGGTTGTTAAGCACACGAACCACGCCAATTGAGGTTGTTAAGCACACAAACAAGGGCAAACGAGGTTCCTAAGCACAAGATGAAATGCAAACGAGGTTCATAAGCACAAGATCAAGTATAAAAGAGGTTGTTAAGCGCACGAACAACGCCAATTGAGATTGTTAAGCACACAAACAATTGCAAACGAGGTTCGTTAGCAGAAGAACCAATGCAAATGAGGTCCATAAGCACAAGATCAAGTGGAAAAGTGGTTATTAAGCACACGAACAACGCCAATTGAGGTTGTTAAACACACAAACAAGGGCAAACGAGGTTCCAAGCACAAGAGTAAATGCAAAAGAGGTTCATAAGCACAAGATCAAGGACAACAGAGGTCGTTAAGCACACGAACAATGCTAGTTGAGGTTGTTAGGCATACAAACAAGGGCAAACGAGGTTCCTAAGCAGAAGAAGAAATGCAAACGAGGTTCCTAAGCTTAAGACCAAAGGCAAAAGAGCTTGTTAATCACACGAACAACGCCAATTGAGGTTGTTAAGCACACAAACAAGGGCAAACGAGGTTGCTAAGAACAAGAACTAAGGCAAATGAGGTTCTTAAGCACAAGATCTTGGGCAAAAGAGGTTGTTAAGCACACGAACAACGCCAATTGAGATTGTTCAGCACACAACCAACATAAAACGAGGTTGCTAAGCGCAAGAACAAATGCAAATGAAGTTCATATGCACAAGGTCAAAGGCAAAAGAGGTTGTTAAGCACATGAACAACGCCAATTGAGGTTGTTAAGCACATAAACAAGGGCAAACGAGGTTCCTAAGAACAAGAATAAATGCAAATGAGTTTCGTAAGCACAAGATCAAGGGAAAAAGAGGTTGTTAAGAACACGAACAATGCCAGTTGAGGTTGTTAGGCACACAAACAAGGGCAAACGAGGTTCCTAAGCACAAGGACAAATGCAAACGAGGTTCATAAGAACAATATCAAGTACAAAAGAGGTTGTTAAACACACGAACAACGCCAATTGAGATTGTTAAGCAAAAGAACAAACGGAAATGAAGTTCCTAAGCACAAGAACAAATAGAAATGAGGTTCATATGCACAAGATCAAGGGCAAAAGAGGTTGTTAAGCACACAAACCACGCCAATTGAGGTTCTTAAGCACACAAACAAGGGCAAACGAGGTTCCTAAGCACAAGAACAAAAGCAAATAAGGTTCATAAACACAAGATCAAGGGCAAAAGAGGTTGTAAAGCACACGAACAACGCCAACTGAGGTTGGTAAGCACACAAACAATGGCAAACGAGGTTCCTGAGCACAAGAACTAATGCAAATGAGGTTCATAAACACAAGATCAAGGGCAAAAGATATCGTTTAGCACACGAACCACGACAATTGATGTTGTCAGGCACAGAAAGAAGAGCAAACGAGGTTCCTAAGCACAATAATAAATGCAAATGTGGTTCATAAGCACAAGACCAAGGGCAAGAGAGGTTGTTATGCACATTATCAACTCCAATTGAGGTTGTTAAACACACAAACATGGGGCGAATGAGGTTCCAAGCACAAGAATAAATGCAAATGAGGTTGATAAGCACAAGATCAAGGGCAAAAGAGGTCTTTCAGCACACGAACAACGCCAGTTGAAGTTGTTGCGCACCCAAACAAGGGCAAACGTGGTTCCTACGCACAAGAAGAAATGCAAACGAGGTTCATAAGCACAAGATCATTGGCAAAAGAGGCTATTAAGCACACGAACAACGCCAATTGAGGTCGCTAGGCACACAAACAAGGGCAAACGAGGTTCCTAAACACAAGAACAAATGCAAATGAGGTTCATCAACACAAGATTAAGGGCAAAAGAGGTTGTTAAGTACACGAACAACGCGAATTGAGGTTGTTAAGCACACAAACATGGGCAAACGAGGTTGCTAAGAACAAGAACAAATACAAATGAGGTTCATAAGCACAAGATCAAGGGCAAAAGAGGTTGTTAAGCACACGAACAATGCCAATTGAGATGTTAACCACACAACCAATAGAAAAAGAGGTTCCTAAGCACAAGAACAAATGCAAATGAAGTTCATAAGCACAAGATCAAGGGAAAAAGAGGCTGTTAAGCACACGAACAACGCCAATTGAGGTTGTTAAGCACACAAACAAGGGCAAACGAGGTTCCTAAGCACAAGAACAAATGCAAATGAGGTTCATAAGCACAATATCAAGAATAAAAGAGGTTGTTAAGCACACAAGCAATGCCAATTGAGATTGTTAAGCACACAACCAATAGAAAACGAGGTTCCTAAGCACAAGAACAAATGCAAATGAAGTTCACAAGCACAATATCAAGGGCAAAAGAGGTTGTTAAGCACACGAACAACGCCAATTGAGGTTGTTAAGCACACAAACAAGGGAAAACGAGGTTCCTAAGCACAAGAACAAATGCAAATGATGTTTATAAACACAAGATCAAGGGCAAAATAGGTTTTTAAGCACACGAACTACGCCAATTGAGGTTGTTAAACACACAAACAAGGGCAAACGAGGTTCCTAAGCACTAGAATAAATGCAAATGAGGTTCATAAGAGCAAGATCAAGGCCAAAAGAGATTGTTAAGTACACGAAGAATGCCAATTGAGGTCGTTAAGCACACAAATAAGGGCAAACGAGGTTCCTAAGCACAAGAATAAATCCAAATGAGGTTCATTAGCACAAGATCATGGGCAAAAGAGGTTGTTAAGCACACAAACAATGGAGGTTGTTAAGCACACGAACAATGCCAACGGAGGTTGTTAAGCACACAACCAAGGAAAAACGAGGTTCCTAAGCACAAGAACAAATGCAAATGAGGTTCATAAGCACAAGATCAAGGGGAAAAGATGTTGTTAAGCACACGAACAACGCTAATTTAGGTTGTTAAGTACACAAACAAGGGCAAACGAGGTTCCTAAACACAAGAACAAATGGAAATGAGGTTCATAAGCAGAAGATCATATGCAACACAGGTTGTCAACCACACGAACAACGCGAATTATGGTTGTTAAGCACAGAAACAATGGCAATTGAGGATCCAAGCAATATAATAATTGCAAATGAGGTACATAAGCACAAGAGCAAGGGCAAAAGATGTTATTAAGCACACGAACAACGCCAATTGAGTTTGTTAAACACACAAACAACTGGTAAGAAGGTTCATAAGCACAAGAACAAATGCGAATGAGGTTATTTTACACACGAACAACGCCAATTGAGGTTGGTAAACACACAAACAAGGACAAACGAGGTTCCAACCACAAAAATAAATGCAAATGATGTTCATAAGCACAAGAGCAAGGGGAAAAGAGGTTGTTAAGCACATGAACAACGCCAATTGAGGTTGTTAAGCACACCAACAACTGAAAACAATGTTCCTCAGCACAAGAAGAAATGCAAATGAGGTTCATAAGCATAAAAGCAAGGGCAAAAGAGGTTATTAAGCACACGAACAACGCCAATTGAGGTTGGTAAATACACAAACAAGGGTAAACGAGGTTCCAAGGACAAGAATGAATGCAAATGAGGTTCATAAGCACAAGATCAAGGGCAAAAGATGTCGTTAAGCACACGAACAACGCCAGTTGAGGTTGTTAAGCACACAAACACGGGCAAACGAGGTTCCTAAGCACAAGAAGAAATGCAAACGAGGTTCATCAGCACATGATCATGGGAAAAAGAAGTTGTTAAGCACACGAACAACGCTAATTGAGGTTGTTAGGCACACAAACAAGGGAAAACGAGGTTCCCAAGCAGAAGAACAAATGCAAATGAGATTCATAAGCACACGATCAAGGGCAAAAGAGGTTGTTAAGGGCACGAACAACGCCAATTGAGGTTGTTAAGCACACAAACAAGGGCAAACGAGGTTCCTAAGCACAAGAACAAATGCAAATGAGGTTCATAAGCACAAGATCAACGGCAAAAGAGGTTGTTAAGCGCACGAACAACACGAATTGAGATTGTTAAGCACACAACCAATAGAAAACGAGGTTCCTAACCACAAGAATAAATGCAAATGAGGTTCATAAGCACAAGATCAAGGGCAAAGGAGGTTGTTAAGCACACGAACAACGCCAATTGAGGTTGTTAAGCACACAAACAAGGGCAAACGAGGTTCCTAAGCACAAGAACAAATGCAAATGAGGTTCATAAGCACAAGATCAAAGGCAAAAGAGATTGTTAAGTGCCCGAACAACGCCAATTGAGGTTGTTAAGCACACAACCAAGGGAAAACGAGGTTCCTAATCACAAGAACAATTGCAAAGGAGGTTCATAAGCATAAGATCAAGATCAAACGAGATTCTTAAATACATGAACGCCGCCAAATGAAGTTGTTAAGCCCACAAACAAGGGTAAACGAGGTTCCGAAGCGCAAGAACAAATGGAAAGGAGGTTCATAAGCACAAGATAAAGGGCAAAAGAGGCTGTTAAGCACACAAACAAGGGCAAACGAGGTTCCTAAGCACAAGAAGAATTGCAAATGAGGTTCATAAGCATAATATCAAGGGAAAAAGAGATTCTTAAGTACACGAACACCGCCAAATGAGGTTGTTAAGCACACAAAAAAGGGCAAACGAGGATCCTTAGCTGAAGAACAAATGCAAATGAGGTTCATAAGCACAAGATCAAGTGCAAAAGTGGTTATTATGCAAACGAACAACGCCAATTAAGGTTGGTAAAGACAAACAAGGGCAAACGAGGTTCCTAAGCACTAGAATAAATGCAAAAGAGGTTGTTAAGCACACGAACAATGCCAATTGAGGTTGTTAAGCGCACAAATAAGTCAAACGAGGTTCCTAAGCTCAATAAAAAATCCAAATGAGGTTCATTAGCACAATATCATAGGCAAAGGAGGCTGTTAAGCACACGAACAACGCCAATTGAGGTTGTTAAGCACACAAACAAGGGCAAACGAGGTTCCTAACCACAAGAACAAATGCAAATGGGGTTCATAAGGACAAGATCAAGGGCAAAAGAGGTTGTTAAGCCCACGAACAACACCAATTGAGGATGTTAAGCAAACAAACAAGGGCAAATGAGGTTCCTAAGCACAAGAACAAATGCAAAAGAGGTTCCTAAGCACAAGAACAAATGCAAACGAGGTTCCAAAGCACAAGAACAAATGCAAACGAGGTTCATAAGCACACGATCAAGTACAAAAGTGGTTGTTAAATACACTAACAACGCCAATTGAGATTGTTAAGCACACAAACAAGGGCAAACGAGGTTTCTAAGCACAAGAACTAATGCAAACGAGGTTCATAAGCACAAGATCAAGTACAAAAGAGGTTGTTAAGCACACGAACAACGCCAATTGAGGTTGTTAAGCACACAAGCAATGGCAAACGAGGTTCCTAAGCACAAGAATAAATTCAGATGGGGTTCATAAGCACAAGACCAAGGGCAAAAAAGGTTATTAAGCACACGAACAACGCCAATTGAGGTTTGTTAAACACACAAACAAGGGTAAACGAGGTTCCAGGCACAAGAATAAATGCAAATGAGGTTCATAAGCACAAGATCAAGGGCAAAAGAGGTTGTTAAGCACACGAACAACGCCAGTTGAGGTTGTTAAGCACACAACCAAGGGAAAATGAGGTTCATAAGCACATGAACAAATGCAAACGAGGTTCATAAGCACAAGATCAAGTATAAAAGATGTTGTTAAGGACACGAACAACGCCAATTGAGGTTGTTCAGCACATAAACAAGGGCAAACGACGTTCCTTAGCAGAAGAACAAATGCAAATGAGGTTCATAAGCACAAGATCAAGTGCATAAGAGGTTATTAAGCACACGAACAACGCCAATTGAGGTTATTAAACACACAAACAATGGCAAACGTGGTTCCTAAGCACAAGAATAAATGCAAATGAGGTTCATAAGAACAAGATCAAGGGCAAAAGAGATTGTTAAGTACACGAACAATGCCAATTGAGGTTGTTAAGCACACATATAATGGCAAACGTGGTTCCTAAGCACAAGAAGAAATCCAAATGAGGTTCATTAGCACAAGATGATGGGCAAAAGAGGTTGTTAAGCACACAAATAATGGAGGTTGTTAAGCACACGAACAATGCCAACGGAGCTTGTTCAGCACACAACCAAAGGAAAACGAGGTTCCTAAGCACAAGAACAAATGCAAATGAGGTTCATAAGCACATGATCAAGGGCAAAAGAGGTTGTTAAGCACACGAACAATGCCAATTGATGTTGTTAAGCACACAAACAAGGGCAAACGAGGTTCCTAAGCACAAGAACAAATACAAATAAGGTTCATAAACACAAGATCATGGGCAAAAGAGGTTGTTAAGCATACGAACAACGCCAATTGAGGTTGGTAAATACACAAACAAGGGCAAACGAGGTTCTGAGCACAAGAATAAATGCAAATGAGGTTCATAAGCACAAGATCTTGGCAAAAGATGTCGTTAAGCACACGAACAACGCTAGTTGAGGTTGTTAAACACACAAACACGGGCAAAATGAGGTTCCTAAGCACAAGAAGAAATGCAAACGAGGTTCATCAGCACAAGATCATGGGCACAAGAGGTTGTTAAGCACACGAACAACGCCAATTGAGGTTGTTAGGCACACAACTAATTGAAAATGAGGTTCCTAAGCAGAAGAACAAATGCAAATGAGATTCATAAGCACAAGATCAAGGGCAAAATAGGTTGTTAAGCACACGAACAACGCCAATTGAGATTGTTAAGCTCACAACCAATAGAAAACGAGGTTCCTAAGTAGAAGAACAAATGCAAATGAGGTTCATAAGCACAAGATCAAGGGCGAAAGAGGTTGTTAAGCAGACGAACCACGCCAGTTGAGGTTGTTAAGCACACAAAGAAGGGTAAACGAGGTTCCTAAGCATAAGTACAAATGGAAATGAGGTTCATAAGCACAAGATCAACGGCAAAAGAGGTTGTTAAGCACACGGACCACGCCAATTAAGGTTGTTGAGCACACAAACAAGGGCAAACGAGGTTCCTAAGCACAAGAACAATTGGAAATGAGGTTCATAAGCACAAGATCATGGGCAAAAGAGGTTGTTAAGCGCACGAACAACGCCAATTAAGGTTGTTAGGCACACAAAGAAGGGAAAATGAGGTTCCTCAGCATAAGAACAAATGCAAATGAGGTTCATAAGCATAAGATCAAGGGCAAAAGAGGTTGTGAATTACACGAACAACGCCAATTGAGGTTGTTACGCACACAATCAAGGGAAAACGAGGTTCCTAAGCACAATAACAAATGCAAACGAGGTTCATAAGCACAAAATCAAGGGCAAAAGAGGTTGTTAAGCACACGAACAACGTCAATTGAGGTTGTTAATCCCACAAACAATGGCAAACGAGGTTCCTAAGAATAAAAACAAATGTAAATGAGGTTCATAAGCACAAGATTAAGGGCAAAAGAAGTTGTTAAGCACACGAACAACGCCAATTGAGATTGTTGAGCACACAACCCATAGAAAACGAGGTTCCTAAGCACAAGAACAAATGCAAATGAAGTTCATAAGCACAAGATCTAGGGCAAAAGTTGTTGTTAAGCACACGAACAACGCCAACTGAGGTTGTTAAGCACACAAACAAGGGCAAACGAGGTTCCTAAGCACAAGAAAAAATGCAAATGAGGTTCATAAGAACAAGATCAAGGGCAAAAGAGATTGTTAAGTAGACGAACAAAGCCAATTGAGGTAGTTAAGCACACAAATAAGGGCAAACAAGGTTCCTAAGCACAAGAAGAAATCCAAATGCGGTCCATTTGCACAAGATCGAGGGCAAAAGAGGTTGTTCAGCACACGAACAATGCCAATGGAGGTGGTTTAGCACACAAACAAGGGAAAATGAGGTTCCTAAGAACAATAATAAATGAAAATGAGGTTCATAAGCACATGATCAAGGGCAAAAGAGGTTATTAAGCACACGAACAACGCCAATTGAGGTTGTTAAGCACACAAACAAGGGCAAACGAGGTTCCTAAGCACAAGAACAAAAGGAAATGACGTTCAAAAGCATAAGATCAAGGGCAAAAGAGGTTGTTAAGCACACGAACAACGCGAATTATGGTTGTTAAGCACACAAACAAGGGCAAACGAGGTTCCAAGCACAGGAATAAATTCAAATGAGGTTCATAAGCACAAGAGCAAGGGCAAAAGAGGCAACGCGAATTGAGTTTGTTAAACACACAAACAACTGAAAACGAGGTTCCTAAGCACAAGAT
The DNA here is from genome assembly GCA_964058825.1 of Carex arenaria. Taxonomy (NCBI): domain Eukaryota; kingdom Viridiplantae; phylum Streptophyta; class Magnoliopsida; order Poales; family Cyperaceae; genus Carex; species Carex arenaria. The sequence continues at coordinate 121,315 of CAXKVW010000095.1, read as the reverse complement.
CATGGGCAAAAGAGGTTGTTAAGCACACGAACAACGCCACTTGAGGTTGTTAAGCACACAAACAAGGGTAAACAAGGTTCCTATGCACAAGAACAAATGGAAATGAGGTTCATAAGCACAAGATCAAGGGAAAAAGAAGTTGTTAGGCACACAAACAAGGAAAAATGAGGTTCCTAAGCATAAGAACAATTGCAAAAGAGGTTCATAAGCATAAGATCAAGGGCGAAAGAGGTTGTTAAGTACACGAACAACGCTAATTGAGGTTGTTAAGTACACAAACAAGGGAAAACGAGGTTCCTAAGCACAAGAACAAAAGCAAACGAGGTTCATAAGCACAAGACCAAGGGCAAAAGAGCTTGTGAAGCACACGAACAACGCCAAATGAGGTTGTTAAGCACATAAACAAGGGCAAACGAGGTTGCAAAGAACAAGAACAAATGCAAATGAGGTTCATAAGCACAAGATCAACTGCAAAAGAGGTTGTTAAGCACACGAACAACTCCAATTGAGATTGTTAAGCACCCAACCAATAGAAAACGAGTTTCCTAAGCACAAGAACAAATGCAAATGAAGTTCATAAGCACAAGATCATGGGAAAAAGGGGTTGTTAAGCACACGAACAACGCCAACTAAGGTTGTTAAGCACACAAACAAGGGCAAACGATGTTTCTAAGCACAAGAACAAATGGAAATGAGGTTCATAAACACAAGAGGAAGGGCAAAAGAGGTTGTTAAGCACACGAACAACGCCAATTGAGGTTGTTAACCACACAAACAAGGGCAAACGAGGTTCCTAAGCACAAGAACAAATGAAAACGAGATTTATAAGCACAAGATCAAAGGCAAAAGAGGTTGTTAAGCACACAAACCACACCAATTGAGGATGTTAAACACACAAACAAGGGCAAATGAGTTCTTAAGCACCAGAACAAATGGAAATGAGGATCATAACCACAAGATCAAGGGCAAAAGAGGTTGTTAAGCACACGAACCACGCCACCGGAGGTTGTTAAGCAGACAAACAAGTGCAAACGAAGTTCCTAAGCACAAGAACAATTGCAAATGAGGTTCATAAGCATAAGATCAAGGGCAAAACAGATTCTTATGTATACGAACACCGCCAAATGAGGTTGTTAAGCACACAAACAAGGGCAAACGAGGTTCCTGAGCACAAGAACTAATGCAAATGAAGTTCGTAAGCTGAAGATCAATGGCAGAAGAGGTTGTTAAGCACACGAACCACGCCAATTGAGGTTGTTAAGCACACAAACAAGGGCAAACGAGGTTCCTAAGCACAAGATCAAATGCAAACGAGGTTCATAAGCACAAGATCAAGTATAAAAGAGGTTGTTAAGCGCACGAACAACGCCAATTGTGATTGTTAAGCACACAAACAATTGCAAACGAGGTTCCTTAGTAGAAGAACCAATGCAAATGAGATACATAAGCACAAGATCAAGTGCAAAAGTTGTTATTAAGCACACGAACAACGCCAATTGAGGTTACTAAACACCCAAACAAGGGCAAACGAGGTACGAAGCACAAGAATAAATAAAAATGAGGTCATAAGCACAAGATCAAGGGCAACAGAGGTCGTTAAGCACACGAACAATGCTAGTTGAGGATGTTAGGCACACAAACAAGGGTAAACGAGGTGCCTAAGCAGAAGAAGAAATGGAAACGAGGTTCATAAGCTTAAGACCAAGGGCAAAAGAGCTTGTTAAGCACACGAACAACGGCAATTGAGGTTGTTAAGCAGACAAACAAGGGCAAACGAGGTTACTAAGAACAAGAATAAATGGAAATGAGGTTCATAAGCACAAGATCAAGGGCAAAAGAGGTTGTTAAGCACACGAACAATGCTAGTTGAGGTTGTTAGTCACACAAACATGGGTAAACGAGGTTCATAAGCACAAGAACAAATGCAAACGAGGTTCATAAGCACAATATGAAGTACAAAAGAGGTTGTTAAACACACGAACAACGCCAATTGAGATTGTTAAGCAAAAGAACAAATGGAAATGAAGTTCCTAAGCACAAAAACAAATGGAAATGAGGTTCATAAGCACATGATCAAGGGCAAAAGAGGGTGTTAAGCACACGAACCACGCCAATTGAGGTTGTCAAACACACAAACAAGGGCAAACGAGGTTCCTAAGCAGAAGAACAAATGGAAATGAGGTTCAAATGCACAAGATCAAGGGAAAAAGAGGTTGTTAAGCACACAAACCACGGCAATTGAGGTTGTTAAGAACAGAATTAACGGCAAACGAGGTTCCTAAGCACAAGAACAAATGCAAATAAGGTTCATAAACACAAGATCAAGGGCAAAAGAGGTTGTTAAGCACACAAACAACAACAACTGAGGTTGGTAAACACAAATAAGGGCAAACGAGGTTCCTGAGCACAAGAACTAATGCAAATGAGGTTCATAAACACAAGATCAAGGGCAAAAGAGGTTGTTAAGCACACGAACAACGCCAATTGAGGTTGTTAAGCACACAAACAAGGGCAAACGTGGTTGCTAAGAACAAGAACAAATGCAAATGAGGTTCATAAGCACAAGATCAATGGCAAAAGAGGTCGTTAAGCCCACGAACAACGCCAATTGAGATTGTTAAGCACACAACCAATGGAAAACGAGGTTCCTAAGCACATGAACAAATGCAAATGAAGTTCATAAGCACAAGATCAAGGGCAAAAGAGATTGTTAAGCACACGAACAACGCCAATTGAGGTTGTTAAGCACACAAACATGGGCAAACGAGGTTCCTAAGCACAAGAACAAATGCAAATGAGGTTCATAAGCACAAGATCAAGGGCAAAAGAGGTTGCTAAGCACACAAACAACGCCAATTGAGATTGTCCAGCACACAACTAATTGAAAACGAGGTTCCTAAGCTCAAGAACAAATGCAAATGAAGTTCATAAGCACAATATCAAGGGGAAAAGAGGTTGTTAAGCACACGAACAACGCCAATTGAGATTGTTAAGCACACAACCAATAGAAAACGAGGTTCCTAAGTAGAAGAACAAATGAAAATGTGGTTCATAAGCACAAGATCAAGGGCGAAAGAGGTTGTTAAGCAGACGAACCACGCCAGTTGAGGTTGTTAAGCACACAAAGAAGGGTAAAGGAGGTTCCTAAGCACAAGTACAAATGGAAATGAGGTTCATAAGCACAAGATCAACGGCAAAAGGGGTTGTTAAGCACACGAACCACGTCACTTGAGGTTGTTGAGCACACAAACAAGGGCAAACGAGGTTCCTAAGCACAAGAACAATTGGAAATGAGGTTCATAAGCACAAGATCATGGGCAAAAGAGGTTGTTAAGTGCACGAACAACGCTAATTAAGGTTGTTAGGCACACAAAGAAGGGAAAACGAGGTTCCTCAGCATAAGAACAAATGCAAATGAGGTTCATAAGCATAAGATCAAGGGCAAAAGAGGTTGTGAATTACACGAACAACGCCAATTGAGGTTGTTACGCACACAATCAAGGGAAAACGAGGTTCCTAAGCACAATAACAAATGCAAACGAGGTTCATAAGCTCAAAATCAAGGGCAAAAGAGGTTGTTAAGCACACAAACAACGTCAATTGAGGTTGTTAATCACACAAACAAGGGCAAACGAGGTTCCTAAGAATAAAAACAAATGTAAATGAGGTTCATAAGCACAAGATTAAGGGCAAAAGAAGTTGTTAAGAACACGAACAACGCCAATTGAGATTGTTGAGCACACAACCAATAGAAAACGAGGTTCCTAAGCATAAGAACAAATGCAAATGAAGTTCATAAGCACAAGATCTAGGGCAAAAGTTGTTGTTAAGCACACGAACAACGCCAACTGAGGTTGTTAAGCACACAAACAAGGGCAAACGAGGTTTCTAAGCACAAGAACAAATGCAAATGAGGTTCATAAACACAAGATCAAGGGCAAAAGATGTTGTTAAGCACACGGACAACGCCAATTGAGGTCGTTAGGCACACAAACAGTGGCAAACGAATTTCCTTAGCGGAAGAACAAATGCAAACGAGATTTATAAGCACATGATCAAGGGCAAAAGAGGTTGTTAAGCACACAAAACCACACCAATTGAGGATGTTAAACACACAAACAAGGGCAAATGAGTTCTTAAGCACCGGAACAAATGGAAATGAGGTTCATAACCACAAGATCAAGGGCAAAATAGGTTGCTAAGCACACGAACCACGCCACCTGATGATGTTAAGCAGACAAACAAGTGCAAACGAAGTTCCTAAGCACAAGAACAATTGCAAATGAGGTTCATAAGCATAAGATCAAGGGCAAAACAGATTCTTATGTATACGAACACCGCCAAATGAGGTTGTTAAGCACACAAACAAGGGCAAACGAGGTTGCTAAGAACAAGAACAAATGCAAATGAGGATCATAAGCACAAGATCAAGGGCAAAAGAGGTCGTTAAGCGCACGAAAAACGGCAATTGAGATTGTTAAGCACACAACCAATAGAAAACGAGGTTCCTAAGCACAAGAACAAATGCAAATGAAGTTCATAAGCACAAGATCAAGGGCAAAAGAGGTTGTTAAGCACACGAACAACGCCAATTGAGGTTGTTCAGCACACAAACAAGGGCAAACGAGGTTCCTAAGCACAAGAACAAATGCAAATGAGGATCATAAGCACAAGATCAAGGGCAAAAGAGGTTGTTCTGCACACGAACAACGCCAATTGAGATTGTTAAGCACACAACCAATAGAAAACGGGGTTCCTAAGCACAAGAACAAATGCAAATGAAGTTCATAAGCACAAGATCAAGGGAAAAAGAGGTTGTTAAGCACACGAACAACGCCAATTGTGGTTGTGAAGCACACAAACAAGGGCAAACGAGGTTCCTAAGCACAAGAACAAATGCAAATGATGTTTATAAGCACAAGATCAAGGGCAAAAGAGGTTGTTAAGCACACGAACAACGCCAATTGAGGTTGTTAAGTAGAGATACAAGGGCAAACGAGGTTTCTAAGAACAAGAACAAATGCAAATGAGGTTCATAAGCACAAGATCAACGGCAAAAGAGGTTGTTAAGCACACGAACAACACCAATTGAGATTGTTAAGCACACAACCAATAGAAAACGAGGTTCCTAAGAAAAAGAACAAATGCAAATGAGGTTCATAAACAAAAGATCAAGGGCAAAAGAGGTTGTTAAGTACATAAACAACGCCAATTGAGGTTGTTAAGCACACAAACAAGGGCAAACGAGGTTCCTAAGCACAAGAACAAATGGAAATGAGGTTCATAAGCACAAGATCAAGGGCAAAAGAGGCTGTTAAGCACACAAACAAGGGCAAACGAGGTTCCTAAGCACAAGAAGAATTGCAAATGAGGTTCATAAGCATAATATCAAGGGAAAAAGAGATTCTTAAGTACACGAACACCGCCAAATGAGGTTGTTAAGCACACAAAAAAGGGCAAACGAGGATCCTTAGCTGAAGAACAAATGCAAATGAGGTTCATAAGCACAAGATCAAGTGCAAAAGTGGTTATTATGCAAACGAACAACGCCAATTAAGGTTGGTAAAGACAAACAAGGGCAAACGAGGTTCCTAAGCACTAGAATAAATGCAAAAGAGGTTGTTAAGCACACGAACAATGCTAATTGAGGTTGTTAAGCGCACAAATAAGTCAAACGAGGTTCCTAAGCTCAATAAAAAATCCAAATGAGGTTCATTAGCACAATATCATAGGCAAAGGAGGCTGTTAAGCACACGAACAACGCCAATTGAGGTTGTTAAGCACACAAACAAGGGCAAACGAGGTTCCTAACCACAAGAACAAATGCAAATGGGGTTCATAAGGACAAGATCAATGGCAAAAGAGGTTGTTAAGCCCACGAACAACACCAATTGAGGATGTTAAGCAAACAAACAAGGGCAAATGAGGTTCCTAAGCACAAGAACAAATGCAAAAGAGGTTCCTAAGCACAAGAACAAATGCAAACGAGGTTCCAAAGCACAAGAACAAATGCAAACGAGGTTCATAAGCACACGATCAAGTACAAAAGTGGTTGTTAAATACACTAACAACGCCAATTGAGATTGTTAAGCACACAAACAAGGGCAAACGAGGTTTCTAAGCACAAGAACTAATGCAAACGAGGTTCATAAGCACAAGATCAAGTACAAAAGAGGTTGTTAAGCACACGAACAACGCCAATTGAGGTTGTTAAGCACACAAGCAATGGCAAACGAGGTTCCTAAGCACAAGAATAAATTCAGATGGGGTTCATAAGCACAAGACCAAGGGCAAAAAAGGTTATTAAGCACACGAACAACGCCAATTGAGGTTTGTTAAACACACAAACAAGGGTAAACGAGGTTCCAGGCACAAGAATAAATGCAAATGAGGTTCATAAGCACAAGATCAAGGGCAAAAGAGGTTGTTAAGCACACGAACAACGCCAGTTGAGGTTGTTAAGCACACAACCAAGGGAAAATGAGGTTCATAAGCACATGAACAAATGCAAACGAGGTTCATAAGCACAAGATCAAGTATAAAAGATGTTGTTAAGGACACGAACAACGCCAATTGAGGTTGTTCAGCACATAAACAAGGGCAAACGACGTTCCTTAGCAGAAGAACAAATGCAAATGAGGTTCATAAGCACAAGATCAAGTGCATAAGAGGTTATTAAGCACACGAACAACGCCAATTGAGGTTATTAAACACACAAACAATGGCAAACGTGGTTCCTAAGCACAAGAATAAATGCAAATGAGGTTCATAAGAACAAGATCAAGGGCAAAAGAGATTGTTAAGTACACGAACAATGCCAATTGAGGTTGTTAAGCACACATATAATGGCAAACGTGGTTCCTAAGCACAAGAAGAAATCCAAATGAGGTTCATTAGCACAAGATGATGGGCAAAAGAGGTTGTTAAGCACACAAATAATGGAGGTTGTTAAGCACACGAACAATGCCAACGGAGCTTGTTCAGCACACAACCAAAGGAAAACGAGGTTCCTAAGCACAAGAACAAATGCAAATGAGGTTCATAAGCACATGATCAAGGGCAAAAGAGGTTGTTAAGCACACGAACAATGCCAATTGATGTTGTTAAGCACACAAACAAGGGCAAACGAGGTTCCTAAGCACAAGAACAAATACAAATAAGGTTCATAAACACAAGATCATGGGCAAAAGAGGTTGTTAAGCATACGAACAACGCCAATTGAGGTTGGTAAATACACAAACAAGGGCAAACGAGGTTCTGAGCACAAGAATAAATGCAAATGAGGTTCATAAGCACAAGATCTTGGCAAAAGATGTCGTTAAGCACACGAACAACGCTAGTTGAGGTTGTTAAACACACAAACACGGGCAAAATGAGGTTCCTAAGCACAAGAAGAAATGCAAACGAGGTTCATCAGCACAAGATCATGGGCACAAGAGGTTGTTAAGCACACGAACAACGCCAATTGAGGTTGTTAGGCACACAACTAATTGAAAACGAGGTTCCTAAGCAGAAGAACAAATGCAAATGAGATTCATAAGCACAAGATCAAGGGCAAAATAGGTTGTTAAGCACACGAACAACGCCAATTGAGATTGTTAAGCACACAACCAATAGAAAACGAGGTTCCTAAGTAGAAGAACAAATGCAAATGAGGTTCATAAGCACAAGATCAAGGGCGAAAGAGGTTGTTAAGCAGACGAACCACGCCAGTTGAGGTTGTTAAGCACACAAAGAAGGGTAAACGAGGTTCCTAAGCATAAGTACAAATGGAAATGAGGTTCATAAGCACAAGATCAACGGCAAAAGAGGTTGTTAAGCACACGGACCACGCCAATTAAGGTTGTTGAGCACACAAACAAGGGCAAACGAGGTTCCTAAGCACAAGAACAATTGGAAATGAGGTTCATAAGCACAAGATCATGGGCAAAAGAGGTTGTTAAGCGCACGAACAACGCCAATTAAGGTTGTTAGGCACACAAAGAAGGGAAAATGAGGTTCCTCAGCATAAGAACAAATGCAAATGAGGTTCATAAGCATAAGATCAAGGGCAAAAGAGGTTGTGAATTACACGAACAACGCCAATTGAGGTTGTTACGCACACAATCAAGGGAAAACGAGGTTCCTAAGCACAATAATAAATGCAAACGAGGTTCATAAGCACAAAATCAAGGGCAAAAGAGGTTGTTATGCACACGAACAACGTCAATTGAGGTTGTTAATCCCACAAACAATGGCAAACGAGGTTCCTAAGAATAAAAACAAATGTAAATGAGGTTCATAAGCACAAGATTAAGGGCAAAAGAAGTTGTTAAGCACACGAACAACGCCAATTGAGATTGTTGAGCACACAACCCATAGAAAACGAGGTTCCTAAGCACAAGAACAAATGCAAATGAAGTTCATAAGCACAAGATCTAGGGCAAAAGTTGTTGTTAAGCACACGAACAACGCCAACTGAGGTTGTTAAGCACACAAACAAGGGCAAACGAGGTTCCTAAGCACAAGAAAAAATGCAAATGAGGTTCATAAGAACAAGATCAAGGGCAAAAGAGATTGTTAAGTAGACGAACAAAGCCAATTGAGGTAGTTAAGCACACAAATAAGGGCAAACAAGGTTTCTAAGCACAAGAAGAAATCCAAATGCGGTCCATTTGCACAAGATCAAGGGCAAAAGAGGTTGTTCAGCACACGAACAATGCCAATGGAGGTGGTTTAGCACACAAACAAGGGAAAATGAGGTTCCTAAGAACAATAATAAATGAAAATGAGGTTCATAAGCACATGATCAAGGGCAAAAGAGGTTATTAAGCACACGAACAACGCCAATTGAGGTTGTTAAGCACACAAACAAGGGCAAACGAGGTTCCTAAGCACAAGAACAAAAGGAAATGAGGTTCAAAAGCATAAGATCAAGGGCAAAAGAGGTTGTTAAGCACACGAACAACGCGAATTATGGTTGTTAAGCACACAAACAAGGGCAAATGGGGTTCCAAGCACAGGAATAAATTCAAATGAGGTTCATAAGCACAAGAGCAAGGGCAAAAGAGGCAACGCGAATTGAGTTTGTTAAACACACAAACAACTGAAAACGAGGTTCCTAAGCACAAGATCATGGGCAAAAGAGGTTGTTAAGCACACGAACAACGCCACTTGAGGTTGTTAAGCACACAAACAAGGGTAAACAAGGTTCCTATGCACAAGAACAAATGGAAATGAGGTTCATAAGCACAAGATCAAGGGAAAAAGAAGTTGTTAGGCACACAAACAAGGAAAAATGAGGTTCCTAAGCATAAGAACAATTGCAAAAGAGGTTCATAAGCATAAGATCAAGGGCGAAAGAGGTTGTTAAGTACACGAACAACGCTAATTGAGGTTGTTAAGTACACAAACAAGGGAAAACGAGGTTCCTAAGCACAAGAACAAAAGCAAACGAGGTTCATAAGCACAAGACCAAGGGCAAAAGAGCTTGTGAAGCACACGAACAACGCCAAATGAGGTTGTTAAGCACATAAACAAGGGCAAACGAGGTTGCAAAGAACAAGAACAAATGCAAATGAGGTTCATAAGCACAAGATCAACTGCAAAAGAGGTTGTTAAGCACACGAACAACTCCAATTGAGATTGTTAAGCACCCAACCAATAGAAAACGAGTTTCCTAAGCACAAGAACAAATGCAAATGAAGTTCATAAGCACAAGATCATGGGCAAAAGGGGTTGTTAAGCACACGAACAACGCCAACTAAGGTTGTTAAGCACACAAACAAGGGCAAACGATGTTTCTAAGCACAAGAACAAATGGAAATGAGGTTCATAAACACAAGAGGAAGGGCAAAAGAGGTTGTTAAGCACACGAACAACGCCAATTGAGGTTGTTAACCACACAAACAAGGGCAAACGAGGTTCCTAAGCACAAGAACAAATGAAAACGAGATTTATAAGCACAAGATCAAAGGCAAAAGAGGTTGTTAAGCACACAAACCACACCAATTGAGGATGTTAAACACACAAACAAGGGCAAATGAGTTCTTAAGCACCAGAACAAATGGAAATGAGGATCATAACCACAAGATCAAGGGCAAAAGAGGTTGTTAAGCACACGAACCACGCCACCTGAGGTTGTCAAGCAGACAAACAAGTGCAAACGAAGTTCCTAAGCACAAGAACAATTGCAAATGAGGTTCATAAGCATAAGATCAAGGGCAAAACAGATTCTTATGTATACGAACACCGCCAAATGAGGTTGTTAAGCACACAAACAAGGGCAAACGAGGTTCCTGAGCACAAGAACTAATGCAAATGAAGTTCATAAGCTGAAGATCAATGGCAAAAGAGGTTGTTAAGCACACGAACCACGCCAATTGAGGTTGTTAAGCACACAAACAAGGGCAAACGAGGTTCCTAAGCACAAGATCAAATGCAAACGAGGTTCATAAGCACAAGATCAAGTATAAAAGAGGTTGTTAAGCGCACGAACAACGCCAATTGTGATTGTTAAGCACACAAACAATTGCAAACGAGGTTCCTTAGTAGAAGAACCAATGCAAATGAGATACATAAGCACAAGATCAAGTGCAAAAGTGGTTATTAAGCACACGAACAACGCCAATTGAGGTTATTAAACACCCAAACAAGGGCAAACGAGGTACGAAGCACAAGAATAAATAAAAATGAGGTCATAAGCACAAGATCAAGGGCAACAGAGGTCGTTAAGCACACGAACAATGATAGTTGAGGTTGTTAGGCACACAAACAAGGGTAAACGAGGTGCCTAAGCAGAAGAAGAAATGGAAACGAGGTTCATAAGCTTAAGACCAAGGGCAAAAGAGCTTGTTAAGCACACGAACAACGGCAATTGAGGTTGTTAAGCAGACAAACAAGGGCAAACGAGGTTACTAAGAACAAGAATAAATGGAAATGAGGTTCATAAGCACAAGATCAAGGGCAAAAGAGGTTGTTAAGCACACGAACAATGCTAGTTGAGGTTGTTAGTCACACAAACATGGGTAAACGAGGTTCATAAGCACAAGAACAAATGCAAACGAGGTTCATAAGCACAATATTAAGTACAAAAGAGGTTGTTAAACACACGAACAACGCCAATTGAGATTGTTAAGCAAAAGAACAAATGGAAATGAAGTTCCTAAGCACAAAAACAAATGGAAATGAGGTTCATAAGCACATGATCAAGGGCAAAAGAGGGTGTTAAGCACACGAACCACGCCAATTGAGGTTGTCAAACACACAAACAAAGGCAAACGAGGTTCCTAAGCAGAAGAACAAATGGAAATGAGGTTCAAATGCACAAGATCAAGGGAAAAAGAGGTTGTTAAGCACACAAACCACGGCAATTGAGGTTGTTAAGAACAGAATTAACGGCAAACGAGGTTCCTAAGCACAAGAACAAATGCAAATAAGGTTCATAAACACAAGATCAAGGGCAAAAGAGGTTGTTAAGCACACAAACAACACCAACTGAGGTTGGTAAACACAAATAAGGGCAAACGAGGTTCCTGAGCACAAGAACTAATGCAAATGAGGTTCATAAGCACAAGATCAAGGGCAAAAGAGGTTGCTAAGCACACAAACAACGCCAATTGAGATTGTCCAGCACACAACTAATTGAAAACGAGGTTCCTAAGCTCAAGAACAAATGCAAATGAAGTTCATAAGCACAATATCAAGGGGAAAAGAGGTTGTTAAGCACACGAACAACGCCAATTGAGATTGTTAAGCACACAACCAATAGAAAACGAGGTTCCTAAGTAGAAGAACAAATGAAAATGTGGTTCATAAGCACAAGATCAAGGGCGAAAGAGGTTGTTAAGCAGACGAACCACGCCAGTTGAGGTTGTTAAGCACACAAAGAAGGGTAAATGAGGTTCCTAAGCGCAAGTACAAATGGAAATGAGGTTCATAAGCACAAGATCAACGGCAAAAGGGGTTGTTAAGCACACGAACCACGTCACTTGAGGTTGTTGAGCACACAAACAAGGGCAAACGAGGTTCCTAAGCACAAGAACAATTGGAAATGAGGTTCATAAGCACAAGATCATGGGCAAAAGAGGTTGTTAAGTGCACGAACAACGCCAATTAAGGTTGTTAGGCACACAAAGAAGGGAAAACGAGGTTCCTCAGCATAAGAACAAATGCAAATGAGGTTCATAAGCATAAGATCAAGGGCAAAAGAGGTTGTGAATTACACGAACAACGCCAATTGAGGTTGTTACGCACACAATCAAGGGAAAACGAGGTTCCTAAGCACAATAACAAATGAATACGAGGTTCATAAGCTCAAAATCAAGGGCAAAAGAGGTTGTTAAGCACACAAACAACGTCAATTGAGGTTGTTAATCACACAAACAAGGGCAAACGAGCTTCCTAAGAATAAAAACAAATGTAAATGAGGTTCATAAGCACAAGATTAAGGGCAAAAGAAGTTGTTAAGCACACGAACAACGCCAATTGAGATTGTTGAGCACACAACCAATAGAAAACGAGGTTCCTAAGCATAAGAACAAATGCAAATGAAGTTCATAAGCACAAGATCTAGGGCAAAAGTTGTTGTTAAGCACACGAACAACGCCAACTGAGGTTGTTAAGCACACAAACAAGGGCAAACGAGGTTTCTAAGCACAAGAACAAATGCAAATGAGGTTCATAAACACAAGATCAAGGGCAAAAGATGTTGTTAAGCACACGGACAACGCCAATTGAGGTCGTTAGGCACACAAACAGTGGCAAACGAATTTCCTTAGCGGAAGAACAAATGCAAACGAGATTTATAAGCACATGATCAAGGGCAAAAGAGGTTGTTAAGCACACAAAACCACACCAATTGAGGATGTTAAACACACAAACAAGGGCAAATGAGTTCTTAAGCACCAGAACAAATGGAAATGAGGTTCATAACCACAAGATCAAGGGCAAAATAGGTTGCTAAGCACACGAACCACGCCACCTGATGATGTTAAGCAGACAAACAAGTGCAAACGAAGTTCCTAAGCACAAGAACAATTGCAAATGAGGTTCATAAGCATAAGATCAAGGGCAAAACAGATTCTTATGTATACGAACACCGCCAAATGAGGTTGTTAAGCACACAAACAAGGGCAAACGAGTTTGCTAAGAACAAGAACAAATGCAAATGAGGTTCATAAGCACAAGATCAAGGGCAAAAGAGGTCGTTAAGCGCACGAACAACGGCAATTGAGATTGTTAAGCACACAACCAATAGAAAACGAGGTTCCTAAGCACAAGAACAAATGCAAATGAAGTTCATAAGCACAAGATCAAGGGCAAAAGAGGTTGTTAAGCACACGAACAACGCCAATTGAGGTTGTTCAGCACACAAACAAGGGCAAACGAGGTTCCTAAGCACAAGAACAAATGCAAATGAGGATCATAAGCACAAGATCAAGGGCAAAAGAGGTTGTTCTGCACACGAACAACGCCAATTGAGATTGTTAAGCACACAACCAATAGAAAACGGGGTTCCTAAGCACAAGAACAAATGCAAATGAAGTTCATAAGCACAAGATCAAGGGAAAAAGAGGTTGTTAAGCACACGAACAACGCCAATTGTGGTTATGAAGCACACAAACAAGGGCAAACGAGGTTCCTAAGCACAAGAACAAATGCAAATGATGTTTATAAGCACAAGATCAAGGGCAAAAGAGGTTGTTAAGCACACGAACAACGCCAATTGAGGTTGTTAAGTAGAGATACAAGGGCAAACGAGGTTTCTAAGAACAAGAACAAATGCAAATGAGGTTCATAAGCACAAGATCAACGGCAAAAGAGGTTGTTAAGCACACGAACAACACCAATTGAGATTGTTAAGCACACAACCAATAGAAAACGAGGTTCCTAAGAACAAGAACAAATGCAAATGAGGTTCATAAACAAAAGATCAAGGGCAAAAGAGGTTGTTAAGTACATAAACAACGCCAATTGAGGTTGTTAAGCACACAAACAAGGGCAAACGAGGTTCCTAAGCACAAGAACAAATGGAAATGAGGTTCATAAGCACAAGATCAAGGGCAAAAGAGGCTGTTAAGCACACAAACAAGGGCAAACGAGGTTCCTAAGCACAAGAAGAATTGCAAATGAGGTTCATAAGCATAATATCAAGGGAAAAAGAGATTCTTAAGTACACGAACACCGCCAAATGAGGTTGTTAAGCACACAAAAAAGGGCAAACGAGGATCCTTAGCTGAAGAACAAATGCAAATGAGGTTCATAAGCACAAGATCAAGTGCAAAAGTGGTTATTATGCAAACGAACAACGCCAATTAAGGTTGGTAAAGACAAACAAGGGCAAACGAGGTTCCTAAGCACTAGAATAAATGCAAAAGAGGTTGTTAAGCACACGAACAATGCCAATTGAGGTTGTTAAGCGCACAAATAAGTCAAACGAGGTTCCTAAGCTCAATAAAAAATCCAAATGAGGTTCATTAGCACAATATCATAGGCAAAGGAGGCTGTTAAGCACACGAACAACGCCAATTGAGGTTGTTAAGCACACAAACAAGGGCAAACGAGGTTCCTAACCACAAGAACAAATGCAAATGGGGTTCATAAGGACAAGATCAATGGCAAAAGAGGTTGTTAAGCCCACGAACAACACCAATTGAGGATGTTAAGCAAACAAACAAGGGCAAATGAGGTTCCTAAGCACAAGAACAAATGCAAAAGAGGTTCCTAAGCACAAGAACAAATGCAAACGAGGTTCCAAAGCACAAGAACAAATGCAAACGAGGTTCATAAGCACACGATCAAGTACAAAAGTGGTTGTTAAATACACTAACAACGCCAATTGAGATTGTTAAGCACACAAACAAGGGCAAACGAGGTTTCTAAGCACAAGAACTAATGCAAACGAGGTTCATAAGCACAAGATCAAGTACAAAAGAGGTTGTTAAGCACACGAACAACGCCAATTGAGGTTGTTAAGCACACAAGCAATGGCAAACGAGGTTCCTAAGCACAAGAATAAATTCAGATGGGGTTCATAAGCACAAGACCAAGGGCAAAAAAGGTTATTAAGCACACGAACAACGCCAATTGAGGTTTGTTAAACACACAAACAAGGGTAAACGAGGTTCCAGGCACAAGAATAAATGCAAATGAGGTTCATAAGCACAAGATCAAGGGCAAAAGAGGTTGTTAAGCACACGAACAACGCCAGTTAAGGTTGTTAAGCACACAACCAAGGGAAAATGAGGTTCATAAGCACATGAACAAATGCAAACGAGGTTCATAAGCACAAGATCAAGTATAAAAGATGTTGTTAAGGACACGAACAACGCCAATTGAGGTTGTTCAGCACATAAACAAGGGCAAACGACGTTCCTTAGCAGAAGAACAAATGCAAATGAGGTTCATAAGCACAAGATCAAGTGCATAAGAGGTTATTAAGCACACGAACAACGCCAATTGAGGTTATTAAACACACAAACAATGGCAAACGTGGTTCCTAAGCACAAGAATAAATGCAAATGAGGTTCATAAGAACAAGATCAAGGGCAAAAGAGATTGTTAAGTACACGAACAATGCCAATTGAGGTTGTTAAGCACACATATAATGGCAAACGTGGTTCCTAAGCACAAGAAGAAATCCAAATGAGGTTCATTAGCACAAGATGATGGGCAAAAGAGGTTGTTAAGCACACAAATAATGGAGGTTGTTAAGCACACGAACAATGCCAACGGAGCTTGTTCAGCACACAACCAAAGGAAAACGAGGTTCCTAAGCACAAGAACAAATGCAAATGAGGTTCATAAGCACATGATCAAGGGCAAAAGAGGTTGTTAAGCACACGAACAATGCCAATTGATGTTGTTAAGCACACAAACAAGGGCAAACGAGGTTCCTAAGCACAAGAACAAATACAAATAAGGTTCATAAACACAAGATCATGGGCAAAAGAGGTTGTTAAGCATACGAACAACGCCAATTGAGGTTGGTAAATACACAAACAAGGGCAAACGAGGTTCTGAGCACAAGAATAAATGCAAATGAGGTTCATAAGCACAAGATCTTGGCAAAAGATGTCGTTAAGCACACGAACAACGCTAGTTGAGGTTGTTAAACACACAAACACGGGCAAAATGAGGTTCCTAAGCACAAGAAGAAATGCAAACGAGGTTCATCAGCACAAGATCATGGGCACAAGAGGTTGTTAAGCACACGAACAACGCCAATTGAGGTTGTTAGGCACACAACTAATTGAAAACGAGGTTCCTAAGCAGAAGAACAAATGCAAATGAGATTCATAAGCACAAGATCAAGGGCAAAATAGGTTGTTAAGCACACGAACAACGCCAATTGAGATTGTTAAGCACACAACCAATAGAAAACGAGGTTCCTAAGTAGAAGAACAAATGCAAATGAGGTTCATAAGCACAAGATCAAGGGCGAAAGAGGTTGTTAAGCAGACGAACCACGCCAGTTGAGGTTGTTAAGCACACAAAGAAGGGTAAACGAGGTTCCTAAGCATAAGTACAAATGGAAATGAGGTTCATAAGCACAAGATCAACGGCAAAAGAGGTTGTTAAGCACACGGACCACGCCAATTAAGGTTGTTGAGCACACAAACAAGGGCAAACGAGGTTCCTAAGCACAAGAACAATTGGAAATGAGGTTCATAAGCACAAGATCATGGGCAAAAGAGGTTGTTAAGCGCACGAACAACGCCAATTAAGGTTGTTAGGCACACAAAGAAGGGAAAATGAGGTTCCTCAGCATAAGAACAAATGCAAATGAGGTTCATAAGCATAAGATCAAGGGCAAAAGAGGTTGTGAATTACACGAACAACGCCAATTGAGGTTGTTACGCACACAATCAAGGGAAAACGAGGTTCCTAAGCACAATAATAAATGCAAACGAGGTTCATAAGCACAAAATCAAGGGCAAAAGAGGTTGTTATGCACACGAACAACGTCAATTGAGGTTGTTAATCCCACAAACAATGGCAAACGAGGTTCCTAAGAATAAAAACAAATGTAAATGAGGTTCATAAGCACAAGATTAAGGGCAAAAGAAGTTGTTAAGCACACGAACAACGCCAATTGAGATTGTTGAGCACACAACCCATAGAAAACGAGGTTCCTAAGCACAAGAACAAATGCAAATGAAGTTCATAAGCACAAGATCTAGGGCAAAAGTTGTTGTTAAGCACACGAACAACGCCAACTGAGGTTGTTAAGCACACAAACAAGGGCAAACGAGGTTCCTAAGCACAAGAAAAAATGCAAATGAGGTTCATAAGAACAAGATCAAGGGCAAAAGAGATTGTTAAGTAGACGAACAAAGCCAATTGAGGTAGTTAAGCACACAAATAAGGGCAAACAAGGTTTCTAAGCACAAGAAGAAATCCAAATGCGGTCCATTTGCACAAGATCAAGGGCAAAAGAGGTTGTTCAGCACACGAACAATGCCAATGGAGGTGGTTTAGCACACAAACAAGGGAAAATGAGGTTCCTAAGAACAATAATAAATGAAAATGAGGTTCATAAGCACATGATCAAGGGCAAAAGAGGTTATTAAGCACACGAACAACGCCAATTGAGGTTGTTAAGCACACAAACAAGGGCAAACGAGGTTCCTAAGCACAAGAACAAAAGGAAATGAGGTTCAAAAGCATAAGATCAAGGGCAAAAGAGGTTGTTAAGCACACGAACAACGCGAATTATGGTTGTTAAGCACACAAACAAGGGCAAATGGGGTTCCAAGCACAGGAATAAATTCAAATGAGGTTCATAAGCACAAGAGCAAGGGCAAAAGAGGCAACGCGAATTGAGTTTGTTAAACACACAAACAACTGAAAACGAGGTTCCTAAGCACAAGATCATGGGCAAAAGAGGTTGTTAAGCACACGAACAACGCCACTTGAGGTTGTTAAGCACACAAACAAGGGTAAACAAGGTTCCTATGCACAAGAACAAATGGAAATGAGGTTCATAAGCACAAGATCAAGGGAAAAAGAAGTTGTTAGGCACACAAACAAGGAAAAATGAGGTTCCTAAGCATAAGAACAATTGCAAAAGAGGTTCATAAGCATAAGATCAAGGGCGAAAGAGGTTGTTAAGTACACGAACAACGCTAATTGAGGTTGTTAAGTACACAAACAAGGGAAAACGAGGTTCCTAAGCACAAGAACAAAAGCAAACGAGGTTCATAAGCACAAGACCAAGGGCAAAAGAGCTTGTGAAGCACACGAACAACGCCAAATGAGGTTGTTAAGCACATAAACAAGGGCAAACGAGGTTGCAAAGAACAAGAACAAATGCAAATGAGGTTCATAAGCACAAGATCAACTGCAAAAGAGGTTGTTAAGCACACGAACAACTCCAATTGAGATTGTTAAGCACCCAACCAATAGAAAACGAGTTTCCTAAGCACAAGAACAAATGCAAATGAAGTTCATAAGCACAAGATCATGGGCAAAAGGGGTTGTTAAGCACACGAACAACGCCAACTAAGGTTGTTAAGCACACAAACAAGGGCAAACGATGTTTCTAAGCACAAGAACAAATGGAAATGAGGTTCATAAACACAAGAGGAAGGGCAAAAGAGGTTGTTAAGCACACGAACAACGCCAATTGAGGTTGTTAACCACACAAACAAGGGCAAACGAGGTTCCTAAGCACAAGAACAAATGAAAACGAGATTTATAAGCACAAGATCAAAGGCAAAAGAGGTTGTTAAGCACACAAACCACACCAATTGAAGATGTTAAACACACAAACAAGGGCAAATGAGTTCTTAAGCACCAGAACAAATGGAAATGAGGATCATAACCACAAGATCAAGGGCAAAAGAGGTTGTTAAGCACACGAACCACGCCACCTGAGGTTGTCAAGCAGACAAACAAGTGCAAACGAAGTTCCTAAGCACAAGAACAATTGCAAATGAGGTTCATAAGCATAAGATCAAGGGCAAAACAGATTCTTATGTATACGAACACCGCCAAATGAGGTTGTTAAGCACACAAACAAGGGCAAACGAGGTTCCTGAGCACAAGAACTAATGCAAATGAAGTTCATAAGCTGAAGATCAATGGCAAAAGAGGTTGTTAAGCACACGAACCACGCCAATTGAGGTTGTTAAGCACACAAACAAGGGCAAACGAGGTTCCTAAGCACAAGATCAAATGCAAACGAGGTTCATAAGCACAAGATCAAGTATAAAAGAGGTTGTTAAGCGCACGAACAACGCCAATTGTGATTGTTAAGCACACAAACAATTGCAAACGAGGTTCCTTAGTAGAAGAACCAATGCAAATGAGATACATAAGCACAAGATCAAGTGCAAAAGTGGTTATTAAGCACACGAACAACGCCAATTGAGGTTATTAAACACCCAAACAAGGGCAAACGAGGTACGAAGCACAAGAATAAATAAAAATGAGGTCATAAGCACAAGATCAAGGGCAACAGAGGTCGTTAAGCACACGAACAATGATAGTTGAGGTTGTTAGGCACACAAACAAGGGTAAACGAGGTGCCTAAGCAGAAGAAGAAATGGAAACGAGGTTCATAAGCTTAAGACCAAGGGCAAAAGAGCTTGTTAAGCACACGAACAACGGCAATTGAGGTTGTTAAGCAGACAAACAAGGGCAAACGAGGTTACTAAGAACAAGAATAAATGGAAATGAGGTTCATAAGCACAAGATCAAGGGCAAAAGAGGTTGTTAAGCACACGAACAATGCTAGTTGAGGTTGTTAGTCACACAAACATGGGTAAACGAGGTTCATAAGCACAAGAACAAATGCAAACGAGGTTCATAAGCACAATATTAAGTACAAAAGAGGTTGTTAAACACACGAACAACGCCAATTGAGATTGTTAAGCAAAAGAACAAATGGAAATGAAGTTCCTAAGCACAAAAACAAATGGAAATGAGGTTCATAAGCACATGATCAAGGGCAAAAGAGGGTGTTAAGCACACGAACCACGCCAATTGAGGTTGTCAAACACACAAACAAAGGCAAACGAGGTTCCTAAGCAGAAGAACAAATGGAAATGAGGTTCAAATGCACAAGATCAAGGGAAAAAGAGGTTGTTAAGCACACAAACCACGGCAATTGAGGTTGTTAAGAACAGAATTAACGGCAAACGAGGTTCCTAAGCACAAGAACAAATGCAAATAAGGTTCATAAACACAAGATCAAGGGCAAAAGAGGTTGTTAAGCACACAAACAACACCAACTGAGGTTGGTAAACACAAATAAGGGCAAACGAGGTTCCTGAGCACAAGAACTAATGCAAATGAGGTTCATAAGCACAAGATCAAGGGCAAAAGAGGTTGCTAAGCACACAAACAACGCCAATTGAGATTGTCCAGCACACAACTAATTGAAAACGAGGTTCCTAAGCTCAAGAACAAATGCAAATGAAGTTCATAAGCACAATATCAAGGGGAAAAGAGGTTGTTAAGCACACGAACAACGCCAATTGAGATTGTTAAGCACACAACCAATAGAAAACGAGGTTCCTAAGTAGAAGAACAAATGAAAATGTGGTTCATAAGCACAAGATCAAGGGCGAAAGAGGTTGTTAAGCAGACGAACCACGCCAGTTGAGGTTGTTAAGCACACAAAGAAGGGTAAATGAGGTTCCTAAGCGCAAGTACAAATGGAAATGAGGTTCATAAGCACAAGATCAACGGCAAAAGGGGTTGTTAAGCACACGAACCACGTCACTTGAGGTTGTTGAGCACACAAACAAGGGCAAACGAGGTTCCTAAGCACAAGAACAATTGGAAATGAGGTTCATAAGCACAAGATCATGGGCAAAAGAGGTTGTTAAGTGCACGAACAACGCCAATTAAGGTTGTTAGGCACACAAAGAAGGGAAAACGAGGTTCCTCAGCATAAGAACAAATGCAAATGAGGTTCATAAGCATAAGATCAAGGGCAAAAGAGGTTGTGAATTACACGAACAACGCCAATTGAGGTTGTTACGCACACAATCAAGGGAAAACGAGGTTCCTAAGCACAATAACAAATGAATACGAGGTTCATAAGCTCAAAATCAAGGGCAAAAGAGGTTGTTAAGCACACAAACAACGTCAATTGAGGTTGTTAATCACACAAACAAGGGCAAACGAGCTTCCTAAGAATAAAAACAAATGTAAATGAGGTTCATAAGCACAAGATTAAGGGCAAAAGAAGTTGTTAAGCACACGAACAACGCCAATTGAGATTGTTGAGCACACAACCAATAGAAAACGAGGTTCCTAAGCATAAGAACAAATGCAAATGAAGTTCATAAGCACAAGATCTAGGGCAAAAGTTGTTGTTAAGCACACGAACAACGCCAACTGAGGTTGTTAAGCACACAAACAAGGGCAAACGAGGTTTCTAAGCACAAGAACAAATGCAAATGAGGTTCATAAACACAAGATCAAGGGCAAAAGATGTTGTTAAGCACACGGACAACGCCAATTGAGGTCGTTAGGCACACAAACAGTGGCAAACGAATTTCCTTAGCGGAAGAACAAATGCAAACGAGATTTATAAGCACATGATCAAGGGCAAAAGAGGTTGTTAAGCACACAAAACCACACCAATTGAGGATGTTAAACACACAAACAAGGGCAAATGAGTTCTTAAGCACCAGAACAAATGGAAATGAGGTTCATAACCACAAGATCAAGGGCAAAATAGGTTGCTAAGCACACGAACCACGCCACCTGATGATGTTAAGCAGACAAACAAGTGCAAACGAAGTTCCTAAGCACAAGAACAATTGCAAATGAGGTTCATAAGCATAAGATCAAGGGCAAAACAGATTCTTATGTATACGAACACCGCCAAATGAGGTTGTTAAGCACACAAACAAGGGCAAACGAGTTTGCTAAGAACAAGAACAAATGCAAATGAGGTTCATAAGCACAAGATCAAGGGCAAAAGAGGTCGTTAAGCGCACGAACAACGGCAATTGAGATTGTTAAGCACACAACCAATAGAAAACGAGGTTCCTAAGCACAAGAACAAATGCAAATGAAGTTCATAAGCACAAGATCAAGGGCAAAAGAGGTTGTTAAGCACACGAACAACGCCAATTGAGGTTGTTCAGCACACAAACAAGGGCAAACGAGGTTCCTAAGCACAAGAACAAATGCAAATGAGGATCATAAGCACAAGATCAAGGGCAAAAGAGGTTGTTCTGCACACGAACAACGCCAATTGAGATTGTTAAGCACACAACCAATAGAAAACGGGGTTCCTAAGCACAAGAACAAATGCAAATGAAGTTCATAAGCACAAGATCAAGGGAAAAAGAGGTTGTTAAGCACACGAACAACGCCAATTGTGGTTATGAAGCACACAAACAAGGGCAAACGAGGTTCCTAAGCACAAGAACAAATGCAAATGATGTTTATAAGCACAAGATCAAGGGCAAAAGAGGTTGTTAAGCACACGAACAACGCCAATTGAGGTTGTTAAGTAGAGATACAAGGGCAAACGAGGTTTCTAAGAACAAGAACAAATGCAAATGAGGTTCATAAGCACAGGATCAACGGCAAAAGAGGTTGTTAAGCACACGAACAACACCAATTGAGATTGTTAAGCACACAACCAATAGAAAACGAGGTTCCTAAGAACAAGAACAAATGCAAATGAGGTTCATAAACAAAAGATCAAGGGCAAAAGAGGTTGTTAAGTACATAAACAACGCCAATTGAGGTTGTTAAGCACACAAACAAGGGCAAACGAGGTTCCTAAGCACAAGAACAAATGGAAATGAGGTTCATAAGCACAAGATCAAGGGCAAAAGAGGCTGTTAAGCACACAAACAAGGGCAAACGAGGTTCCTAAGCACAAGAAGAATTGCAAATGAGGTTCATAAGCATAATATCAAGGGAAAAAGAGATTCTTAAGTACACGAACACCGCCAAATGAGGTTGTTAAGCACACAAAAAAGGGCAAACGAGGATCCTTAGCTGAAGAACAAATGCAAATGAGGTTCATAAGCACAAGATCAAGTGCAAAAGTGGTTATTATGCAAACGAACAACGCCAATTAAGGTTGGTAAAGACAAACAAGGGCAAACGAGGTTCCTAAGCACTAGAATAAATGCAAAAGAGGTTGTTAAGCACACGAACAATGCCAATTGAGGTTGTTAAGCGCACAAATAAGTCAAACGAGGTTCCTAAGCTCAATAAAAAATCCAAATGAGGTTCATTAGCACAATATCATAGGCAAAGGAGGCTGTTAAGCACACGAACAACGCCAATTGAGGTTGTTAAGCACACAAACAAGGGCAAACGAGGTTCCTAACCACAAGAACAAATGCAAATGGGGTTCATAAGGACAAGATCAATGGCAAAAGAGGTTGTTAAGCCCACGAACAACACCAATTGAGGATGTTAAGCAAACAAACAAGGGCAAATGAGGTTCCTAAGCACAAGAACAAATGCAAAAGAGGTTCCTAAGCACAAGAACAAATGCAAACGAGGTTCATAAGCACACGATCAAGTACAAAAGTGGTTGTTAAATACACTAACAACGCCAATTGAGATTGTTAAGCACACAAACAAGGGCAAACGAGGTTTCTAAGCACAAGAACTAATGCAAACGAGGTTCATAAGCACAAGATCAAGTACAAAAGAGGTTGTTAAGCACACGAACAACGCCAATTGAGGTTGTTAAGCACACAAGCAATGGCAAACGAGGTTCCTAAGCACAAGAATAAATTCAGATGGGGTTCATAAGCACAAGACCAAGGGCAAAAAAGGTTATTAAGCACACGAACAACGCCAATTGAGGTTTGTTAAACACACAAACAAGGGTAAACGAGGTTCCAGGCACAAGAATAAATGCAAATGAGGTTCATAAGCACAAGATCAAGGGCAAAAGAGGTTGTTAAGCACACGAACAACGCCAGTTGAGGTTGTTAAGCACACAACCAAGGGAAAATGAGGTTCATAAGCACATGAACAAATGCAAACGAGGTTCATAAGCACAAGATCAAGTATAAAAGATGTTGTTAAGGACACGAACAACGCCAATTGAGGTTGTTCAGCACATAAACAAGGGCAAACGACGTTCCTTAGCAGAAGAACAAATGCAAATGAGGTTCATAAGCACAAGATCAAGTGCATAAGAGGTTATTAAGCACACGAACAACGCCAATTGAGGTTATTAAACACACAAACAATGGCAAACGTGGTTCCTAAGCACAAGAATAAATGCAAATGAGGTTCATAAGAACAAGATCAAGGGCAAAAGAGATTGTTAAGTACACGAACAATGCCAATTGAGGTTGTTAAGCACACATATAATGGCAAACATGGTTCCTAAGCACAAGAAGAAATCCAAATGAGGTTCATTAGCACAAGATGATGGGCAAAAGAGGTTGTTAAGCACACAAATAATGGAGGTTGTTAAGCACACGAACAATGCCAACGGAGCTTGTTCAGCACACAACCAAAGGAAAACGAGGTTCCTAAGCACAAGAACAAATGCAAATGAGGTTCATAAGCACATGATCAAGGGCAAAAGAGGTTGTTAAGCACACGAACAATGCCAATTGATGTTGTTAAGCACACAAACAAGGGCAAACGAGGTTCCTAAGCACAAGAACAAATACAAATAAGGTTCATAAACACAAGATCATGGGCAAAAGAGGTTGTTAAGCATACGAACAACGCCAATTGAGGTTGGTAAATACACAAACAAGGGCAAACGAGGTTCTGAGCACAAGAATAAATGCAAATGAGGTTCATAAGCACAAGATCTTGGCAAAAGATGTCGTTAAGCACACGAACAACGCTAGTTGAGGTTGTTAAACACACAAACACGGGCAAAATGAGGTTCCTAAGCACAAGAAGAAATGCAAACGAGGTTCATCAGCACAAGATCATGGGCACAAGAGGTTGTTAAGCACACGAACAACGCCAATTGAGGTTGTTAGGCACACAACTAATTGAAAACGAGGTTCCTAAGCAGAAGAACAAATGCAAATGAGATTCATAAGCACAAGATCAAGGGCAAAATAGGTTGTTAAGCACACGAACAACGCCAATTGAGATTGTTAAGCACACAACCAATAGAAAACGAGGTTCCTAAGTAGAAGAACAAATGCAAATGAGGTTCATAAGCACAAGATCAAGGGCGAAAGAGGTTGTTAAGCAGACGAACCACGCCAGTTGAGGTTGTTAAGCACACAAAGAAGGGTAAACGAGGTTCCTAAGCATAAGTACAAATGGAAATGAGGTTCATAAGCACAAGATCAACGGCAAAAGAGGTTGTTAAGCACACGGACCACGCCAATTAAGGTTGTTGAGCACACAAACAAGGGCAAACGAGGTTCCTAAGCACAAGAACAATTGGAAATGAGGTTCATAAGCACAAGATCATGGGCAAAAGAGGTTGTTAAGCGCACGAACAACGCCAATTAAGGTTGTTAGGCACACAAAGAAGGGAAAATGAGGTTCCTCAGCATAAGAACAAATGCAAATGAGGTTCATAAGCATAAGATCAAGGGCAAAAGAGGTTGTGAATTACACGAACAACGCCAATTGAGGTTGTTACGCACACAATCAAGGGAAAACGAGGTTCCTAAGCACAATAATAAATGCAAACGAGGTTCATAAGCACAAAATCAAGGGCAAAAGAGGTTGTTATGCACACGAACAACGTCAATTGAGGTTGTTAATCCCACAAACAATGGCAAACGAGGTTCCTAAGAATAAAAACAAATGTAAATGAGGTTCATAAGCACAAGATTAAGGGCAAAAGAAGTTGTTAAGCACACGAACAACGCCAATTGAGATTGTTGAGCACACAACCCATAGAAAACGAGGTTCCTAAGCACAAGAACAAATGCAAATGAAGTTCATAAGCACAAGATCTAGGGCAAAAGTTGTTGTTAAGCACACGAACAACGCCAACTGAGGTTGTTAAGCACACAAACAAGGGCAAACGAGGTTCCTAAGCACAAGAAAAAATGCAAATGAGGTTCATAAGAACAAGATCAAGGGCAAAAGAGATTGTTAAGTAGACGAACAAAGCCAATTGAGGTAGTTAAGCACACAAATAAGGGCAAACAAGGTTTCTAAGCACAAGAAGAAATCCAAATGCGGTCCATTTGCACAAGATCAAGGGCAAAAGAGGTTGTTCAGCACACGAACAATGCCAATGGAGGTGGTTTAGCACACAAACAAGGGAAAATGAGGTTCCTAAGAACAATAATAAATGAAAATGAGGTTCATAAGCACATGATCAAGGGCAAAAGAGGTTATTAAGCACACGAACAACGCCAATTGAGGTTGTTAAGCACACAAACAAGGGCAAACGAGGTTCCTAAGCACAAGAACAAAAGGAAATGAGGTTCAAAAGCATAAGATCAAGGGCAAAAGAGGTTGTTAAGCACACGAACAACGCGAATTATGGTTGTTAAGCACACAAACAAGGGCAAATGGGGTTCCAAGCACAGGAATAAATTCAAATGAGGTTCATAAGCACAAGAGCAAGGGCAAAAGAGGCAACGCGAATTGAGTTTGTTAAACACACAAACAACTGAAAACGAGGTTCCTAAGCACAAGATCATGGGCAAAAGAGGTTGTTAAGCACACGAACAACGCCACTTGAGGTTGTTAAGCACACAAACAAGGGTAAACAAGGTTCCTATGCACAAGAACAAATGGAAATGAGGTTCATAAGCACAAGATCAAGGGAAAAAGAAGTTGTTAGGCACACAAACAAGGAAAAATGAGGTTCCTAAGCATAAGAACAATTGCAAAAGAGGTTCATAAGCATAAGATCAAGGGCGAAAGAGGTTGTTAAGTACACGAACAACGCTAATTGAGGTTGTTAAGTACACAAACAAGGGAAAACGAGGTTCCTAAGCACAAGAACAAAAGCAAACGAGGTTCATAAGCACAAGACCAAGGGCAAAAGAGCTTGTGAAGCACACGAACAACGCCAAATGAGGTTGTTAAGCACATAAACAAGGGCAAACGAGGTTGCAAAGAACAAGAACAAATGCAAATGAGGTTCATAAGCACAAGATCAACTGCAAAAGAGGTTGTTAAGCACACGAACAACTCCAATTGAGATTGTTAAGCACCCAACCAATAGAAAACGAGTTTCCTAAGCACAAGAACAAATGCAAATGAAGTTCATAAGCACAAGATCATGGGCAAAAGGGGTTGTTAAGCACACGAACAACGCCAACTAAGGTTGTTAAGCACACAAACAAGGGCAAACGATGTTTCTAAGCACAAGAACAAATGGAAATGAGGTTCATAAACACAAGAGGAAGGGCAAAAGAGGTTGTTAAGCACACGAACAACGCCAATTGAGGTTGTTAACCACACAAACAAGGGCAAACGAGGTTCCTAAGCACAAGAACAAATGAAAACGAGATTTATAAGCACAAGATCAAAGGCAAAAGAGGTTGTTAAGCACACAAACCACACCAATTGAGGATGTTAAACACACAAACAAGGGCAAATGAGTTCTTAAGCACCAGAACAAATGGAAATGAGGATCATAACCACAAGATCAAGGGCAAAAGAGGTTGTTAAGCACACGAACCACGCCACCTGAGGTTGTCAAGCAGACAAACAAGTGCAAACGAAGTTCCTAAGCACAAGAACAATTGCAAATGAGGTTCATAAGCATAAGATCAAGGGCAAAACAGATTCTTATGTATACGAACACCGCCAAATGAGGTTGTTAAGCACACAAACAAGGGCAAACGAGGTTCCTGAGCACAAGAACTAATGCAAATGAAGTTCATAAGCTGAAGATCAATGGCAAAAGAGGTTGTTAAGCACACGAACCACGCCAATTGAGGTTGTTAAGCACACAAACAAGGGCAAACGAGGTTCCTAAGCACAAGATCAAATGCAAACGAGGTTCATAAGCACAAGATCAAGTATAAAAGAGGTTGTTAAGCGCACGAACAACGCCAATTGTGATTGTTAAGCACACAAACAATTGCAAACGAGGTTCCTTAGTAGAAGAACCAATGCAAATGAGATACATAAGCACAAGATCAAGTGCAAAAGTGGTTATTAAGCACACGAACAACGCCAATTGAGGTTATTAAACACCCAAACAAGGGCAAACGAGGTACGAAGCACAAGAATAAATAAAAATGAGGTCATAAGCACAAGATCAAGGGCAACAGAGGTCGTTAAGCACACGAACAATGATAGTTGAGGTTGTTAGGCACACAAACAAGGGTAAACGAGGTGCCTAAGCAGAAGAAGAAATGGAAACGAGGTTCATAAGCTTAAGACCAAGGGCAAAAGAGCTTGTTAAGCACACGAACAACGGCAATTGAGGTTGTTAAGCAGACAAACAAGGGCAAACGAGGTTACTAAGAACAAGAATAAATGGAAATGAGGTTCATAAGCACAAGATCAAGGGCAAAAGAGGTTGTTAAGCACACGAACAATGCTAGTTGAGGTTGTTAGTCACACAAACATGGGTAAACGAGGTTCATAAGCACAAGAACAAATGCAAACGAGGTTCATAAGCACAATATTAAGTACAAAAGAGGTTGTTAAACACACGAACAACGCCAATTGAGATTGTTAAGCAAAAGAACAAATGGAAATGAAGTTCCTAAGCACAAAAACAAATGGAAATGAGGTTCATAAGCACATGATCAAGGGCAAAAGAGGGTGTTAAGCACACGAACCACGCCAATTGAGGTTGTCAAACACACAAACAAAGGCAAACGAGGTTCCTAAGCAGAAGAACAAATGGAAATGAGGTTCAAATGCACAAGATCAAGGGAAAAAGAGGTTGTTAAGCACACAAACCACGGCAATTGAGGTTGTTAAGAACAGAATTAACGGCAAACGAGGTTCCTAAGCACAAGAACAAATGCAAATAAGGTTCATAAACACAAGATCAAGGGCAAAAGAGGTTGTTAAGCACACAAACAACACCAACTGAGGTTGGTAAACACAAATAAGGGCAAACGAGGTTCCTGAGCACAAGAACTAATGCAAATGAGGTTCATAAGCACAAGATCAAGGGCAAAAGAGGTTGCTAAGCACACAAACAACGCCAATTGAGATTGTCCAGCACACAACTAATTGAAAACGAGGTTCCTAAGCTCAAGAACAAATGCAAATGAAGTTCATAAGCACAATATCAAGGGGAAAAGAGGTTGTTAAGCACACGAACAACGCCAATTGAGATTGTTAAGCACACAACCAATAGAAAACGAGGTTCCTAAGTAGAAGAACAAATGAAAATGTGGTTCATAAGCACAAGATCAAGGGCGAAAGAGGTTGTTAAGCAGACGAACCACGCCAGTTGAGGTTGTTAAGCACACAAAGAAGGGTAAATGAGGTTCCTAAGCGCAAGTACAAATGGAAATGAGGTTCATAAGCACAAGATCAACGGCAAAAGGGGTTGTTAAGCACACGAACCACGTCACTTGAGGTTGTTGAGCACACAAACAAGGGCAAACGAGGTTCCTAAGCACAAGAACAATTGGAAATGAGGTTCATAAGCACAAGATCATGGGCAAAAGAGGTTGTTAAGTGCACGAACAACGCCAATTAAGGTTGTTAGGCACACAAAGAAGGGAAAACGAGGTTCCTCAGCATAAGAACAAATGCAAATGAGGTTCATAAGCATAAGATCAAGGGCAAAAGAGGTTGTGAATTACACGAACAACGCCAATTGAGGTTGTTACGCACACAATCAAGGGAAAACGAGGTTCCTAAGCACAATAACAAATGCAAACGAGGTTCATAAGCTCAAAATCAAGGGCAAAAGAGGTTGTTAAGCACACAAACAACGTCAATTGAGGTTGTTAATCACACAAACAAGGGCAAACGAGGTTCCTAAGAATAAAAACAAATGTAAATGAGGTTCATAAGCACAAGATTAAGGGCAAAAGAAGTTGTTAAGCACACGAACAACGCCAATTGAGATTGTTGAGCACACAACCAATAGAAAACGAGGTTCCTAAGCATAAGAACAAATGCAAATGAAGTTCATAAGCACAAGATCTAGGGCAAAAGTTGTTGTTAAGCACACGAACAACGCCAACTGAGGTTGTTAAGCACACAAACAAGGGCAAACGAGGTTTCTAAGCACAAGAACAAATGCAAATGAGGTTCATAAACACAAGATCAAGGGCAAAGGATGTTGTTAAGCACACGGACAACGCCAATTGAGGTCGTTAGGCACACAAACAGTGGCAAACGAATTTCCTTAGCGGAAGAACAAATGCAAACGAGATTTATAAGCACATGATCAAGGGCAAAAGAGGTTGTTAAGCACACAAAACCACACCAATTGAGGATGTTAAACACACAAACAAGGGCAAATGAGTTCTTAAGCACCAGAACAAATGGAAATGAGGTTCATAACCACAAGATCAAGGGCAAAATAGGTTGCTAAGCACACGAACCACGCCACCTGATGATGTTAAGCAGACAAACAAGTGCAAACGAAGTTCCTAAGCACAAGAACAATTGCAAATGAGGTTCATAAGCATAAGATCAAGGGCAAAACAGATTCTTATGTATACGAACACCGCCAAATGAGGTTGTTAAGCACACAAACAAGGGCAAACGAGTTTGCTAAGAACAAGAACAAATGCAAATGAGGTTCATAAGCACAAGATCAAGGGCAAAAGAGGTCGTTAAGCGCACGAACAACGGCAATTGAGATTGTTAAGCACACAACCAATAGAAAACGAGGTTCCTAAGCACAAGAACAAATGCAAATGAAGTTCATAAGCACAAGATCAAGGGCAAAAGAGGTTGTTAAGCACACGAACAACGCCAATTGAGGTTGTTCAGCACACAAACAAGGGCAAACGAGGTTCCTAAGCACAAGAACAAATGCAAATGAGGATCATAAGCACAAGATCAAGGGCAAAAGAGGTTGTTCTGCACACGAACAACGCCAATTGAGATTGTTAAGCACACAACCAATAGAAAACGGGGTTCCTAAGCACAAGAACAAATGCAAATGAAGTTCATAAGCACAAGATCAAGGGAAAAAGAGGTTGTTAAGCACACGAACAACGCCAATTGTGGTTATGAAGCACACAAACAAGGGCAAACGAGGTTCCTAAGCACAAGAACAAATGCAAATGATGTTTATAAGCACAAGATCAAGGGCAAAAGAGGTTGTTAAGCACACGAACAACGCCAATTGAGGTTGTTAAGTAGAGATACAAGGGCAAACGAGGTTTCTAAGAACAAGAACAAATGCAAATGAGGTTCATAAGCACAAGATCAACGGCAAAAGAGGTTGTTAAGCACACGAACAACACCAATTGAGATTGTTAAGCACACAACCAATAGAAAACGAGGTTCCTAAGAACAAGAACAAATGCAAATGAGGTTCATAAACAAAAGATCAAGGGCAAAAGAGGTTGTTAAGCACATAAACAACGCCAATTGAGGTTGTTAAGCACACAAACAAGGGCAAACGAGGTTCCTAAGCACAAGAACAAATGGAAATGAGGTTCATAAGCTCAAGATCAAGGGCAAAAGAGCTTGTTAAGCACACAAACCAAACCAATTCAGGTTGTTAAACTCACAAACAAGGACAAATGAGGTTCCTAAGAACAAGAACAAATGGAAATGATGTTTATAACCACAAGATCAAGGGCAAAAGAGGTTCTTAAGCAAACGAACCACGCCACTTGAGGTTGTTAAGCACACAAACAAGGGCAAACGAGGTTCCTAAGCACAAGAACAAATGCAAATGCGGTTCATAAACACAAAATCAAGGGCGAAAGAGGTTGTTAAGAACACGAACAATGCCAATTGAGGTTGTTAAGCACACACACAAGGGCAAACGAGATTCCTTAGCAGAAGAACTAATGCAAATGAGGTTGATAACCACAAGATCAAGTGCAGAAGTGGTTATTAAGCACACGAGCAACGCCAATTGAGGTTGTTTAATACACAAACAAGGGCAAACGAGGTTTCTAAGCACTAAAATAAATGCAAATGAGGTTCATAAGAGCAAGATCAAGGCCAAAAGAGATTGTTAAGTACACGAAGAATGCCAATTGCGCTTGTTAAGCACACAAATAAGGGCAAACAAGGTTCCTAAGCACAAGAATAAATCTAAATGAGGTTCATTAGCACAAGATCATGGGCAAAGGAGGTTGTTAAGCACACAAACAATGGAGGTTGTTAAGCACACGAACAATACCAACGGAGGTTGTTAAGCACACAACCAAGTAAAAACGAGGTTCCTAAGCACAAGAACAAATGCAAACGAGGTTCATAAGCACAAGATCATGGGCAAAAGAGGTTGTTAAGCACACAAACAACGCCACTTGAGGTTGTTAAGCACACAAACAAGGGTAAACAAGGTTCCTATGCACAAGAACAAATGGAAATGAGGTTCATAAGCACAAGATCAAGGGAAAAAGAAGTTGTTAGGCACACAAACAAGGAAAAATGAGGTTCCTAAGCATAAGAACAAATGCAAAAGAGGTTCATAAGCATAAGATCAAGGGCGAAAGAGGTTGTTAAGTACACGAACAACGCTAATTGAGGTTGTTAAGTACACAAACAAGGGAAAACAAGGTTCCTAAGCACAAGAACAAAAGCAAACGAGGTTCATAAGCACAAGACCAAGGGCAAAAGAGCTTGGGAAGCACACGAACAACGCCAAATGAGGTTGTTAAGCACATAAACAAGGGCAAACGAGGTTGCAAAGAACAAGAACAAATGCAAATGAGGTTCATAAGCACAAGATCAACTGCAAAAGAGGTTGTTAAGCACACGAACAACTCCAATTGAGATTGTTAAGCACCCAACCAATAGAAAACGAGTTTCCTAAGCACAAGAACAAATGCAAATGAAGTTCATAAGCACAAGATCAAGGGCGAAAGAGGTTGTTAAGCACACGAACAACGCCAACTAAGGTTGTTAAGCACACAAACAAGGGCAAACGAGGTTTCTAAGCACAAGAACAAATGGAAATGAGGGTCATAAACACAAGATGAAGGGCAAAAGAGGTTGTTAAGCACACGAACAACGCCAATTGAGGTTGTTAACCACACAAACAAGGGCAAACGAGGTTCCTAAGCACAAGAACAAATGAAAACGAGATTTATAAGCCCAAGATCAAGGGCAAAAGAGGTTGTTAAGCACACAAACCACACCAAATGAGGTTGTTAAGCACACAAACAAGGGCAAACGAGGTTCCTGAGCACAAGATCAAATGCAAACGAGGTTCATAAGCACAAGATCAAGTATAAAAGAGGTTGTTAAGCGCACGAACAACGCCAATTGAGATTGTTAAGCACACAAACAATAGCAAACGAGGTTCCTTAGCAGAAGAACCAATGCAAATGAGGTACATAAGCACAAGATCAAGTGCACAAGTGGTTATTAAGCACACGAACAACGCCAATTGAAACCACACAAACAAGGGCAAACGAGGTACGAAGCACAAGAATAAATAAAAATGAGGTCATAAGCACAAGATCAAGGGCAACAGAGGTCATTAAGCACACGAACAATGCTAGTTGAGGTTGTTAGGCACACAAACTAGGGCAAACGAGGTGCCTAAGCAGAAGAAGAAATGGAAACGAGGTTCGTAAGCTTAAGACCAAGAGCAAAAGAGCTTGTTAAGCACACGAACAACGGCAATTGAGGTTGTTAAGCAGACAAACAAGGGCAAACGAGGTTACTAAGAACAAGAACTAATGCAAATGAGGTTCATAAGCACAAGATCAACGGCAAAAGAGGTTGTAAAGCACACGAACAACGCCAATTGAGATTGTTAAGCACACAACCAATAGAAAACGAATTTGCTAAGCAAAAGAACAAATGCAAATGAAGTTCATATGCACAAGATCAAGGGCAAAAGAGGTTGTTAAGCACACGAACAACGCCAATTGAGTTTGTTAAGCACACAAACAAGGGAAAACGAGGTTTCTAAGCACAAGAACAAATGCAAATGAGGTTCATAAACACAAGATCAAGGGTAAAAGAGGTTGTTAAGTACATGAACAATGCCAATTGAGGTTGGTAAGCAAATGAACAAATGTAAATGAGGTTCGTAAGTACAAGAACAAATAGAAATGAGGTTCATAAGCACAAGGCAAAAGAGGTTGTTAAGCACACCAGCCACGCCAATTGAGGTTGTTAAACACACAAACAAAGGCAAACGAAGTTCCTAAGGACAAGAACAAATGGAAATGAGGTTCATATGCACAAGATCAAGGGCAAAAGAGGTTGTTAAGCACATAAAACCACGCCAATTGAGGTTGTTATGCACATAAACAAGGGCAAACGAGGTTCCTAAGCACAAGAATAAATGCAAATGAGGTTCATAAGCACAAGATCAAGGGCAAAAGAGGTCGTCGTTAAGCACACGAACAATGCCAGTTGAGGTTGTTAGGCAAACAAACAAGGGTAAACGAGGTTCCTAAGCACAAGAACAAATGCAATCGAGGTTCATAAGCACAATATCAAGTACAAAAGAGGTTGTTAAACACACGAACAACGCCAATTGAGATTGTTAAGCAAAAGAACAAATGGAAATGAAGTTCCTAAGCACAAGAACAAATGGAAATGAGGTTCATAAGCACAAGATCAAGGGCAAAAGAGGGTGTTAAGCACACGAACCACGCCAATTGAGGTTGTCAAACACACAAACAAGGGCAAACGAGGTTCCTAAGCAGAAGAACAAATGGAAATGAGGTTCATATGCACAAGATCAAGGGAAAAAGAGGTTGTTAAGAACACAAACCACGGTAATTGAGGTTGTTAACAACACAATTAACGGCAAACGAGGTTCCTAAGCACAAGAACAAATGCAAATAAGGTTCATAAACACAAGATCAAGGGCAAAAGAGGTTGTTAAGCACACTAACAACACCAACTGAGGTTGGTAAAAACACAAACAAGGGCAAACGAGGTTCCTGAGCACAAGAACTAATGCAAATGAGGTTCATAAACACAAGATCAAGGGCAAAAGATGTTGTTAAGCACACGAACAACGCCAATTGAGGTTGTTAAGCACACAAACAAGGGCAAACGAGGTTGCGAACTAGAACAAATGCAAATGAGGTTCATAAGCACAAGATCAAGGGCAAAAGAGGTCGTTAAGCACACGAACAACGCCAATTGAGATTGTTAAGCACACAACCAATAGAAAACGAGGTTCCTAAGCACAAGAACAAATGCAAATAAAGTTGATAAGCACAAGATCAAGGGCAAAAGAGGTTGTTAAGCACACGAACAACGCCAATTGAGGTTGTTAAGCACACAGACATGGGCAAACGAGGTTCCTAAGCACAAGAACAAATGCAAATGAGGATCATAAGCACATGATCAAGGGCAAAAGAGGTTGCTAAGCACACGAACAACGCCAATTGAGATTGTTAAGCACACAACCAATAGAAAACGAGGTTCCTAATCACACGAACAAATGCAAATAAAGTTCATAAGCACAATATCAAGGGCAAAAGAGGTTGTTAAGCACACGAACAACGCCAATTGAGATTGTTAAGCACACAACCAATAGAAACCGAGGTTCCTAAGTAGAAGAACAAATGAAAATGAGGTTCATAAGCACAAGATCAAGGGCGAAAGAGGTTGTTAAGAAGACGAACCACGCCAGTTGAGGTTGTTAAGCACACAAAGAAGGGTAAACGAGGTTCCTAAGCACAAGTACAAATGGAAATGAGGTTCATAAGCACAAGATCAACGGCAAAAGGGGTTGTTAAGCACACGAACCACGTCAATTGAGGTTGTTGAGCACACAAACAAGGGCAAACGAGGTTCCTAAGCACAAGAACAATTGGAAATGAGGTTCATAAGCACAAGATCATGGGCAAAAGAGGTTGTTAAGCGCACGAACAACGCCAATTAAGGTTGTTAGGCACACAAAGAAGGGAAAACGAGGTTCCTCAGCATAAGAACAAATGCAAATGAGGTTCATAAGCATAAGATCAAGGGCAAAAGAGGTTGTGAATTACACGAACAACGCCAATTGAGGTTGTTACGCACACAATCAAGGGAAAACGAGGTTCCGAAGCACAATAACAAATGCAAACGAGGTTCATAAGCACAAAATCAAGGACAAAAGAGGTTG
The DNA here is from genome assembly GCA_964058825.1 of Carex arenaria. Lineage (NCBI taxonomy): Eukaryota > Viridiplantae > Streptophyta > Magnoliopsida > Poales > Cyperaceae > Carex > Carex arenaria. The sequence goes on along the minus strand of CAXKVW010000095.1, from coordinate 85,242 downwards.
TTAAGCACACGAACAACGTCAATTGAGGTTGTTAATCACACAAACAAGGGCAAACGAGGTTCCTAAGAATAAAAACAAATGTAAATGAGGTTCATAAGCACAAGATTAAGGGCAAAAGAAGTTGTTAAGCACACGAACAACGCCAATTGAGATTGTTGAGCACACAACCAATAGAAAACGAGGTTCCTAAGCATAGGAACAAATGCAAATGAAGTTCATAAGCACAAGATCTAGGGCAAAAGTTGTTGTTAAGCACACGAACAACGCCAACTGAGGTTGTCAAGCACACAAACAAGGGCAAACGAGGTTTCTAAGCACAAGAACAAATGCAAATGAGGTTCATAAACACAAGATCAAGGGCAAAAGATGTTGTTAAGCACACGGACAATGCCAATTGAGGTCGTTAGGCACACAAACAGTGGCAAACGAATTTCCTTAGCGGAAGAACAAATGCAAACGAGATTTGTAAGCGCAAGATCAAGGGCAAAATAGGTTGTTAAGCACACAAAACCACACCAATTGAGGATGTTAAACACACAAACAAGGGCAAATGAGTTCTTAAGCACCAGAACAAATGGAAATGAGGTTCATAACCACAAGATCAAGGGCAAAAGAGGTTGCTAAGCACACGAACTACGCCACCTGATGTTGTTAAGCAGACAAACAAGTGCAAATGAAATTCCTAAGCACAAGAACAATTGCAAATGAGGTTCATAAGCATAAGATGAAGGGCAAAACAGATTCTTATGTATACGAACACCGCCAAATGAGGTTGTTAAGCACACAAACAAGGGCAAACGAGGTTGCTAAGAACAAGAACAAATGCAAATGAGGTTCATAAGCACAAGATCAAGGGCAAAAGAGGTCGTTAAGCGCACGAACAACGGCAATTGAGATTGTTAAGCACACAACCAATAGAAAACGAGGTTCCTAAGCACAAGAACAAATGCAAATGAAGTTCATAAGCACAAGATCAAGGGCAAAAGAGGTTGTTAAGCACACGAACAACGCCAATTGAGGTTGTTCAGCACACAAACAAGGGCAAACGAGGTTCCTAAGCACAAGAACAAATGCAAATGAGGATCATAAGCACAAGATCAAGGGCAAAAGAGGTTGTTCAGCACACGAACAACGCCAATTGAGATTGTTAAGCACACAACCAATAGAAAACGGGGTTCCTAAGTACCAGAACAAATGCAAATGAAGTTCATAAGCACAAGATCAAGGGAAAAAGAGGTTGTTAAGCACACGAACAACTCCAATTGTGGTTGTGAAGCACACAAACAAGGGCAAACGAGGTTCCTAAGCACAAGAACAAATGCAAATGATGTTTATAAGCACAAGATCAAGGGCAAAAGAGGTTGTTAAGCACACGAACAACGCCAATTGAGGTTGTTAAGTAGAGATACAAGGGCAAACGACGTTTCTAAGAACAAGAACAAATGCAAATGAGGTTCATAAGCACAAGATCAACGGCAAAAGAGGTTCTTAAGCACACGAACAACACCAATTGAGATTGTTAAGCACACAACCAATAGAAAACGAGGTTCCTAAGAACAAGAACAAATGCAAATGAGGTTCATAAACAAAAGATCAAGGGCAAAAGAGTTTGTTAAGCACATAAACAACGCCAATTGAGGTTGTTAAGCACACAAACAAGGGCAAACGAGGTTCCTAAGCACAAGAACAAATGGAAATGAGGTTCATAAGCACAAGATCAAGGGCAAAAGAGCTTGTTAAGCACACAAACCAAACCAATTCAGGTTGTTAAACTCACAAACAAGGACAAATGAGGTTCCTAAGAACAAGAACAAATGGAAATGATGTTCATAACCACAAGATCAAGGGCAAAAGAGGTTCTTAAGCAAACGAACCACGCCACTTGAGGTTGTTAAGCACACAAACAAGGGCAAACGAGGTTCCTAAGCACAAGAACAAATGCAAATGCGGTTCATAAACACAAAATCAAGGGCAAAAGAGGTTGTTAAGAACACGAACAATGCCAATTGAGGTTGTTAAGCACACACACAAGGGCAAACGAGATTCCTTAGCAGAAGAACTAATGCAAATGAGGTTGATAACCACAAGATCAAGTGCAGAAGTGGTTATTAAGCACACGAGCAACGCCAATTGAGGTTGTTTAATACACAAACAAGGGCAAACGAGGTTTCTAAGCACTAAAATAAATGCAAATGAGGTTCATAAGAGCAAGATCAAGGCCAAAAGAGATTGTTAAGTACACGAAGAATGCCAATTGCGGTTGTCAAGCACACAAATAAGGGCAAACGAGGTTCCTAAGCACAAGAATAAATCTAAATGAGGTTCATTAGCACAAGATCATGGGCAAAGGAGGTTGTTAAGCACACAAACAATGGAGGTTGTTAAGCACACGAACAATACCAACGGAGGTTGTTAAGCACACAACCAAGTAAAAACGAGGTTCCTAAGCACAAGAACAAATGCAAACGAGGTTCATAAGCACAAGATCATGGGCAAAAGAGGTTGTTAAGCACACGAACAACGCCACTTGAGGTTGTTAAGCACACAAACAAGGGTAAACAAGGTTCCTATGCACAAGAACAAATGGAAATGAGGTTCATAAGCACAAGATCAAGGGAAAAAGAAGTTGTTAGGCACACAAACAAGGAAAAATGAGGTTCCTAAGCATAAGAACAAATGCAAAAGAGGTTCATAAGCATAAGATCAAGGGCGAAAGAGGTTGTTAAGTACACGAACAACGCTAATTGAGGTTGTTAAGTACACAAACAAGGGAAAACGAGGTTCCTAAGCACAAGAACAAAAGCAAACGAGGTTCATAAGCACAAGACCAAGGGCAAAAGAGCTTGGGAAGCACACGAACAACGCCAAATGAGGTTGTTAAGCACATAAACAAGGGCAAACGAGGTTGCAAAGAACAAGAACAAATGCAAATGAGGTTCATAAGCACAAGATCAACTGCAAAAGAGGTTGTTAAGCACACGAACAACTCCAATTGAGATTGTTAAGCACCCAACCAATAGAAAACGAGTTTCCTAAGCACAAGAACAAATGCAAATGAAGTTCATAAGCACAAGATCAAGGGCAAAAGAGGTTGTTAAGCACACGAACAACGCCAACTAAGGTTGTTAAGCACACAAACAAGGGCAAACGAGGTTTCTAAGCACAAGAACAAATGGAAATGAGGGTCATAAACACAAGATGAAGGGCAAAAGAGGTTGTTAAGCACACGAACAACGCCAATTGAGGTTGTTAACCACACAAACAAGGGCAAACGAGGTTCTTAAGCACAAGAACAAATGAAAACAAGATTTATAAGCACAAGATCAAGGGCAAAAGAGGTTGTTAAGCACACAAACCACACCAATTGAGGATGTTAAACACACAAACAAGGGCAAATGAGTTCTTAAGCACCAGAACAAATGGAAATGAGGTTCATAACCACAAGATCAAGGGCAAAAGAGGTTGTTAAGCACACGAACCACTCCACCTGAGGTTGTTAAGCAGACAAACAAGTGCAAACGAAGTTCCTAAGCACAAGAACAATTGCAAATGAGGTTCATAAGCATAAGATCAAGGGCAAAACAGATTCTTATGTATACGAACACCGCCAAATGAGGTTGTTAAGCACACAAACAAGGGCAAACGAGGTTCCTGAGCACAAGAACTAATGCAAATGAAGTTCATAAGCTGGAGATCAATGGCAAAAGAGGTTGTTAAGCACACGAACCACGCCAATTGAGGTTGTTAAGCACACAAACAAGGGCAAACGAGGTTCCTAAGCACAAGATCAAATGCAAACGAGATTCATAAGCACAAGATCAAGTATAAAAGAGGTTGTTAAGCGCACGAACAACGCCAATTGAGATTGTTAAGCACACAAACAATAGCAAACGAGGTTCCTTAGCAGAAGAACCAATGCAAATGAGGTACATAAGCACAAGATCAAGTGCAAAAGTGGTTATTAAGCACACGAACAACGCCAATTGAGGTTATTAACCACACAAACAAGGGCAAACGAGGTACGAAGCACAAGAATAAATAAAAATGAGGTCATAAGCACAAGATCAAGGGCAACAGAGGTCATTAAGCACACGAACAATGCTAGTTGAGGTTGTTAGGCACTCAAACAAGGGCAAACGATGTGCCTAAGCAGAAGAAGAAATGGAAACGAGGTTCATAAGCTTAAGACCAAGGGAAAAAGAGCTTGTTAAGCACACGAACAACGGCAATTGAGGTTGTTAAGCAGACAAACAAGGGCAAACGAGGTTACTAAGAACAAGAACTAATGCAAATGAGGTTCATAAGCACAAGATCAACGGCAAAAGAGGTTGTTAAGCACACGAACAACGCCAATTGAGATTGTTAAGCACACAACAAATAGAAAACGAATTTGCTAAGCAAAAGAACAAATGCAAATGAAGTTCATATGCACAAGATCAAGGGCAAAAGAGGTTGTTAAGCACACGAACAACGCCAATTGAGTTTGTTAAGCACACAAACAAGGGAAAACGAGGTTCCTAAGCACAAGAACATATGCAAATGAGGTTCATAAACACAAGATCAAGGGTAAAAGAGGTTGTTAAGTACATGAACAACGCCAATTGAGGTTGGTAAGCAAATGAACAAATGTAAATGAGGTTCGTAAGTACAAGAACAAATAGAAATGAGGTTCATAAGCACAAGGCAAAAGAGGTTGTTAAGCACGCCAGCCACGCCAATTGAGGTTATTAAACACACAAACAAAGGCAAACGAGGTTCCTAAGCACAAGAACAAATGGAAATGAGGTTCATATGCACAAGATCAATGGCAAAAGAGGTTGTTAAGCACATAAAACCACGCCAATTGAGGTTGTTATGCACATAAACAAGGGCAAACGAGGTTCCTAAGCACAAGAATAAATGCAAATGAGGTTCATAAGCACAAGATCAAGGGCAAAAGAGGTCGTTAAGCACACGAACAATGCCAGTTGAGGTTGTTAGGCACACAAACAAGGGTAAACGAGGTTCCTAAGCACAAGAACAAATGCAAACGAGGTTCATAAGCACAATATCAAGTACAAAAGAGGTTGTTAAACACACGAACAACGCCAATTGAGATTGTTAAGCAGAAGAACAAATGGAAATGAAGTTCCTAAGCACAAGAACAAATGGAAATGAGGTTCATAAGCACAAGATCAAGGGCAAAAGAGGGTGTTAAGCACACGAACCACGCCAATCGAGGTTGTCAAACACACAAACAAGGGCAAACGAGGTTCCTAAGCAGATGAACAAATGGAAATGAGGTTCATATGCACAAGATCAAGGGAAAAAGAGGTTGTTAAGAACACCAACCACGGCAATTGAGGTTGTTAAAAACACAATTAACGGCAAACGAGGTTCCTAAGCACAAGAACAAATGCAAATAAGGATCATAAACACAAGATCAAGGGCAAAAGAGGTTGTTAAGCACACTAACAACACCAACTGAGGTTGGTAAAAACACAAACAAGGGCAAACGAGGTTCCTGAGCACAAGAACTAATGCAAATGAGGTTCATAAACACAAGATCAAGGGCAAAAGAGGTTGTTAAGCACACGAACAACGCCAATTGAGGTTGTTAAGCACACAAACAAGGGCAAACGAGGTTGCGAACAAGAACAAATGCAAATGAGGTTCATAAGCACAAGATCAAGGGCAAAAGAGGTCGTTAAGCACACGAACAACGCCAATTGAGATTGTTAAGCACACAACCAATAGAAAACGAGGTTCCTAAGCACAAGAACAAATGCAAATAAAGTTGATAAGCACAAGATCAAGGGCAAAAGAGGTTGTTAAGCACACGAACAACGCCAATTGAGGTTGTTAAGCACACAAACATGGGCAAACGAGGTTCCTAAGCACAAGAACAAATGTAAATGAGGATCATAAGCACAAGATCAAGGGCAAAAGAGGTTGCTAAGCACACGAACAACGCCAATTGAGATTGTTAAGCACACAACCAATAGAAAACGAGGTTCCTAAGCACACGAATAAATGCAAATGAAGTTCATAAGCACAATATCAAGGGCAAAAGAGGTTGTTAAGCACACGAACAACGCCAATTGAGATTGTTAAGCACACAACCAATAGAAACCGAGGTTCCTAAGTAGAAGAACAAATGAAAATGAGGTTCATAAGCACAAGATCAAGGGCGAAAGAGGTTGTTAAGAAGACGAACCACGCCAGTTGAGGTTGTTAAGCACACAAAGAAGGGTAAACGAGGTTCCTAAGCACAAGTACAAATGGAAATGAGGTTCATAAGCACAAGATCAACGGCAAAAGGGGTTGTTAAGCACACGAACCACGTCAATTGAGGTTGTTGAGCACACAAACAAGGGCAAACGAGGTTCCTAAGCACAAGAACAATTGGAAATGAGGTTCATAAGCACAAGATCATGGGCAAAAGAGGTTGTTAAGCGCACGAACAACGCCAATTAAGGTTGTTAGGCACACAAAGAAGGGAAAACGAGGTTCCTCAGCATAAGAACAAATGCAAATGAGGTTCATAAGCATAAGATCAAGGGCAAAAGAGGTTGTGAATTACACGAACAACGCCAATTGAGGTTGTTACGCACACAATCAAGGGAAAACGAGGTTCCGAAGCACAATAACAAATGCAAACGAGGTTCATAAGCACAAAATCAAGGACAAAAGAGGTTGTTAAGCACACGAACAACGTCAATTGAGGTTGTTAATCACACAAACAAGGGCAAACGAGGTTCCTAAGAATAAAAACAAATGTAAATGAGGTTCATAAGCACAAGATTAAGGGCAAAAGAAGTTGTTAAGCACACGAACAACGCCAATTGAGATTGTTGAGCACACAACCAATAGAAAACGAGGTTCCTAAGCATAGGAACAAATGCAAATGAAGTTCATAAGCACAAGATCTAGGGCAAAAGTTGTTGTTAAGCACACGAACAACGCCAACTGAGGTTGTCAAGCACACAAACAAGGGCAAACGAGGTTTCTAAGCACAAGAACAAATGCAAATGAGGTTCATAAACACAAGATCAAGGGCAAAAGATGTTGTTAAGCACACGGACAATGCCAATTGAGGTCGTTAGGCACACAAACAGTGGCAAACGAATTTCCTTAGCGGAAGAACAAATGCAAACGAGATTTGTAAGCGTAAGATCAAGGGCAAAATAGGTTGTTAAGCACACAAAACCACACCAATTGAGGATGTTAAACACACAAACAAGGGCAAATGAGTTCTTAAGCACCAGAACAAATGGAAATGAGGTTCATAACCACAAGATCAAGGGCAAAAGAGGTTGCTAAGCACACGAACTACGCCACCTGATGTTGTTAAGCAGACAAACAAGTGCAAATGAAATTCCTAAGCACAAGAACAATTGCAAATGAGGTTCATAAGCATAAGATGAAGGGCAAAACAGATTCTTATGTATACGAACACCGCCAAATGAGGTTGTTAAGCACACAAACAAGGGCAAACGAGGTTGCTAAGAACAAGAACAAATGCAAATGAGGTTCATAAGCACAAGATCAAGGGCAAAAGAGGTCGTTAAGCGCACGAACAACGGCAATTGAGATTGTTAAGCACACAACCAATAGAAAACGAGGTTCCTAAGCACAAGAACAAATGCAAATGAAGTTCATAAGCACAAGATCAAGGGCAAAAGAGGTTGTTAAGCACACGAACAACGCCAATTGAGGTTGTTCAGCACACAAACAAGGGCAAACGAGGTTCCTAAGCACAAGAACAAATGCAAATGAGGATCATAAGCACAAGATCAAGGGCAAAAGAGGTTGTTCAGCACACGAACAACGCCAATTGAGATTGTTAAGCACACAACCAATAGAAAACGGGGTTCCTAAGTACCAGAACAAATGCAAATGAAGTTCATAAGCACAAGATCAAGGGAAAAAGAGGTTGTTAAGCACACGAACAACTCCAATTGTGGTTGTGAAGCACACAAACAAGGGCAAACGAGGTTCCTAAGCACAAGAACAAATGCAAATGATGTTTATAAGCACAAGATCAAGGGCAAAAGAGGTTGTTAAGCACACGAACAACGCCAATTGAGGTTGTTAAGTAGAGATACAAGGGCAAACGACGTTTCTAAGAACAAGAACAAATGCAAATGAGGTTCATAAGCACAAGATCAACGGCAAAAGAGGTTCTTAAGCACACGAACAACACCAATTGAGATTGTTAAGCACACAACCAATAGAAAACGAGGTTCCTAAGAACAAGAACAAATGCAAATGAGGTTCATAAACAAAAGATCAAGGGCAAAAGAGTTTGTTAAGCACATAAACAACGCCAATTGAGGTTGTTAAGCACACAAACAAGGGCAAACGAGGTTCCTAAGCACAAGAACAAATGGAAATGAGGTTCATAAGCACAAGATCAAGGGCAAAAGAGCTTGTTAAGCACACAAACCAAACCAATTCAGGTTGTTAAACTCACAAACAAGGACAAATGAGGTTCCTAAGAACAAGAACAAATGGAAATGATGTTCATAACCACAAGATCAAGGGCAAAAGAGGTTCTTAAGCAAACGAACCACGCCACTTGAGGTTGTTAAGCACACAAACAAGGGCAAACGAGGTTCCTAAGCACAAGAACAAATGCAAATGCGGTTCATAAACACAAAATCAAGGGCAAAAGAGGTTGTTAAGAACACGAACAATGCCAATTGAGGTTGTTAAGCACACACACAAGGGCAAACGAGATTCCTTAGCAGAAGAACTAATGCAAATGAGGTTGATAACCACAAGATCAAGTGCAGAAGTGGTTATTAAGCACACGAGCAACGCCAATTGAGGTTGTTTAATACACAAACAAGGGCAAACGAGGTTTCTAAGCACTAAAATAAATGCAAATGAGGTTCATAAGAGCAAGATCAAGGCCAAAAGAGATTGTTAAGTACACGAAGAATGCCAATTGCGGTTGTCAAGCACACAAATAAGGGCAAACGAGGTTCCTAAGCACAAGAATAAATCTAAATGAGGTTCATTAGCACAAGATCATGGGCAAAGGAGGTTGTTAAGCACACAAACAATGGAGGTTGTTAAGCACACGAACAATACCAACGGAGGTTGTTAAGCACACAACCAAGTAAAAACGAGGTTCCTAAGCACAAGAACAAATGCAAACGAGGTTCATAAGCACAAGATCATGGGCAAAAGAGGTTGTTAAGCACACGAACAACGCCACTTGAGGTTGTTAAGCACACAAACAAGGGTAAACAAGGTTCCTATGCACAAGAACAAATGGAAATGAGGTTCATAAGCACAAGATCAAGGGAAAAAGAAGTTGTTAGGCACACAAACAAGGAAAAATGAGGTTCCTAAGCATAAGAACAAATGCAAAAGAGGTTCATAAGCATAAGATCAAGGGCGAAAGAGGTTGTTAAGTACACGAACAACGCTAATTGAGGTTGTTAAGTACACAAACAAGGGAAAACGAGGTTCCTAAGCACAAGAACAAAAGCAAACGAGGTTCATAAGCACAAGACCAAGGGCAAAAGAGCTTGGGAAGCACACGAACAACGCCAAATGAGGTTGTTAAGCACATAAACAAGGGCAAACGAGGTTGCAAAGAACAAGAACAAATGCAAATGAGGTTCATAAGCACAAGATCAACTGCAAAAGAGGTTGTTAAGCACACGAACAACTCCAATTGAGATTGTTAAGCACCCAACCAATAGAAAACGAGTTTCCTAAGCACAAGAACAAATGCAAATGAAGTTCATAAGCACAAGATCAAGGGCAAAAGAGGTTGTTAAGCACACGAACAACGCCAACTAAGGTTGTTAAGCACACAAACAAGGGCAAACGAGGTTTCTAAGCACAAGAACAAATGGAAATGAGGGTCATAAACACAAGATGAAGGGCAAAAGAGGTTGTTAAGCACACGAACAACGCCAATTGAGGTTGTTAACCACACAAACAAGGGCAAACGAGGTTCTTAAGCACAAGAACAAATGAAAACAAGATTTATAAGCACAAGATCAAGGGCAAAAGAGGTTGTTAAGCACACAAACCACACCAATTGAGGATGTTAAACACACAAACAAGGGCAAATGAGTTCTTAAGCACCAGAACAAATGGAAATGAGGTTCATAACCACAAGATCAAGGGCAAAAGAGGTTGTTAAGCACACGAACCACTCCACCTGAGGTTGTTAAGCAGACAAACAAGTGCAAACGAAGTTCCTAAGCACAAGAACAATTGCAAATGAGGTTCATAAGCATAAGATCAAGGGCAAAACAGATTCTTATGTATACGAACACCGCCAAATGAGGTTGTTAAGCACACAAACAAGGGCAAACGAGGTTCCTGAGCACAAGAACTAATGCAAATGAAGTTCATAAGCTGGAGATCAATGGCAAAAGAGGTTGTTAAGCACACGAACCACGCCAATTGAGGTTGTTAAGCACACAAACAAGGGCAAACGAGGTTCCTAAGCACAAGATCAAATGCAAACGAGATTCATAAGCACAAGATCAAGTATAAAAGAGGTTGTTAAGCGCACGAACAACGCCAATTGAGATTGTTAAGCACACAAACAATAGCAAACGAGGTTCCTTAGCAGAAGAACCAATGCAAATGAGGTACATAAGCACAAGATCAAGTGCAAAAGTGGTTATTAAGCACACGAACAACGCCAATTGAGGTTATTAACCACACAAACAAGGGCAAACGAGGTACGAAGCACAAGAATAAATAAAAATGAGGTCATAAGCACAAGATCAAGGGCAACAGAGGTCATTAAGCACACGAACAATGCTAGTTGAGGTTGTTAGGCACTCAAACAAGGGCAAACGATGTGCCTAAGCAGAAGAAGAAATGGAAACGAGGTTCATAAGCTTAAGACCAAGGGAAAAAGAGCTTGTTAAGCACACGAACAACGGCAATTGAGGTTGTTAAGCAGACAAACAAGGGCAAACGAGGTTACTAAGAACAAGAACTAATGCAAATGAGGTTCATAAGCACAAGATCAACGGCAAAAGAGGTTGTTAAGCACACGAACAACGCCAATTGAGATTGTTAAGCACACAACAAATAGAAAACGAATTTGCTAAGCAAAAGAACAAATGCAAATGAAGTTCATATGCACAAGATCAAGGGCAAAAGAGGTTGTTAAGCACACGAACAACGCCAATTGAGTTTGTTAAGCACACAAACAAGGGAAAACGAGGTTCCTAAGCACAAGAACATATGCAAATGAGGTTCATAAACACAAGATCAAGGGTAAAAGAGGTTGTTAAGTACATGAACAACGCCAATTGAGGTTGGTAAGCAAATGAACAAATGTAAATGAGGTTCGTAAGTACAAGAACAAATAGAAATGAGGTTCATAAGCACAAGGCAAAAGAGGTTGTTAAGCACGCCAGCCACGCCAATTGAGGTTATTAAACACACAAACAAAGGCAAACGAGGTTCCTAAGCACAAGAACAAATGGAAATGAGGTTCATATGCACAAGATCAATGGCAAAAGAGGTTGTTAAGCACATAAAACCACGCCAATTGAGGTTGTTATGCACATAAACAAGGGCAAACGAGGTTCCTAAGCACAAGAATAAATGCAAATGAGGTTCATAAGCACAAGATCAAGGGCAAAAGAGGTCGTTAAGCACACGAACAATGCCAGTTGAGGTTGTTAGGCACACAAACAAGGGTAAACGAGGTTCCTAAGCACAAGAACAAATGCAAACGAGGTTCATAAGCACAATATCAAGTACAAAAGAGGTTGTTAAACACACGAACAACGCCAATTGAGATTGTTAAGCAGAAGAACAAATGGAAATGAAGTTCCTAAGCACAAGAACAAATGGAAATGAGGTTCATAAGCACAAGATCAAGGGCAAAAGAGGGTGTTAAGCACACGAACCACGCCAATCGAGGTTGTCAAACACACAAACAAGGGCAAACGAGGTTCCTAAGCAGATGAACAAATGGAAATGAGGTTCATATGCACAAGATCAAGGGAAAAAGAGGTTGTTAAGAACACCAACCACGGCAATTGAGGTTGTTAAAAACACAATTAACGGCAAACGAGGTTCCTAAGCACAAGAACAAATGCAAATAAGGATCATAAACACAAGATCAAGGGCAAAAGAGGTTGTTAAGCACACTAACAACACCAACTGAGGTTGGTAAAAACACAAACAAGGGCAAACGAGGTTCCTGAGCACAAGAACTAATGCAAATGAGGTTCATAAACACAAGATCAAGGGCAAAAGAGGTTGTTAAGCACACGAACAACGCCAATTGAGGTTGTTAAGCACACAAACAAGGGCAAACGAGGTTGCGAACAAGAACAAATGCAAATGAGGTTCATAAGCACAAGATCAAGGGCAAAAGAGGTCGTTAAGCACACGAACAACGCCAATTGAGATTGTTAAGCACACAACCAATAGAAAACGAGGTTCCTAAGCACAAGAACAAATGCAAATAAAGTTGATAAGCACAAGATCAAGGGCAAAAGAGGTTGTTAAGCACACGAACAACGCCAATTGAGGTTGTTAAGCACACAAACATGGGCAAACGAGGTTCCTAAGCACAAGAACAAATGTAAATGAGGATCATAAGCACAAGATCAAGGGCAAAAGAGGTTGCTAAGCACACGAACAACGCCAATTGAGATTGTTAAGCACACAACCAATAGAAAACGAGGTTCCTAAGCACACGAATAAATGCAAATGAAGTTCATAAGCACAATATCAAGGGCAAAAGAGGTTGTTAAGCACACGAACAACGCCAATTGAGATTGTTAAGCACACAACCAATAGAAACCGAGGTTCCTAAGTAGAAGAACAAATGAAAATGAGGTTCATAAGCACAAGATCAAGGGCGAAAGAGGTTGTTAAGAAGACGAACCACGCCAGTTGAGGTTGTTAAGCACACAAAGAAGGGTAAACGAGGTTCCTAAGCACAAGTACAAATGGAAATGAGGTTCATAAGCACAAGATCAACGGCAAAAGGGGTTGTTAAGCATACGAACCACGTCAATTGAGGTTGTTGAGCACACAAACAAGGGCAAACGAGGTTCCTAAGCACAAGAACAATTGGAAATGAGGTTCATAAGCACAAGATCATGGGCAAAAGAGGTTGTTAAGCGCACGAACAACGCCAATTAAGGTTGTTAGGCACACAAAGAAGGGAAAACGAGGTTCCTCAGCATAAGAACAAATGCAAATGAGGTTCATAAGCATAAGATCAAGGGCAAAAGAGGTTGTGAATTACACGAACAACGCCAATTGAGGTTGTTACGCACACAATCAAGGGAAAACGAGGTTCCTAAGCACAATAACAAATGCAAACGAGGTTCATAAGCTCAAAATCAAGGGCAAAAGGGGTTATTAAGCACACGAACAACGTCAATTGAGGTTGTTAATCACACAAACAAGGGCAAACGAGGTTCCTAAGAATAAAAACAAATGTAAATGAGGTTCATAAGCACAAGATTAAGGGCAAAAGAAGTTGTTAAGCACACGAACAACGCCAATTGAGATTGTTGAGCACACAACCAATAGAAAACGAGGTTCCTAAGCATAAGAACAAATGCAAATGAAGTTCATAAGCACAAGATCTAGGGCAAAAGTTGTTGTTAAGCACACGAACAACGCCAACTGAGGTTGTCAAGCACACAAACAAGGGCAAACGAGGTTTCTAAGCACAAGAACAAATGCAAATGAGGTTCATAAACACAAGATCAAGGGCAAAAGATGTTGTTAAGCACACAGACAACGCCAATTGAGGTCGTTAGGCACACAAACAGTGGCAAACGAATTACCTTAGCGGAAGAACAAATGCAAACGAGATTTATAAGCACAAGATCAAGGGCAAAAGAGGTTGTTAAGCACACAAAACCACACCAATTGAGGATGTTAAACACACAAACAAGGGCAAATGAGTTCTTAAGCACCAGAACAAATGGAAATGAGGTTCATAACCACAAGATCAAGGGCAAAAGAGGTTGCTAAGCACACGAACTACACCACCTGATGTTGTTAAGCAGACAAACAAGTGCAAACGAAATTCCTAAGCACAAGAACAATTGCAAATGAGGTTCATAAGCATAAGATCAAGGGCAAAACAGATTCTTATGTATACGAACACCGCCAAATGAGGTTGTTAAGCACACAAACAAGGGCAAACGAGGTTGCTAAGAACAAGAACAAATGCAAATGAGGTTCATAAGCACAAGATCAAGGGCAAAAGAGGTCGTTAAGCGCACGAACAACGGCAATTGAGATTGTTAAGCACACAACCAATAGAAAACGAGGTTCCTAAGCACAAGAACAAATGCAAATGAAGTTCATAAGCACAAGATCAAGGGCAAAAGAGGTTGTTAAGCACACGAACAACGCCAATTGAGGTTGTTCAGCACACAAACAAGGGCAAACGAGGTTCCTAAGCACAAGAACAAATGCAAATGAGGATCATAAGCACAAGATCAAGGGCAAAAGAGGTTGTTCAGCACACGAACAACGCCAATTGAGATTGTTAAGCACACAACCAATAGAAAACGGGGTTCCTAAGTACAAGAACAAATGCAAATGAAGTTCATAAGCACAAGATCAAGGGAAAAAGAGGTTGTTAAGCACACGAACAACTCCAATTGTGGTTGTGAAGCACACAAACAAGGGCAAACGAGGTTCCTAAGCACAAGAACAAATGCAAATGATGTTTATAAGCACAAGATCAAGGGCAAAAGAGGTTGTTAAGCACACGAACAACGCCAATTGAGGTTGTTAAGTAGAGATACAAGGGCAAACGACGTTTCTAAGAAGAAGAACAAATGCAAATGAGGTTCATAAGCACAAGATCAACGGCAAAAGAGGTTCTTAAGCACACGAACAACACCAATTGAGATTGTTAAGCACACAACCAATAGAAAACGAGGTTCCTAAGAACAAGAACAAATGCAAATGAGGTTCATAAACAAAAGATCAAGGGCAAAAGAGTTTGTTAAGCACATAAACAACGCCAATTGAGGTTGTTAAGCACACAAACAAGGGCAAACGAGGTTCCTAAGCACAAGAACAAATGGAAATGAGGTTCATAAGCACAAGATCAAGGGCAAAAGAGCTTGTTAAGCACACAAACCAAACCAATTCAGGTTGTTAAACTCACAAACAAGGACAAATGAGGTTCCTAAGAACAAGAACAAATGGAAATGATGTTCATAACCACAAGATCAAGGGCAAAAGAGGTTCTTAAGCAAACGAACCACGCCACTTGAGGTTGTTAAGCACACAAACAAGGGCAAACGAGGTTCCTAAGCACAAGAACAAATGCAAATGCGGTTCATAAACACAAAATCAAGGGCAAAAGAGGTTGTTAAGAACACGAACAATGCCAATTGAGGTTGTTAAGCACACACACAAGGGCAAACGAGATTCCTTAGCAGAAGAACTAATGCAAATGAGGTTGATAACCACAAGATCAAGTGCAGAAGTGGTTATTAAGCACACGAGCAACGCCAATTGAGGTTGTTTAATACACAAACAAGGGCAAACGAGGTTTCTAAGCACTAAAATAAATGCAAATGAGGTTCATAAGAGCAAGATCAAGGCCAAAAGAGATTGTTAAGTACACGAAGAATGCCAATTGCGGTTGTCAAGCACACAAATAAGGGCAAACGAGGTTCCTAAGCACAAGAATAAATCTAAATGAGGTTCATTAGCACAAGATCATGGGCAAAGGAGGTTGTTAAGCACACAAACAATGGAGGTTGTTAAGCACACGAACAATACCAACGGAGGTTGTTAAGCACACAACCAAGTAAAAACGAGGTTCCTAAGCACAAGAACAAATGCAAACGAGGTTCATAAGCACAAGATCATGGGCAAAAGAGGTTGTTAAGCACACGAACAACGCCACTTGAGGTTGTTAAGCACACAAACAAGGGTAAACAAGGTTCCTATGCACAAGAACAAATGGAAATGAGGTTCATAAGCACAAGATCAAGGGAAAAAGAAGTTGTTAGGCACACAAACAAGGAAAAATGAGGTTCCTAAGCATAAGAACAAATGCAAAAGAGGTTCATAAGCATAAGATCAAGGGCGAAAGAGGTTGTTAAGTACACGAACAACGCTAATTGAGGTTGTTAAGTACACAAACAAGGGAAAACGAGGTTCCTAAGCACAAGAACAAAAGCAAACGAGGTTCATAAGCACAAGACCAAGGGCAAAAGAGCTTGGGAAGCACACGAACAACGCCAAATGAGGTTGTTAAGCACATAAACAAGGGCAAACGAGGTTGCAAAGAACAAGAACAAATGCAAATGAGGTTCATAAGCACAAGATCAACTGCAAAAGAGGTTGTTAAGCACACGAACAACTCCAATTGAGATTGTTAAGCACCCAACCAATAGAAAACGAGTTTCCTAAGCACAAGAACAAATGCAAATGAAGTTCATAAGCACAAGATCAAGGGCAAAAGAGGTTGTTAAGCACACGAACAACGCCAACTAAGGTTGTTAAGCACACAAACAAGGGCAAACGAGGTTTCTAAGCACAAGAACAAATGGAAATGAGGGTCATAAACACAAGATGAAGGGCAAAAGAGGTTGTTAAGCACACGAACAACGCCAATTGAGGTTGTTAACCACACAAACAAGGGCAAACGAGGTTCCTAAGCACAAGAACAAATGAAAACGAGATTTATAAGCACAAGATCAAGGGCAAAAGAGGTTGTTAAGCACACAAACCACACCAATTGAGGATGTTAAACACACAAACAAGGGCAAATGAGTTCTTAAGCACCAGAACAAATGGAAATGAGGTTCATAACCACAAGATCAAGGGCAAAAGAGGTTGTTAAGCACACGAACCACGCCACCTGAGGTTGTTAAGCAGACAAACAAGTGCAAACGAAGTTCCTAAGCACAAGAACAATTGCAAATGAGGTTCATAAGCATAAGATCAAGGGCAAAACAGATTCTTATGTATACGAACACCGCCAAATGAGGTTGTTAAGCACACAAACAAGGGCAAACGAGGTTCCTGAGCACAAGAACTAATGCAAATGAAGTTCATAAGCTGAAGATCAATGGCAAAAGAGGTTGTTAAGCACACGAACCACGCCAATTGAGGTTGTTAAGCACACAAACAAGGGCAAACGAGGTTCCTAAGCACAAGATCAAATGCAAACGAGGTTCATAAGCACAAGATCAAGTATAAAAGAGGTTGTTAAGCGCACGAACAACGCCAATTGAGATTGTTAAGCACACAAACAATAGCAAACGAGGTTCCTTAGCAGAAGAACCAATGCAAATGAGGTACATAAGCACAAGATCAAGTGCAAAAGTGGTTATTAAGCACACGAACAACGCCAATTGAGGTTATTAACCACACAAACAAGGGCAAACGAGGTACGAAGCACAAGAATAAATAAAAATGAGGTCATAAGCACAAGATCAAGGGCAACAGAGGTCATTAAGCACACGAACAATGCTAGTTGAGGTTGTTAGGCACACAAACAAGGGCAAACGATGTGCCTAAGCAGAAGAAGAAATGGAAACGAGGTTCATAAGCTTAAGACCAAGGGAAAAAGAGCTTGTTAAGCACACGAACAACGGCAATTGAGGTTGTTAAGCAGACAAACAAGGGCAAACGAGGTTACTAAGAACAAGAACTAATGCAAATGAGGTTCATAAGCACAAGATCAACGGCAAAAGAGGTTGTTAAGCACACGAACAACGCCAATTGAGATTGTTAAGCACACAACCAATAGAAAACGAATTTGCTAAGCAAAAGAACAAATGCAAATGAAGTTCATATGCACAAGATCAAGGGCAAAAGAGGTTGTTAAGCCCACGAACAACGCCAATTGAGTTTGTTAAGCACACAAACAAGGGAAAACGAGGTTCCTAAGCACAAGAACAAATGCAAATGAGGTTCATAAACACAAGATCAAGGGTAAAAGAGGTTGTTAAGTACATGAACAACACCAATTGAGGTTGGTAAGCAAATGAACAAATGTAAATGAGGTTCGTAAGTACAAGAACAAATAGAAATGAGGTTCATAAGCACAAGGCAAAAGAGGTTGTTAAGCACACCAGCCACGCCAATTGAGGTTGTTAAACACACAAACAAAGGCAAACGAGGTTCCTAATCACAAGAACAAATGGAAATGAGGTTCATATGCACAAGATCAATGGCAAAAGAGGTTGTTAAGCACATAAAACCACGCCAATTGAGGTTGTTATGCACATAAACAAGGGCAAACGAGGTTCCTAAGCACAAGAATAAATGCAAATGAGGTTCATAAGCACAAGATCAAGGGCAAAAGAGGTCGTTAAGCACACGAACAATGCCAGTTGAGGTTGTTAGGCACACAAACAAGGGTAAACGAGGTTCCTAAGCACAAGAACAAATGCAAACGAGGTTCATAAGCACAATATCAAGTACAAAAGAGGTTGTTAAACACACGAACAAAGCCAATTGAGATTGTTAAGCAGAAGAACAAATGGAAATGAAGTTCCTAAGCACAAGAACAAATGGAAATGAGGTTCATAAGCACAAGATCAAGGGCAAAAGAGGGTGTTAAGCACACGAACCACGCCAATTGAGGTTGTCAAACACACAAACAATGGCAAACGAGGTTCCTAAGCAGAAGAACAAATGGAAATGAGGTTCATATGCACAAGATCAAGGGAAAAAGAGGTTGTTAAGAACACCAACCACGGCAATTGAGGTTGTTAACAACACAATTAACGGCAAACGAGGTTCCTAAGCACAAGAACAAATGCAAATAAGGATCATAAACACAAGATCAAGGGCAAAAGAGGTTGTTAAGCACACTAACAACACCAACTGAGGTTGGTAAAAACACAAACAAGGGCAAACGAGGTTCCTGAGCACAAGAACTAATGCAAATGAGGTTCATAAACACAAGATCAAGGGAAAAAGAGGTTGTTAAGCACACGAACAACGCCAATTGAGGTTGTTAAGCACACAAACAAGGGCAAACGAGATTGCGAACAAGAACAAATGCAAATGAGGTTCATAAGCACAAGATCAAGGGCAAAAAGAGGTCGTTAAGCACACGAACAACGCCAATTGAGATTGTTAAGCACACAACCAATAGAAAACGAGGTTCCTAAGCACAAGAACAAATGCAAATAAAGTTGATAAGCACAAGATCAAGGGCAAAAGAGGTTGTTAAGCACACGAACAACGCCAATTGAGGTTGTTAAGCACACAAACATGGGCAAACGAGGTTCCTAAGCACAAGAACAAATGCAAATGAGGATCATAAGCACAAGATCAAGGGCAAAAGAGGTTGCTAAGCACACGAACAACGCCAATTGAGATTGTTAAGCACACAACCAATAGAAAACGAGGTTCCTAAGCACACGAACAAATGCAAATGAAGTTCATAAGCACAATATCAAGGGCAAAAGAGGTTGTTAAGCACACGAACAACGCCAATTGAGATTGTTAATCACACAACCAATAGAAACCGAGGTTCCTAAGTAGAAGAACAAATGAAAATGCGGTTCATAAGCACAAGATCAAGGGCGAAAGAGGTTGTTAAGCGCACGAACAACGCCAATTAAGGTTGTTAGGCACACAAAGAAGGGAAAACGAGGTTCCTCAGCATAAGAACAATTGCAAATGAGGTTCATAAGCATAAGAACAAGGGCAAAAGAGGTTGTGAATTACACGAACAACGCCAATTGAGGTTGTTACGCACACAATCAAGGGAAAACGAGGTTCCTAAGCACAATAACAAATGCAAACGAGGTTCATAAGCACAAAATCAAGGGCAAAAGAGGTTGTTAAGCACACGAACAACGTCAATTGAGGTTGTTAATCACACTAACAAGGGCAAACGAAGTTCCTAAGAATAAAAACAAATGTAAATGAGGTTCATAAGCACAAGATTAAGGGCAAAAGAAGTTGTTAAGCACACGAACAACGCCAATTGAGATTGTTGAGCACACAACCAATAGAAAACGAGGTTCCTAAGCACAATAACAAATGCAAACGAGGTTCATAAGCTCAAAATCAAGGGCAAAAGGGGTTGTTAAGCACACGAACAACGTCAATTGAGGTTGTTAATCACACAAACAAGGGCAAACGAGGTTCCTAAGAATAAAAACAAATGTAAATGAGGTTCATAAGAACAAGATTAAGGGCAAAAGAAGTTGTTAAGCACACAAACAACGCCAATTGAGATTGTTGAGCGCACAACCAATAGAAAACGAGGTTCCTATGCATAAGAACAAATGCAAATGAAGTTCATAAGCACAAGATCTAGGGCAAAAGTTGTTGTTAAGCACACGAACAACGCCAACTGAGGTTGTCAAGCACACAAACAAGGGCAAACGAGGTTTCTAAGCACAAGAACAAATGCAAATGAGGTTCATAAACACAAGATCAAGGGCAAAAGATGTTGTTAAGCACACAGACAACGCCAATTGAGGTCGTTAGGCACACAAACAGTGGCAAACGAATTTCCTTAGCGGAAGAACAAATGCAAACGAGATTTATAAGCACAAGATCAAGGGCAAAAGAGGTTGTTAAGCACACAAACAATGCCAATTGAGGTTGTTAAGCACACACACAAGGGCAAACGAGATTCCTTAGCAGAAGAACTAATGCAAATGAGGTTGATAACCACAAGATCAAGTGCAGAAGTGGTTATTAAGCACACGAGCAACGCCAATTGAGGTTGTTTAATACACAAACAAGGGCAAACGAGGTTTCTAAGCACTAAAATAAATGCAAATGAGGTTCATAAGAGCAAGATCAAGGCCAAAAGAGATTGTTAAGTACACGAAGAATGCCAATTGCGGTTGTTAAGCACACAAATAAGGGCAAACGAGGTTCCTAAGCAGAAGAACAAATGGAAATGAGGTTCATATGCACAAGATCATGGGAAAAAGAGGTTGTTAAGAACACCAACCACGGCAATTGAGGTTGTTAACAACACAATTAACGGCAAACGAGGTTCCTAAGCACAAGAACAAATGCAAATAAGGATCATAAACACAAGATCAAGGGCAAAAGAGGTTGTTAAGCACACTAACAACACCAACTGAGGTTGGTAAAAACACAAACAAGGGCAAACGAGGTTCCTGAGCACAAGAACTAATGCAAATGAGGTTCATAAACACAAGATCAAGGGAAAAAGAGGTTGTTAAGCACACGAACAACGCCAATTGAGGTTGTTAAGCACACAAACATGGGCAAACGAGGTTCCTAAGCACAAGAACAAATGCAAATGAGGATCATAAGCACAAGATCAAGAGCAAAAGAGGTTGCTAAGCACACGAACAACGCCAATTGAGATTGTTAAGCACACAACCAATAGAAAACGAGGTTCCTAAGCACACGAACAAATGCAAATGAAGTTCATAAGCACAATATCAAGGGCAAAAGAGGTTGTTAAGCACACGAACAACGCCAATTGAGATTGTTAAGCACACAACCAATAGAAACTGAGGTTCCTAAGTAGAAGAACAAATGAAAATGCGGTTCATAAGCACAAGATCAAGGGCGAAAGAGGTTGTTAAGAAGACGAACCACGCCAGTTGAGGTTGTTAAGCACACAAAGAAGGGTAAACGAGGTTCCTAAGCACAAGTACAAATGGAAATGAGGTTCATAAGCACAAGATCAAGGGCAAAAGAGGTTCTTAAGCAAACGAACCACGCCACTTGAGGTTGTTAAGCACACAAACAAGGGCAAACGAGGTTCCTAAGCACAAGAACAAATGCAAATGCGGTTCATAAACACAAAATCAAGGGCAAAAGAGGTTGTTAAGAACACGAACAATGCCAATTGAGGTTGTTAAGCACACACACAAGGGCAAACGAGATTCCTTAGCAGAAGAACTAATGCAAATGAGGTTGATAACCACAAGATCAAGTGCAGAAGTGGTTATTAAGCACACGAGCAACGCCAATTGAGGTTGTTTAATACACAAACAAGGGCAAACGAGGTTTCTAAGCACTAAAATAAATGCAAATGAGGTTCATAAGAGCAAGATCAAGGCCAAAAGAGATTGTTAAGTACACGAAGAATGCCAATTGCGGTTGTTAAGCACACAAATAAGGGCAAACGAGGTTCCTAAGCAGAAGAACAAATGGAAATGAGGTTCATATGCACAAGATCATGGGAAAAAGAGGTTGTTAAGAACACCAACCACGGCAATTGAGGTTGTTAACAACACAATTAACGGCAAACGAGGTTCCTAAGCACAAGAACAAATGCAAATAAGGATCATAAACACAAGATCAAGGGCAAAAGAGGTTGTTAAGCACACTAACAACACCAACTGAGGTTGGTAAAAACACAAACAAGGGCAAACGAGGTTCCTGAGCACAAGAACTAATGCAAATGAGGTTCATAAACACAAGATCAAGGGAAAAAGAGGTTGTTAAGCACACGAACAACGCCAATTGAGGTTGTTAAGCACACAAACAAGGGCAAACGAGATTGCGAACAAGAACAAATGCAAATGAGGTTCATAAGCACAAGATCAAGGGCAAAAAGAGGTCGTTAAGCACACGAACAACGCCAATTGAGATTGTTAAGCACACAACCAATAGAAAACGAGGTTCCTAAGCACAAGAACAAATGCAAATAAAGTTGATAAGCACAAGATCAAGGGCAAAAGAGGTTGTTAAGCACACGAACAACGCCAATTGAGGTTGTTAAGCACACAAACATGGGCAAACGAGGTTCCTAAGCACAAGAACAAATGCAAATGAGGATCATAAGCACAAGATCAAGGGCAAAAGAGGTTGCTAAGCACACGAACAACGCCAATTGAGATTGTTAAGCACACAACCAATAGAAAACGAGGTTCCTAAGCACACGAACAAATGCAAATGAAGTTCATAAGCACAATATCAAGGGCAAAAGAGGTTGTTAAGCACACGAACAACGCCAATTGAGATTGTTAATCACACAACCAATAGAAACCGAGGTTCCTAAGTAGAAGAACAAATGAAAATGCGGTTCATAAGCACAAGATCAAGGGCGAAAGAGGTTGTTAAGAAGACGAACCACGCCAGTTGAGGTTGTTAAGCACACAAAGAAGGGTAAACGAGGTTCCTAAGCACAAGTACAAATGGAAATGAGGTTCATAAGCACAAGATCAACGGCAAAAGGGGTTGTTCAGCACACGAACCACGTCAATTGAGGTTGTTGAGCACACAAACAAGGGCAAACGAGGTTCCTAAGCACAAGAACAATTGGAAATGAGGTTCATAAGCACAAGATCATGGGCAAAAGAGGTTATTAAGCGCACGAACAACGCCAATTAAGGTTGTTAGGCACACAAAGAAGGGAAAACGAGGTTCCTCAGCATAAGAACAAATGCAAATGAGGTTCATAAGCATAAGATCAAGGGCAAAAGAGGTTGTGAATTACACGAACAACGCCAATTGAGGTTGTTACGCACACAATCAAGGGAAAACGAGGTTCCTAAGCACAATAACAAATGCAAACGAGGTTCATAAGCTCAAAATCAAGGGCAAAAGGGGTTGTTAAGCACACGAACAACGTCAATTGAGGTTGTTAATCACACAAACAAGGGCAAACGAGGTTCCTAAGAATAAAAACAAATGTAAATGAGGTTCATAAGAACAAGATTAAGGGCAAAAGAAGTTGTTAAGCACACGAACAACGCCAATTGAGATTGTTGAGCGCACAACCAATAGAAAACGAGGTTCCTAAGCATAAGAACAAATGCAAATGAAGTTCATAAGCACAAGATCTAGGGCAAAAGTTGTTGTTAAGCACACGAACAACGCCAACTGAGGTTGTCAAGCACACAAACAAGGGCAAACGAGGTTTCTAAGCACAAGAACAAATGCAAATGAGGTTCATAAACACAAGATCAAGGGCAAAAGATGTTGTTAAGCACACAGACAACGCCAATTGAGGTCGTTAGGCACACAAACAGTGGCAAACGAATTTCCTTAGCGGAAGAACAAATGCAAACGAGATTTATAAGCACAAGATCAAGGGCAAAAGAGGTTGTTAAGCACACAAAACCACACCAATTGAGGATGTTAAACACACAAACAAGGGCAAATGAGTTCTTAAGCACCAGAACAAATGGAAATGAGGTTCATAACCACAAGATCAAGGGCAAAAGAGGTTGCTAAGCACACGAACTACGCCACCTGATGTTGTTAAGCAGACAAACAAGTGCAAACGAAATTCCTAAGCACAAGAACAATTGCAAATGAGGTTCATAAGCATAAGATCAAGGGCAAAACAGATTCTTATGTATACGAACACCGCCAAATGAGGTTGTTAAGCACACAAACAAGGGCAAACGAGGTTGCTAAGAACAAGAACAAATGCAAATGAGGTTCATAAGCACAAGATCAAGGGCAAAAGAGGTCGTTAAGCGCACGAACAACGGCAATTGAGATTGTTAAGCACACAACCAATAGAAAACGAGGTTCCTAAGCACAAGAACAAATGCAAATGAAGTTCATAAGCACAAGATCAAGGGCAAAAGAGGTTGTTAAGCACACGAACAACGCCAATTGAGGTTGTTCAGCACACAAACAAGGGCAAACGAGGTTCCTAAGCACAAGAACAAATGCAAATGAGGATCATAAGCACAAGATCAAGGGCAAAAGAGGTTGTTCAGCACACGAACAACGCCAATTGAGATTGTTAAGCACACAACCAATAGAAAACGGGGTTCCTAAGTACAAGAACAAATGCAAATGAAGTTCATAAGCACAAGATCAAGGGAAAAAGAGGTTGTTAAGCACACGAACAACTCCAATTGTGGTTGTGAAGCACACAAACAAGGGCAAACGAGGTTCCTAAGCACAAGAACAAATGCAAATGATGTTTATAAGCACAAGATCAAGGGCAAAAGAGGTTGTTAAGCACACGAACAACGCCAATTGAGGTTGTTAAGTAGAGATACAAGGGCAAACGACGTTTCTAAGAAGAAGAACAAATGCAAATGAGGTTCATAAGCACAAGATCAACGGCAAAAGAGGTTCTTAAGCACACGAACAACACCAATTGAGATTGTTAAGCACACAACCAATAGAAAACGAGGTTCCTAAGAACAAGAACAAATGCAAATGAGGTTCATAAACAAAAGATCAAGGGCAAAAGAGTTTGTTAAGCACATAAACAACGCCAATTGAGGTTGTTAAGCACACAAACAAGGGCAAACGAGGTTCCTAAGCACAAGAACAAATGGAAATGAGGTTCATAAGCACAAGATCAAGGGCAAAAGAGCTTGTTAAGCACACAAACCAAACCAATTCAGGTTGTTAAACTCACAAACAAGGACAAATGAGGTTCCTAAGAACAAGAACAAATGGAAATGATGTTCATAACCACAAGATCAAGGGCAAAAGAGGTTCTTAAGCAAACGAACCACGCCACTTGAGGTTGTTAAGCACACAAACAAGGGCAAACGAGGTTCCTAAGCACAAGAACAAATGCAAATGCGGTTCATAAACACAAAATCAAGGGCAAAAGAGGTTGTTAAGAACACGAACAATGCCAATTGAGGTTGTTAAGCACACACACAAGGGCAAACGAGATTCCTTAGCAGAAGAACTAATGCAAATGAGGTTGATAACCACAAGATCAAGTGCAGAAGTGGTTATTAAGCACACGAGCAACGCCAATTGAGGTTGTTTAATACACAAACAAGGGCAAACGAGGTTTCTAAGCACTAAAATAAATGCAAATGAGGTTCATAAGAGCAAGATCAAGGCCAAAAGAGATTGTTAAGTACACGAAGAATGCCAATTGCGGTTGTTAAGCACACAAATAAGGGCAAACGAGGTTCCTAAGCAGAAGAACAAATGGAAATGAGGTTCATATGCACAAGATCATGGGAAAAAGAGGTTGTTAAGAACACCAACCACGGCAATTGAGGTTGTTAACAACACAATTAACGGCAAACGAGGTTCCTAAGCACAAGAACAAATGCAAATAAGGATCATAAACACAAGATCAAGGGCAAAAGAGGTTGTTAAGCACACTAACAACACCAACTGAGGTTGGTAAAAACACAAACAAGGGCAAACGAGGTTCCTGAGCACAAGAACTAATGCAAATGAGGTTCATAAACACAAGATCAAGGGAAAAAGAGGTTGTTAAGCACACGAACAACGCCAATTGAGGTTGTTAAGCACACAAACAAGGGCAAACGAGATTGCGAACAAGAACAAATGCAAATGAGGTTCATAAGCACAAGATCAAGGGCAAAAAGAGGTCGTTAAGCACACGAACAACGCCAATTGAGATTGTTAAGCACACAACCAATAGAAAACGAGGTTCCTAAGCACAAGAACAAATGCAAATAAAGTTGATAAGCACAAGATCAAGGGCAAAAGAGGTTGTTAAGCACACGAACAACGCCAATTGAGGTTGTTAAGCACACAAACATGGGCAAACGAGGTTCCTAAGCACAAGAACAAATGCAAATGAGGATCATAAGCACAAGATCAAGGGCAAAAGAGGTTGCTAAGCACACGAACAACGCCAATTGAGATTGTTAAGCACACAACCAATAGAAAACGAGGTTCCTAAGCACACGAACAAATGCAAATGAAGTTCATAAGCACAATATCAAGGGCAAAAGAGGTTGTTAAGCACACGAACAACGCCAATTGAGATTGTTAATCACACAACCAATAGAAACCGAGGTTCCTAAGTAGAAGAACAAATGAAAATGCGGTTCATAAGCACAAGATCAAGGGCGAAAGAGGTTGTTAAGAAGACGAACCACGCCAGTTGAGGTTGTTAAGCACACAAAGAAGGGTAAACGAGGTTCCTAAGCACAAGTACAAATGGAAATGAGGTTCATAAGCACAAGATCAACGGCAAAAGGGGTTGTTCAGCACACGAACCACGTCAATTGAGGTTGTTGAGCACACAAACAAGGGCAAACGAGGTTCCTAAGCACAAGAACAATTGGAAATGAGGTTCATAAGCACAAGATCATGGGCAAAAGAGGTTATTAAGCGCACGAACAACGCCAATTAAGGTTGTTAGGCACACAAAGAAGGGAAAACGAGGTTCCTCAGCATAAGAACAAATGCAAATGAGGTTCATAAGCATAAGATCAAGGGCAAAAGAGGTTGTGAATTACACGAACAACGCCAATTGAGGTTGTTACGCACACAATCAAGGGAAAACGAGGTTCCTAAGCACAATAACAAATGCAAACGAGGTTCATAAGCTCAAAATCAAGGGCAAAAGGGGTTGTTAAGCACACGAACAACGTCAATTGAGGTTGTTAATCACACAAACAAGGGCAAACGAGGTTCCTAAGAATAAAAACAAATGTAAATGAGGTTCATAAGAACAAGATTAAGGGCAAAAGAAGTTGTTAAGCACACGAACAACGCCAATTGAGATTGTTGAGCGCACAACCAATAGAAAACGAGGTTCCTAAGCATAAGAACAAATGCAAATGAAGTTCATAAGCACAAGATCTAGGGCAAAAGTTGTTGTTAAGCACACGAACAACGCCAACTGAGGTTGTCAAGCACACAAACAAGGGCAAACGAGGTTTCTAAGCACAAGAACAAATGCAAATGAGGTTCATAAACACAAGATCAAGGGCAAAAGATGTTGTTAAGCACACAGACAACGCCAATTGAGGTCGTTAGGCACACAAACAGTGGCAAACGAATTTCCTTAGCGGAAGAACAAATGCAAACGAGATTTATAAGCACAAGATCAAGGGCAAAAGAGGTTGTTAAGCACACAAAACCACACCAATTGAGGATGTTAAACACACAAACAAGGGCAAATGAGTTCTTAAGCACCAGAACAAATGGAAATGAGGTTCATAACCACAAGATCAAGGGCAAAAGAGGTTGCTAAGCACACGAACTACGCCACCTGATGTTGTTAAGCAGACAAACAAGTGCAAACGAAATTCCTAAGCACAAGAACAATTGCAAATGAGGTTCATAAGCATAAGATCAAGGGCAAAACAGATTCTTATGTATACGAACACCGCCAAATGAGGTTGTTAAGCACACAAACAAGGGCAAACGAGGTTGCTAAGAACAAGAACAAATGCAAATGAGGTTCATAAGCACAAGATCAAGGGCAAAAGAGGTCGTTAAGCGCACGAACAACGGCAATTGAGATTGTTAAGCACACAACCAATAGAAAACGAGGTTCCTAAGCACAAGAACAAATGCAAATGAAGTTCATAAGCACAAGATCAAGGGCAAAAGAGGTTGTTAAGCACACGAACAACGCCAATTGAGGTTGTTCAGCACACAAACAAGGGCAAACGAGGTTCCTAAGCACAAGAACAAATGCAAATGAGGATCATAAGCACAAGATCAAGGGCAAAAGAGGTTGTTCAGCACACGAACAACGCCAATTGAGATTGTTAAGCACACAACCAATAGAAAACGGGGTTCCTAAGTACAAGAACAAATGCAAATGAAGTTCATAAGCACAAGATCAAGGGAAAAAGAGGTTGTTAAGCACACGAACAACTCCAATTGTGGTTGTGAAGCACACAAACAAGGGCAAACGAGGTTCCTAAGCACAAGAACAAATGCAAATGATGTTTATAAGCACAAGATCAAGGGCAAAAGAGGTTGTTAAGCACACGAACAACGCCAATTGAGGTTGTTAAGTAGAGATACAAGGGCAAACGACGTTTCTAAGAAGAAGAACAAATGCAAATGAGGTTCATAAGCACAAGATCAACGGCAAAAGAGGTTCTTAAGCACACGAACAACACCAATTGAGATTGTTAAGCACACAACCAATAGAAAACGAGGTTCCTAAGAACAAGAACAAATGCAAATGAGGTTCATAAACAAAAGATCAAGGGCAAAAGAGTTTGTTAAGCACATAAACAACGCCAATTGAGGTTGTTAAGCACACAAACAAGGGCAAACGAGGTTCCTAAGCACAAGAACAAATGGAAATGAGGTTCATAAGCACAAGATCAAGGGCAAAAGAGCTTGTTAAGCACACAAACCAAACCAATTCAGGTTGTTAAACTCACAAACAAGGACAAATGAGGTTCCTAAGAACAAGAACAAATGGAAATGATGTTCATAACCACAAGATCAAGGGCAAAAGAGGTTCTTAAGCAAACGAACCACGCCACTTGAGGTTGTTAAGCACACAAACAAGGGCAAACGAGGTTCCTAAGCACAAGAACAAATGCAAATGCGGTTCATAAACACAAAATCAAGGGCAAAAGAGGTTGTTAAGAACACGAACAATGCCAATTGAGGTTGTTAAGCACACACACAAGGGCAAACGAGATTCCTTAGCAGAAGAACTAATGCAAATGAGGTTGATAACCACAAGATCAAGTGCAGAAGTGGTTATTAAGCACACGAGCAACGCCAATTGAGGTTGTTTAATACACAAACAAGGGCAAACGAGGTTTCTAAGCACTAAAATAAATGCAAATGAGGTTCATAAGAGCAAGATCAAGGCCAAAAGAGATTGTTAAGTACACGAAGAATGCCAATTGCGGTTGTTAAGCACACAAATAAGGGCAAACGAGGTTCCTAAGCAGAAGAACAAATGGAAATGAGGTTCATATGCACAAGATCATGGGAAAAAGAGGTTGTTAAGAACACCAACCACGGCAATTGAGGTTGTTAACAACACAATTAACGGCAAACGAGGTTCCTAAGCACAAGAACAAATGCAAATAAGGATCATAAACACAAGATCAAGGGCAAAAGAGGTTGTTAAGCACACTAACAACACCAACTGAGGTTGGTAAAAACACAAACAAGGGCAAACGAGGTTCCTGAGCACAAGAACTAATGCAAATGAGGTTCATAAACACAAGATCAAGGGAAAAAGAGGTTGTTAAGCACACGAACAACGCCAATTGAGGTTGTTAAGCACACAAACAAGGGCAAACGAGATTGCGAACAAGAACAAATGCAAATGAGGTTCATAAGCACAAGATCAAGGGCAAAAAGAGGTCGTTAAGCACACGAACAACGCCAATTGAGATTGTTAAGCACACAACCAATAGAAAACGAGGTTCCTAAGCACAAGAACAAATGCAAATAAAGTTGATAAGCACAAGATCAAGGGCAAAAGAGGTTGTTAAGCACACGAACAACGCCAATTGAGGTTGTTAAGCACACAAACATGGGCAAACGAGGTTCCTAAGCACAAGAACAAATGCAAATGAGGATCATAAGCACAAGATCAAGGGCAAAAGAGGTTGCTAAGCACACGAACAACGCCAATTGAGATTGTTAAGCACACAACCAATAGAAAACGAGGTTCCTAAGCACACGAACAAATGCAAATGAAGTTCATAAGCACAATATCAAGGGCAAAAGAGGTTGTTAAGCACACGAACAACGCCAATTGAGATTGTTAATCACACAACCAATAGAAACCGAGGTTCCTAAGTAGAAGAACAAATGAAAATGCGGTTCATAAGCACAAGATCAAGGGCGAAAGAGGTTGTTAAGAAGACGAACCACGCCAGTTGAGGTTGTTAAGCACACAAAGAAGGGTAAACGAGGTTCCTAAGCACAAGTACAAATGGAAATGAGGTTCATAAGCACAAGATCAACGGCAAAAGGGGTTGTTCAGCACACGAACCACGTCAATTGAGGTTGTTGAGCACACAAACAAGGGCAAACGAGGTTCCTAAGCACAAGAACAATTGGAAATGAGGTTCATAAGCACAAGATCATGGGCAAAAGAGGTTATTAAGCGCACGAACAACGCCAATTAAGGTTGTTAGGCACACAAAGAAGGGAAAACGAGGTTCCTCAGCATAAGAACAAATGCAAATGAGGTTCATAAGCATAAGATCAAGGGCAAAAGAGGTTGTGAATTACACGAACAACGCCAATTGAGGTTGTTACGCACACAATCAAGGGAAAACGAGGTTCCTAAGCACAATAACAAATGCAAACGAGGTTCATAAGCTCAAAATCAAGGGCAAAAGGGGTTGTTAAGCACACGAACAACGTCAATTGAGGTTGTTAATCACACAAACAAGGGCAAACGAGGTTCCTAAGAATAAAAACAAATGTAAATGAGGTTCATAAGAACAAGATTAAGGGCAAAAGAAGTTGTTAAGCACACGAACAACGCCAATTGAGATTGTTGAGCGCACAACCAATAGAAAACGAGGTTCCTAAGCATAAGAACAAATGCAAATGAAGTTCATAAGCACAAGATCTAGGGCAAAAGTTGTTGTTAAGCACACGAACAACGCCAACTGAGGTTGTCAAGCACACAAACAAGGGCAAACGAGGTTTCTAAGCACAAGAACAAATGCAAATGAGGTTCATAAACACAAGATCAAGGGCAAAAGATGTTGTTAAGCACACAGACAACGCCAATTGAGGTCGTTAGGCACACAAACAGTGGCAAACGAATTTCCTTAGCGGAAGAACAAATGCAAACGAGATTTATAAGCACAAGATCAAGGGCAAAAGAGGTTGTTAAGCACACAAAACCACACCAATTGAGGATGTTAAACACACAAACAAGGGCAAATGAGTTCTTAAGCACCAGAACAAATGGAAATGAGGTTCATAACCACAAGATCAAGGGCAAAAGAGGTTGCTAAGCACACGAACTACGCCACCTGATGTTGTTAAGCAGACAAACAAGTGCAAACGAAATTCCTAAGCACAAGAACAATTGCAAATGAGGTTCATAAGCATAAGATCAAGGGCAAAACAGATTCTTATGTATACGAACACCGCCAAATGAGGTTGTTAAGCACACAAACAAGGGCAAACGAGGTTGCTAAGAACAAGAACAAATGCAAATGAGGTTCATAAGCACAAGATCAAGGGCAAAAGAGGTCGTTAAGCGCACGAACAACGGCAATTGAGATTGTTAAGCACACAACCAATAGAAAACGAGGTTCCTAAGCACAAGAACAAATGCAAATGAAGTTCATAAGCACAAGATCAAGGGCAAAAGAGGTTGTTAAGCACACGAACAACGCCAATTGAGGTTGTTCAGCACACAAACAAGGGCAAACGAGGTTCCTAAGCACAAGAACAAATGCAAATGAGGATCATAAGCACAAGATCAAGGGCAAAAGAGGTTGTTCAGCACACGAACAACGCCAATTGAGATTGTTAAGCACACAACCAATAGAAAACGGGGTTCCTAAGTACAAGAACAAATGCAAATGAAGTTCATAAGCACAAGATCAAGGGAAAAAGAGGTTGTTAAGCACACGAACAACTCCAATTGTGGTTGTGAAGCACACAAACAAGGGCAAACGAGGTTCCTAAGCACAAGAACAAATGCAAATGATGTTTATAAGCACAAGATCAAGGGCAAAAGAGGTTGTTAAGCACACGAACAACGCCAATTGAGGTTGTTAAGTAGAGATACAAGGGCAAACGACGTTTCTAAGAAGAAGAACAAATGCAAATGAGGTTCATAAGCACAAGATCAACGGCAAAAGAGGTTCTTAAGCACACGAACAACACCAATTGAGATTGTTAAGCACACAACCAATAGAAAACGAGGTTCCTAAGAACAAGAACAAATGCAAATGAGGTTCATAAACAAAAGATCAAGGGCAAAAGAGTTTGTTAAGCACATAAACAACGCCAATTGAGGTTGTTAAGCACACAAACAAGGGCAAACGAGGTTCCTAAGCACAAGAACAAATGGAAATGAGGTTCATAAGCACAAGATCAAGGGCAAAAGAGCTTGTTAAGCACACAAACCAAACCAATTCAGGTTGTTAAACTCACAAACAAGGACAAATGAGGTTCCTAAGAACAAGAACAAATGGAAATGATGTTCATAACCACAAGATCAAGGGCAAAAGAGGTTCTTAAGCAAACGAACCACGCCACTTGAGGTTGTTAAGCACACAAACAAGGGCAAACGAGGTTCCTAAGCACAAGAACAAATGCAAATGCGGTTCATAAACACAAAATCAAGGGCAAAAGAGGTTGTTAAGAACACGAACAATGCCAATTGAGGTTGTTAAGCACACACACAAGGGCAAACGAGATTCCTTAGCAGAAGAACTAATGCAAATGAGGTTGATAACCACAAGATCAAGTGCAGAAGTGGTTATTAAGCACACGAGCAACGCCAATTGAGGTTGTTTAATACACAAACAAGGGCAAACGAGGTTTCTAAGCACTAAAATAAATGCAAATGAGGTTCATAAGAGCAAGATCAAGGCCAAAAGAGATTGTTAAGTACACGAAGAATGCCAATTGCGGTTGTTAAGCACACAAATAAGGGCAAACGAGGTTCCTAAGCAGAAGAACAAATGGAAATGAGGTTCATATGCACAAGATCATGGGAAAAAGAGGTTGTTAAGAACACCAACCACGGCAATTGAGGTTGTTAACAACACAATTAACGGCAAACGAGGTTCCTAAGCACAAGAACAAATGCAAATAAGGATCATAAACACAAGATCAAGGGCAAAAGAGGTTGTTAAGCACACTAACAACACCAACTGAGGTTGGTAAAAACACAAACAAGGGCAAACGAGGTTCCTGAGCACAAGAACTAATGCAAATGAGGTTCATAAACACAAGATCAAGGGAAAAAGAGGTTGTTAAGCACACGAACAACGCCAATTGAGGTTGTTAAGCACACAAACAAGGGCAAACGAGATTGCGAACAAGAACAAATGCAAATGAGGTTCATAAGCACAAGATCAAGGGCAAAAAGAGGTCGTTAAGCACACGAACAACGCCAATTGAGATTGTTAAGCACACAACCAATAGAAAACGAGGTTCCTAAGCACAAGAACAAATGCAAATAAAGTTGATAAGCACAAGATCAAGGGCAAAAGAGGTTGTTAAGCACACGAACAACGCCAATTGAGGTTGTTAAGCACACAAACATGGGCAAACGAGGTTCCTAAGCACAAGAACAAATGCAAATGAGGATCATAAGCACAAGATCAAGGGCAAAAGAGGTTGCTAAGCACACGAACAACGCCAATTGAGATTGTTAAGCACACAACCAATAGAAAACGAGGTTCCTAAGCACACGAACAAATGCAAATGAAGTTCATAAGCACAATATCAAGGGCAAAAGAGGTTGTTAAGCACACGAACAACGCCAATTGAGATTGTTAATCACACAACCAATAGAAACCGAGGTTCCTAAGTAGAAGAACAAATGAAAATGCGGTTCATAAGCACAAGATCAAGGGCGAAAGAGGTTGTTAAGAAGACGAACCACGCCAGTTGAGGTTGTTAAGCACACAAAGAAGGGTAAACGAGGTTCCTAAGCAC
Source organism: Carex arenaria (assembly GCA_964058825.1). NCBI lineage: Eukaryota > Viridiplantae > Streptophyta > Magnoliopsida > Poales > Cyperaceae > Carex > Carex arenaria. The sequence goes on along the minus strand of CAXKVW010000095.1, from coordinate 51,009 downwards.
AAGTACAAATGGAAATGAGGTTCATAAGCACAAGATCAACGGCAAAAGGGGTTGTTCAGCACACGAACCACGTCAATTGAGGTTGTTGAGCACACAAACAAGGGCAAACGAGGTTCCTAAGCACAAGAACAATTGGAAATGAGGTTCATAAGCACAAGATCATGGGCAAAAGAGGTTATTAAGCGCACGAACAACGCCAATTAAGGTTGTTAGGCACACAAAGAAGGGAAAACGAGGTTCCTCAGCATAAGAACAAATGCAAATGAGGTTCATAAGCATAAGATCAAGGGCAAAAGAGGTTGTGAATTACACGAACAACGCCAATTGAGGTTGTTACGCACACAATCAAGGGAAAACGAGGTTCCTAAGCACAATAACAAATGCAAACGAGGTTCATAAGCTCAAAATCAAGGGCAAAAGGGGTTGTTAAGCACACGAACAACGTCAATTGAGGTTGTTAATCACACAAACAAGGGCAAACGAGGTTCCTAAGAATAAAAACAAATGTAAATGAGGTTCATAAGAACAAGATTAAGGGCAAAAGAAGTTGTTAAGCACACGAACAACGCCAATTGAGATTGTTGAGCGCACAACCAATAGAAAACGAGGTTCCTAAGCATAAGAACAAATGCAAATGAAGTTCATAAGCACAAGATCTAGGGCAAAAGTTGTTGTTAAGCACACGAACAACGCCAACTGAGGTTGTCAAGCACACAAACAAGGGCAAACGAGGTTTCTAAGCACAAGAACAAATGCAAATGAGGTTCATAAACACAAGATCAAGGGCAAAAGATGTTGTTAAGCACACAGACAACGCCAATTGAGGTCGTTAGGCACACAAACAGTGGCAAACGAATTTCCTTAGCGGAAGAACAAATGCAAACGAGATTTATAAGCACAAGATCAAGGGCAAAAGAGGTTGTTAAGCACACAAAACCACACCAATTGAGGATGTTAAACACACAAACAAGGGCAAATGAGTTCTTAAGCACCAGAACAAATGGAAATGAGGTTCATAACCACAAGATCAAGGGCAAAAGAGGTTGCTAAGCACACGAACTACGCCACCTGATGTTGTTAAGCAGACAAACAAGTGCAAACGAAATTCCTAAGCACAAGAACAATTGCAAATGAGGTTCATAAGCATAAGATCAAGGGCAAAACAGATTCTTATGTATACGAACACCGCCAAATGAGGTTGTTAAGCACACAAACAAGGGCAAACGAGGTTGCTAAGAACAAGAACAAATGCAAATGAGGTTCATAAGCACAAGATCAAGGGCAAAAGAGGTCGTTAAGCGCACGAACAACGGCAATTGAGATTGTTAAGCACACAACCAATAGAAAACGAGGTTCCTAAGCACAAGAACAAATGCAAATGAAGTTCATAAGCACAAGATCAAGGGCAAAAGAGGTTGTTAAGCACACGAACAACGCCAATTGAGGTTGTTCAGCACACAAACAAGGGCAAACGAGGTTCCTAAGCACAAGAACAAATGCAAATGAGGATCATAAGCACAAGATCAAGGGCAAAAGAGGTTGTTCAGCACACGAACAACGCCAATTGAGATTGTTAAGCACACAACCAATAGAAAACGGGGTTCCTAAGTACAAGAACAAATGCAAATGAAGTTCATAAGCACAAGATCAAGGGAAAAAGAGGTTGTTAAGCACACGAACAACTCCAATTGTGGTTGTGAAGCACACAAACAAGGGCAAACGAGGTTCCTAAGCACAAGAACAAATGCAAATGATGTTTATAAGCACAAGATCAAGGGCAAAAGTGGTTGTTAAGCACACGAACAACGCCAATTGAGGTTGTTAAGTAGAGATACAAGGGCAAACGACGTTTCTAAGAACAAGAACAAATGCAAATGAGGTTCATAAGCACAAGATCAACGGCAAAAGAGGTTCTTAAGCACACGAACAACACCAATTGAGATTGTTAAGCACACAACCAATAGAAAACGAGGTTCCTAAGAACAAGAACAAATGCAAATGAGGTTCATAAACAAAAGATCAAGGGCAAAAGAGGTTGTTAAGAACATAAACAACGCCAATTGAGGTTGTTAAGCACACAAACAAGGGCAAACGAGGTTCCTAAGCACAAGAACAAATGGAAATGAGGTTCATAAGCACAAGATCAAGGGCAAAAGAGCTTGTTAAGCACACAAACCAAACCAATTCAGGTTGTTAAACTCACAAACAAGGACAAATGAGGTTCCTAAGAACAAGAACAAAAGGAAATGATGTTCATAACCACAAGATCAAGGGCAAAAGAGGTTCTTAAGCAAACGAACCACGCCACTTGAGGTTGTTAAGCACACAAACAAGGGCAAACGAGGTTCCTAAGCACAAGAACAAATGCAAATGCGGTTCATAAACACAAAATCAAGGGCAAAAGAGGTTGTTAAGAACACGAACAATGCCAATTGAGGTTGTTAAGCACACACACAAGGGCAAACGAGATTCCTTAGCAGAAGAACTAATGCAAATGAGGTTGATAACCACAAGATCAAGTGCAGAAGTGGTTATTAAGCACACGAGCAACGCCAATTGAGGTTGTTTAATACACAAACAAGGGCAAACGAGGTTTCTAAGCACTAAAATAAATGCAAATGAGGTTCATAAGAGCAAGATCAAGGCCAAAAGAGATTGTTAAGTACACGAAGAATGCCAATTGCGGTTGTTAAGCACACAAATAAGGGCAAACGAGGTTCCTAAGCAGAAGAACAAATGGAAATGAGGTTCATATGCACAAGATCATGGGAAAAAGAGGTTGTTAAGAACACCAACCACGGCAATTGAGGTTGTTAACAACACAATTAACGGCAAACGAGGTTCCTAAGCACAAGAACAAATGCAAATAAGGATCATAAACACAAGATCAAGGGCAAAAGAGGTTGTTAAGCACACTAACAACACCAAATGAGGTTGGTAAAAACACAAACAAGGGCAAACGAGGTTCCTGAGCACAAGAACTAATGCAAATGAGGTTCATAAACACAAGATCAAGGGAAAAAGAGGTTGTTAAGCACACGAACAACGCCAATTGAGGTTGTTAAGCACACAAACAAGGGCAAACGAGATTGCGAACAAGAACAAATGCAAATGAGGTTCATAAGCACAAGATCAAGGGCAAAAAGAGGTCGTTAAGCACACGAACAACGCCAATTGAGATTGTTAAGCACACAACCAATAGAAAACGAGGTTCCTAAGCACAAGAACAAATGCAAATAAAGTTGATAAGCACAAGATCAAGGGCAAAAGAGGTTGTTAAGCACACGAACAACGCCAATTGAGGTTGTTAAGCACACAAACATGGGCAAACGAGGTTCCTAAGCACAAGAACAAATGCAAATGAGGATCATAAGCACAAGATCAAGGGCAAAAGAGGTTGCTAAGCACACGAACAACGCCAATTGAGATTGTTAAGCACACAACCAATAGAAAACGAGGTTCCTAAGCACACGAACAAATGCAAATGAAGTTCATAAGCACAATATCAAGGGCAAAAGAGGTTGTTAAGCACACGAACAACGCCAATTGAGATTGTTAATCACACAACCAATAGAAACCGAGGTTCCTAAGTAGAAGAACAAATGAAAATGCGGTTCATAAGCACAAGATCAAGGGCGAAAGAGGTTGTTAAGCGCACGAACAACGCCAATTAAGGTTGTTAGGCACACAAAGAAGGGAAAACGAGGTTCCTCAGCATAAGAACAATTGCAAATGAGGTTCATAAGCATAAGAACAAGGGCAAAAGAGGTTGTGAATTACACGAACAACGCCAATTGAGGTTGTTACGCACACAATCAAGGGAAAACGAGGTTCCTAAGCACAATAACAAATGCAAACGAGGTTCATAAGCACAAAATCAAGGGCAAAAGAGGTTGTTAAGCACACGAACAACGTCAATTGAGGTTGTTAATCACACTAACAAGGGCAAACGAAGTTCCTAAGAATAAAAACAAATGTAAATGAGGTTCATAAGCACAAGATTAAGGGCAAAAGAAGTTGTTAAGCACACGAACAACGCCAATTGAGATTGTTGAGCACACAACCAATAGAAAACGAGGTTCCTAAGCATAAGAACAAATGCAAATGAAGTTCATAAGCACAAGATATAGGGCAAAAGTTGTTGTTAAGCACACGAACAACGCCAACTGAGGTTGTTAAGCACACAAACAAGGGCAAACGAGGTTTTTAAGCACAAGAACAAATGCAAATGAGGTTCATAAACACAAGATCAAGGGCAAAAGATGTTGTTAAGCACACGGACAACGCCAATTGAGGTCGTTAGGCACACAAACAATGGCAAACGAATTTCCTTAGCGGACGAACAAATGCAAACGAGATTTATAAGCACAAGATCAAGGGCAAAAGATTTTGTTAAGCACACAAAACCACACCAATTGAGGATGTTAAACACACAAACAAGGGCAAATGAGTTCTTAAGCACCAGAACAAATGGAAATGAGGTTCATAACCACAAGATCAAGGGCAAAAGAGGTTGTTAAGCACACGAACCACGCCACCTGAGGTTGTTAAGCAGACAAACAAGTGCAAACGAAGTTCCTAAGCACAAGAACAATTGCAAATGAGGTTCATAAGCATAAGATCAAGGGCAAAACATATTCTTATGTATACGAACACCGCCAAATGAGGTTGTTAAGCACACAAACAAGGGCAAACGAGGTTGCTAAGAACAAGAACAAATGCAAATGAGGTTCATAAGCACAAGATTAAGGGCAAAAGAGGTCGTTAAGCGCACGAACAACGGCAATTGAGATTGTTAAGCACACAACCAATAGAAAACGAGGTTCCTAAGCACAAGAACCAATGCAAATGAAGTTCTTAAGCACAACATCAAGGGCAAAAGAGGTTGTTCAACACACAAACAAGGGCAAACGAGGTTCCTAAGCACAAGAACAAATGCAAATGAGGATCATAAGCACAAGATCAAGGGCAAAAGAGGTTGTTCAGCACACGAACAACGCCAATTGAGATTGTTAAGCACACAACCAATAGAAAACGGGGTTCCTAAGTACAAGAACAAATGCAAATGAAGTTCATAAGCACAAGATCAAGGGCAAAAGAGGTTGTTAAGCACACGAACAACGCCAATTGTGGTTGTGAAGCACACAAACAAGGGCAAACGAGGTTCCTAAGCACAAGAACAAATGCAAATGATGTTTATAATCACAAGATCAAGGGCAAAAGAGGTTGTTAAGCACACGAACAACGCCAATTGAGGTTGTTAAGCACAGATACAAGGGCAAACGAGGTTTCTAAGAACAAGAACAAATGCAAATGAGGTTCATAAGCACAAGATCAACGGCAAAAGAGGTTGTTAAGCACACGAACAACACCAATTGAGATTGTTAAGCACACAACCAATAGAAAACGAGGTTCCTAAGAACAAGAACAAATGCAAATGAGGTTCATAAACAAAAGATCAAGGGCAAAAGAGGTTGTTAAGCACATAAACAACGCCAATTGAGGTTGTTAAGCACACAAACAAGGGCAAACGAGGTTCCTAAGCACAAGAACAAATGGAAATGAGGTTCATAAGCACAAGATCAAGGGCAAAAGAGCTTGTTAAGCACACAAACCAAACCAATTCAGGTTGTTAAACTCACAAACAAGGACAAATGAGGTTCCTAAGAACAAGAACAAATGGAAATGATGTTCATAACCACAAGATCAAGGGCAAAAGAGGTTCTTAAGCAAACGAACCACGCCACTTGAGGTTGTTAAGCACACAAACAAGGGCAAACGAGGTTCCTAAGCACAAGAACAAATGCAAATGCGGTTCATAAACACAAAATCAAGGGCAAAAGAGGTTGTTAAGAACACGAACAATGCCAATTGAGGTTGTTAAGCACACACACAAGGGCAAACGAGATTCCTTAGCAGAAGAACTAATGCAAATGAGGTTGATAACCACAAGATCAAGTGCAGAAGTGGTTATTAAGCACACGAGCAACGCCAATTGAGGTTGTTTAATACACAAACAAGGGCAAACGAGGTTTCTAAGCACTAAAATAAATGCAAATGAGGTTCATAAGAGCAAGATCAAGGCCAAAAGAGATTGTTAAGTACACGAAGAATGCCAATTGCGGTTGTCAAGCACACAAATAAGGGCAAACGAGGTTCCTAAGCACAAGAATAAATCTAAATGAGGTTCATTAGCACAAGATCATGGGCAAAGGAGGTTGTTAAGCACACAAACAATGGAGGTTGTTAAGCACACGAACAATACCAACGGAGGTTGTTAAGCACACAACCAAGTAAAAACGAGGTTCCTAAGCACAAGAACAAATGCAAACGAGGTTCATAAGCACAAGATCATGGGCAAAAGAGGTTGTTAAGCACACGAACAACGCCACTTGAGGTTGTTAAGCACACAAACAAGGGTAAACAAGGTTCCTATGCACAAGAACAAATGGAAATGAGGTTCATAAGCACAAGATCAAGGGAAAAAGAAGTTGTTAGGCACACAAACAAGGAAAAATGAGGTTCCTAAGCATAAGAACAAATGCAAAAGAGGTTCATAAGCATAAGATCAAGGGCGAAAGAGGTTGTTAAGTACACGAACAACGCTAATTGAGGTTGTTAAGTACACAAACAAGGGAAAACGAGGTTCCTAAGCACAAGAACAAAAGCAAACGAGGTTCATAAGCACAAGACCAAGGGCAAAAGAGCTTGGGAAGCACACGAACAACGCCAAATGAGGTTGTTAAGCACATAAACAAGGGCAAACGAGGTTGCAAAGAACAAGAACAAATGCAAATGAGGTTCATAAGCACAAGATCAACTGCAAAAGAGGTTGTTAAGCACACGAACAACTCCAATTGAGATTGTTAAGCACCCAACCAATAGAAAACGAGTTTCCTAAGCACAAGAACAAATGCAAATGAAGTTCATAAGCACAAGATCAAGGGCAAAAGAGGTTGTTAAGCACACGAACAACGCCAACTAAGGTTGTTAAGCACACAAACAAGGGCAAACGAGGTTTCTAAGCACAAGAACAAATGGAAATGAGGGTCATAAACACAAGATGAAGGGCAAAAGAGGTTGTTAAGCACACGAACAACGCCAATTGAGGTTGTTAACCACACAAACAAGGGCAAACGAGGTTCCTAAGCACAAGAACAAATGAAAACGAGATTTATAAGCACAAGATCAAGGGCAAAAGAGGTTGTTAAGCACACAAACCACACCAATTGAGGATGTTAAACACACAAACAAGGGCAAATGAGTTCTTAAGCACCAGAACAAATGGAAATGAGGTTCATAACCACAAGATCAAGGGCAAAAGAGGTTGTTAAGCACACGAACCACGCCACCTGAGGTTGTTAAGCAGACAAACAAGTGCAAACGAAGTTCCTAAGCACAAGAACAATTGCAAATGAGGTTCATAAGCATAAGATCAAGGGCAAAACAGATTCTTATGTATACGAACACCGCCAAATGAGGTTGTTAAGCACACAAACAAGGGCAAACGAGGTTCCTGAGCACAAGAACTAATGCAAATGAAGTTCATAAGCTGAAGATCAATGGCAAAAGAGGTTGTTAAGCACACGAACCACGCCAATTGAGGTTGTTAAGCACACAAACAAGGGCAAACGAGGTTCCTAAGCACAAGATCAAATGCAAACGAGGTTCATAAGCACAAGATCAAGTATAAAAGAGGTTGTTAAGCGCACGAACAACGCCAATTGAGATTGTTAAGCACACAAACAATAGCAAACGAGGTTCCTTAGCAGAAGAACCAATGCAAATGAGGTACATAAGCACAAGATCAAGTGCAAAAGTGGTTATTAAGCACACGAACAACGCCAATTGAGGTTATTAACCACACAAACAAGGGCAAACGAGGTACGAAGCACAAGAATAAATAAAAATGAGGTCATAAGCACAAGATCAAGGGCAACAGAGGTCATTAAGCACACGAACAATGCCAGTTGAGGTTGTTAGGCACTCAAACAAGGGCAAACGATGTGCCTAAGCAGAAGAAGAAATGGAAACGAGGTTCATAAGCTTAAGACCAAGGGAAAAAGAGCTTGTTAAGCACACGAACAACGGCAATTGAGGTTGTTAAGCAGACAAACAAGGGCAAACGAGGTTACTAAGAACAAGAACTAATGCAAATGAGGTTCATAAGCACAAGATCAACGGCAAAAGAGGTTGTTAAGCACACGAACAACGCCAATTGAGATTGTTAAGCACACAACCAATAGAAAACGAATTTGCTAAGCAAAAGAACAAATGCAAATGAAGTTCATATGCACAAGATCAAGGGCAAAAGAGGTTGTTAAGCACACGAACAACGCCAATTGAGTTTGTTAAGCACACAAACAAGGGAAAACGAGGTTCCTAAGTACAAGAACAAATGCAAATGAGGTTCATAAACACAAGATCAAGGGTAAAAGAGGTTGTTAAGTACATGAACAACGCCAATTGAGGTTGGTAAGCAAATGAAGAAATGTAAATGAGGTTCGTAAGTACAAGAACAAATAGAAATGAGGTTCATAAGCACAAGGCAAAAGAGGTTGTTAAGCACACCAGCCACGCCAATTGAGGTTGTTAAACACACAAACAAAGGCAAACGAGGTTCCTAATCACAAGAACAAATGGAAATGAGGTTCATATGCACAAGATCAATGGCAAAAGAGGTTGTTAAGCACATAAAACCACGCCAATTGAGGTTGTTATGCACATAAACAAGGGCAAACGAGGTTCCTAAGCACAAGAATAAATGCAAATGAGGTTCATAAGCACAAGATCAAGGGCAAAAGAGGTCGTTAAGCACACGAACAATGCCAGTTGAGGTTGTTAGGCACACAAACAAGGGTAAACGAGGTTCCTAAGCACAAGAACAAATGCAAACGAGGTTCATAAGCACAATATCAAGTACAAAAGAGGTTGTTAAACACACGAACAAAGCCAATTGAGATTGTTAAGCAGAAGAACAAATGGAAATGAAGTTCCTAAGCACAAGAACAAATGGAAATGAGGTTCATAAGCACAAGATCAAGGGCAAAAGAGGGTGTTAAGCACACGAACCACGCCAATTGAGGTTGTCAAACACACAAACAAGGGCAAACGAGGTTCCTAAGCAGAAGAACAAATGGAAATGAGGTTCATATGCACAAGATCATGGGAAAAAGAGGTTGTTAAGAACACCAACCACGGCAATTGAGGTTGTTAACAACACAATTAACGGCAAACGAGGTTCCTAAGCACAAGAACAAATGCAAATAAGGATCATAAACACAAGATCAAGGGCAAAAGAGGTTGTTAAGCACACTAACAACACCAACTGAGGTTGGTAAAAACACAAACAAGGGCAAACGAGGTTCCTGAGCACAAGAACTAATGCAAATGAGGTTCATAAACACAAGATCAAGGGAAAAAGAGGTTGTTAAGCACACGAACAACGCCAATTGAGGTTGTTAAGCACACAAACATGGGCAAACGAGGTTCCTAAGCACAAGAACAAATGCAAATGAGGATCATAAGCACAAGATCAAGAGCAAAAGAGGTTGCTAAGCACACGAACAACGCCAATTGAGATTGTTAAGCACACAACCAATAGAAAACGAGGTTCCTAAGCACACGAACAAATGCAAATGAAGTTCATAAGCACAATATCAAGGGCAAAAGAGGTTGTTAAGCACACGAACAACGCCAATTGAGATTGTTAAGCACACAACCAATAGAAACTGAGGTTCCTAAGTAGAAGAACAAATGAAAATGCGGTTCATAAGCACAAGATCAAGGGCGAAAGAGGTTGTTAAGAAGACGAACCACGCCAGTTGAGGTTGTTAAGCACACAAAGAAGGGTAAACGAGGTTCCTAAGCACAAGTACAAATGGAAATGAGGTTCATAAGCACAAGATCAACGGCAAAAGGGGTTGTTAAGCACACGAACCACGTCAATTGAGGTTGTTGAGCACACAAACAAGGGCAAACGAGGTTCCTAAGCACAAGGACAATTGGAAATGAGGTTCATAAGCACAAGATCATGGGCAAAAGAGGTTGTTAAGCGCACGAACAACGCCAATTAAGGTTGTTAGGCACACAAAGAAGGGAAAACGAGGTTCCTCAGCATAAGAACAATTGCAAATGAGGTTCATAAGCATAAGAACAAGGGCAAAAGAGGTTGTGAATTACACGAACAACGCCAATTGAGGTTGTTACGCACACAATCAAGGGAAAACGAGGTTCCTAAGCACAATAACAGATGCAAACGAGGTTCATAAGCACAAAATCAAGGGCAAAAGAGGTTGTTAAGCACACGAACAACGTCAATTGAGGTTGTTAATCACACTAACAAGGGCAAACGAAGTTCCTAAGAATAAAAACAAATGTAAATGAGGTTCATAAGCACAAGATTAAGGGCAAAAGAAGTTGTTAAGCACACGAACAACGCCAATTGAGATTGTTGAGCACACAACCAATAGAAAACGAGGTTCCTAAGCATAAGAACAAATGCAAATGAAGTTCATAAGCACAAGATATCGGGCAAAAGTTGTTGTTAAGCACACGAACAACGCCAACTGAGGTTGTTAAGCACACAAACAAGGGCAAAAGAGGTTTTTAAGCACAAGAACAAATGCAAATGAGGTTCATAAACACAAGATCAAGGGCAAAAGATGTTGTTAAGCACACGGACAACGCCAATTGAGGTCGTTAGGCACACAAACAATGGCAAACGAATTTCCTTAGCGGAAGAACAAATGCAAACGAGATTTATAAGCACAAGATCAAGGGCAAAAGAGATTGTTAAGCACACAAAACCACACCAATTGAGGATGTTAAACACACAAACAAGGGCAAATGAGTTCTTAAGCACCAGAACAAATGGAAATGAGGTTCATAACCACAAGATCAAGGGCAAAAGAGGTTGTTAAGCACACGAACCACGCCACCTGAGGTTGTTAAGCAGACAAACAAGTGCAAACGAAGTTCCTAAGCACAAGAACAATTGCAAATGAGGTTCATAAGCATAAGATCAAGGGCAAAACATATTCTTATGTATACGAACACCGCCAAATGAGGTTGTTAAGCACACAAACAAGGGCAAACGAGGTTGCTAAGAACAAGAACAAATGCAAATGAGGTTCATAAGCACAAGATCAAGGGCAAAAGAGGTCGTTAAGCGCACGAACAACGGCAATTGAGATTGTTAAGCACACAACCAATAGAAAACGAGGTTCCTAAGCACAAGAACCAATGCAAATGAAGTTCTTAAGCACAACATCAAGGGCAAAAGAGGTTGTTCAACACACAAACAAGGGCAAACGAGGTTCCTATGCATAAGAACAAATGCAAATGAGGATCATAAGCACAAGATCAAGGGCAAAAGAGGTTGTTCAGCACACGAACAACGCCAATTGAGATTGTTAAGCACACAACCAATAGAAAACGGGGTTCCTAAGTACAAGAACAAATGCAAATGAAGTTCATAAGCACAAGATCAAGGGCAAAAGAGGTTGTTAAGCACACGAACAACGCCAATTGTGGTTGTGAAGCACACAAACAAGGGCAAACGAGGTTCCTAAGCACAAGAACAAATGCAAATGATGTTTATAATCACAAGATCAAGGGCAAAAGAGGTTGTTAAGCACACGAACAACGCCAATTGAGGTTGTTAAGCACAGATACAAGGGCAAACGAGGTTTCTAAGAACAAGAACAAATGCAAATGAGGTTCATAAGCACAAGATCAACGGCAAAAGAGGTTGTTAAGCACACGAACAACACCAATTGAGATTGTTAAGCACACAACCAATAGAAAACGAGGTTCCTAAGAACAAGAACAAATGCAAATGAGGTTCATAAACAAAAGATCAAGGGCAAAAGAGGTTGTTAAGCACATAAACAACGCCAATTGAGGTTGTTAAGCACACAAACAAGGGCAAACGAGGTTCCTAAGCACAAGAACAAATGGAAATGAGGTTCATAAGCACAAGATCAAGGGCAAAAGAGCTTGTTAAGCACACAAACCAAACCAATTCAGGTTGTTAAACTCACAAACAAGGACAAATGAGGTTCCTAAGAACAAGAACAAATGGAAATGATGTTCATAACCACAAGATCAATGGCAAAAGAGGTTCTTAAGCAAACGAACCACGCCACTTGAGGTTGTTAAGCACACAAACAAGGGCAAACGAGGTTCCTAAGCACAAGAATAAATGCAAATGCGGTTCATAAACACAAAATCAAGGGCAAAAGAGGTTGTTAAGAACACGAACAATGCCAATTGAGGTTGTTAAGCACACACACAAGGGCAAACGAGATTCCTTAGCAGAAGAACTAATGCAAATGAGGTTGATAACCACAAGATCAAGTGCAGAAGTGGTTATTAAGCACACGAGCAACGCCAATTGAGGTTGTTTAATACACAAACAAGGGCAAACGAGGTTTCTAAGCACTAAAATAAATGCAAATGAGGTTCATAAGAGCAAGATCAAGGCCAAAAGAGATTGTTAAGTACACGAAGAATGCCAATTGCGGTTGTTAAGCACACAAATAAGGGCAAACGAGGTTCCTAAGCACAAGAATAAATCTAAATGAGGTTCATTAGCACAAGATCATGGGCAAAGGAGGTTGTTAAGCACACGAACAATACCAACGGAGGTTGTTAAGCACACAACCAAGTAAAAACGAGGTTCCTAAGCACAAGAACAAATGCAAACGAGGTTCATAAGCACAAGATCATGGGCAAAAGAGGTTGTTAAGCACACGAACAACGCCACTTGAGGTTGTTAAGCACACAAACAAGGGTAAACAAGATTCCTATGCACAAGAACAAATGGAAATGAGGTTCATAAGCACAAGATCAACGGAAAAAGAAGTTGTTAGGCACACAAACAAGGAAAAATGAGGTTCCTAAGCATAAGAACAAATGCAAAAGAGGTTCATAAGCATAAGATCAAGGGCGAAAGAGGTTGTTAAGTACACGAACAACGCTAATTGAGGTTGTTAAGTACACAAACAAGGGAAAACGAGGTTCCTAAGCACAAGAACAAAAGCAAACGAGGTTCATAAGCACAAGACCAAGGGCAAAAGAGCTTGGGAAGCACACGAACAACGCCAAATGAGGTTGTTAAGCACATAAACAAGGGCAAACGAGGTTGCAAAGAACAAGAACAAATGCAAATGAGGTTCATAAGCACAAGATCAACTGCAAAAGAGGTTGTTAAGCACACGAACAACTCCAATTGAGATTGTTAAGCACCCAACCAATAGAAAACGAGTTTCCTAAGCACAAGAACAAATGCAAATGAAGTTCATAAGCACAAGATCAAGGGCAAAAGAGGTTGTTAAGCACACGAACAACGCCAATTGAGGTTGTTCAGCACACAAACAAGGGCAAACGAGGTTCCTAAGCACAAGAACAAATGCAAATGAGGATCATAAGCACAAGATCAAGGGCAAAAGAGGTTGTTCAGCACACGAACAACGCCAATTGAGGTTGTTAACCACACAAACAAGGGCAAACGAGGTTCCTAAGCACAAGAACAAATGAAAACGAGATTTATAAGCACAAGATCAAGGGCAAAAGAGGTTGTTAAGCACACAAACCACACCAATTGAGGATGTTAAACACACAAACAAGGGCAAATGAGTTCTTAAGCACCAGAACAAATGGAAATGAGGTTCATAACCACAAGATCAAGGGCAAAAGAGGTTGTTAAGCACACGAACCACGCCACCTGAGGTTGTTAAGCAGACAAACAAGTGCAAACGAAGTTCCTAAGCACAAGAACAATTGCAAATGAGGTTCATAAGCATAAGATCAAGGGCAAAACAGATTCTTATGTATACGAACACCGCCAAATGAGGTTGTTAAGCACACAAACAAGGGCAAACGAGGTTCCTGAGCACAAGAACTAATGCAAATGAAGTTCATAAGCTGAAGATCAATGGCAAAAGAGGTTGTTAAGCACACGAACCACGCCAATTGAGGTTGTTAAGCACACAAACAAGGGCAAACGAGGTTCCTAAGCACAAGATCAAATGCAAACGAGGTTCATAAGCACAAGATCAAGTATAAAAGAGGTTGTTAAGCGCACGAACAACGCCAATTGAGATTGTTAAGCACACAAACAATAGCAAACGAGGTTCCTTAGCAGAAGAACCAATGCAAATGAGGTACATAAGCACAAGATCAAGTGCAAAAGTGGTTATTAAGCACACGAACAACGCCAATTGAGGTTATTAACCACACAAACAAGGGCAAACGAGGTACGAAGCACAAGAATAAATAAAAATGAGGTCATAAGCACAAGATCAAGGGCAACAGAGGTCATTAAGCACACGAACAATGCTAGTTGAGGTTGTTAGGCACACAAACAAGGGCAAACGATGTGCCTAAGCAGAAGAAGAAATGGAAACGAGGTTCATAAGCTTAAGACCAAGGGAAAAAGAGCTTGTTAAGCACACGAACAACGGCAATTGAGGTTGTTAAGCAGACAAACAAGGGCAAACGAGGTTACTAAGAACAAGAACTAATGCAAATGAGGTTCATAAGCACAAGATCAACGGCAAAAGAGGTTGTTAAGCACACGAACAACGCCAATTGAGATTGTTAAGCACACAACCAATAGACAACGAATTTGCTAAGCAAAAGAACAAATGCAAATGAAGTTCATATGCACAAGATCAAGGGCAAAAGAGGTTGTTAAGCCCACGAACAACGCCAATTGAGTTTGTTAAGCACACAAACAAGGGAAAACGAGGTTCCTAAGCACAAGAACAAATGCAAATGAGGTTCATAAACACAAGATCAAGGGTAAAAGAGGTTGTTAAGTACATGAACAACACCATTTGAGGTTGGTAAGCAAATGAACAAATGTAAATGAGGTTCGTAAGTACAAGAACAAATAGAAATGAGGTTCATAAGCACAAGGCAAAAGAGGCTGTTAAGCACACCAGCCACGCCAATTGAGGTTGTTAAACACACAAACAAAGGCAAACGAGGTTCCTAATCACAAGAACAAATGGAAATGAGGTTCATATGCACAAGATCAATGGCAAAAGAGGTTGTTAAGCACATAAAACCACGCCAATTGAGGTTGTTATGCACATAAACAAGGGCAAACGAGGTTCCTAAGCACAAGAATAAATGCAAATGAGGTTCATAAGCACAAGATCAAGGGCAAAAGAGGTCGTTAAGCACACGAACAATGCCAGTTGAGGTTGTTAGGCACACAAACAAGGGTAAATGAGGTTCCTAAGCACAAGAACAAATGCAAACGAGGTTCATAAGCACAATATCAAGTACAAAAGAGGTTGTTAAACACACGAACAAAGCCAATTGAGATTGTTAAGCAGAAGAACAAATGGAAATGAAGTTCCTAAGCACAAGAACAAATGGAAATGAGGTTCATAAGCACAAGATCAAGGGCAAAAGAGGGTGTTAAGCACACGAACCACGCCAATTGAGGTTGTCAAACACACAAACAAGGGCAAACGAGGTTCCTAAGAAGAAGAACAAATGAAAATGAGGTTCATATGCACAAGATCAAGGGAAAAAGAGGTTGTTAAGAACACCAACCACGGCAATTGAGGTTGTTAACAACACAATTAACGGCAAACTAGGTTCCTAAGCACAAGAACAAATGCAAATAAGGATCATAAACACAAGATCAAGGGCAAAAGAGGTTGTTAAGCACACTAACAACACCAACTGAGGTTGGTAAAAACACTAACAAGGGCAAACGAGGTTCCTGAGCACAAGAACTAATGCAAATGAGGTTCATAAACACAAGATCAAGGGCAAAAGAGGTTGTTAAGCACACGAACTACGCCAATTGAGGTTGTTAAGCACACAAACAAGGGCAAACGAGATTGCGAACAAGAACAAATGCAAATGAGGTTCATAAGCACAAGATCAAGGGCAAAAAGAGGTCGTTAAGCACACGAACAACGCCAATTGAGATTGTTAAGCACACAACCAATAGAAAACGAGGTTCCTAAGCACAAGAACAAATGCAAATAAAGTTGATAAGCACAAGATCAAGGGCAAAAGAGGTTGTTAAGCACACGAACAACGCCAATTGAGGTTGTTAAGCACACAAACATGGGCAAACGAGGTTCCTAAGCACAAGAACAAATGCAAATGAGGATCATAAGCACAAGATCAAGGGCAAAAGAGGTTGCTAAGCACACGAACAACGCCAATTGAGATTGTTAAGCACACAACCAATAGAAAACGAGGTTCCTAAGCACACGAACAAATGCAAATGAAGTTCATAAGCACAATATCAAGGGCAAAAGAGGTTGTTAAGCACACGAACAACGCCAATTGAGATTGTTAAGCACACAACCAATAGAAACCGAGGTTCCTAAGTAGAAGAACAAATGAAAATGCGGTTCATAAGCAAAAGATCAAGGGCGAAAGAGGTTGTTAAGAAGACGAACCACGCCAGTTGAGGTTGTTAAGCACACAAAGAAGGGTAAACGAGGTTCCTAAGCACAAGTACAAATGGAAATGAGGTTCATAAGCACAAGATCAACGGCAAAAGGGGTTGTTAAGCACACGAACCACGTCAATTGAGGTTGTTGAGCACACAAACAAGGGCAAACGAGGTTCCTAAGCACAAGGACAATTGGAAATGAGGTTCATAAGCACAAGATCATGGGCAAAAGAGGTTGTTAAGCGCACGAACAACGCCAATTAAGGTTGTTAGGCACACAAAGAAGGGAAAACGAGGTTCCTCAGCATAAGAACAATTGCAAATGAGGTTCATAAGCATAAGATCAAGGGCAAAAGAGGTTGTGAATTACACGAACAACGCCAATTGAGGTTGTTACACACACAATCAAGGGAAAACGAGGTTCCTAAGCACAATAACAAATGCAAACGAGGTTCATAAGCACAAAATCAAGGGCAAAAGAGGTTGTTAAGCACACGAACAACGTCAATTGAGGTTGTTAATCACACAAACAAGGGCAAACGAGGTTCCTAAGAATAAAAACAAATGTAAATGAGGTTCATAAGCACAAGATTAAGGGCTAAAGAAGTTGTTAAGCACACGAACAACGCCAATTGAGATTGTTGAGCACACAACCAATAGAAAACGAGGTTCCTAAGCATAAGAACAAATGCAAATGAAGTTCATAAGCACAAGATATAGGGCAAAAGTTGTTGTTAAGCACACGAACAACGCCAACTGAGGTTGTTAAGCACACAAACAAGGGCAAACGAGGTTTTTAAGCACAAGAACAAATGCAAATGAGGTTCATAAACACAAGATCAAGGGCAAAAGATGTTGTTAAGCACACGGACAACGCCAATTGAGGTCGTTAGGCACACAAACAATGGCAAACGAATTTCCTTAGCGGACGAACAAATGCAAACGAGATTTATAAGCACAAGATCAAGGGCAAAAGAGGTTGTTAAGCACACAAAACCACACCAATTGAGGATGTTAAACACACAAACAAGGGCAAATGAGTTCTTAAGCACCAGAACAAATGGAAATGAGGTTCATAACCACAAGATCAAGGGCAAAAGAGGTTGTTAAGCACACGAACCACGCCACCTGAGGTTGTTAAGCAGACAAACAAGTGCAAACGAAGTTCCTAAGCACAAGAACAATTGCAAATGAGGTTCATAAGCATAAGATCAAGGGCAAAACATATTCTTATGTATACGAACACCGCCAAATGAGGTTGTTAAGCACACAAACAAGGGCAAACGAGGTTGCTAAGAACAAGAACAAATGCAAATGAGGTTCATAAGCACAAGATCAAGGGCAAAAGAGGTCGTTAAGCGCACGAACAACGGCAATTGAGATTGTTAAGCACACAACCAATAGAAAACGAGGTTCCTAAGCCCAAGAACAAATGCAAATGAAGTTCATAAGCACAAGATCAAGGGCAAAAGAGGTTGTTAAGCACACGAACAACGCCAATTGAGGTTGTTCAACACACAAACAAGGGCAAACGAGGTTCCTAAGCACAAGAACAAATGCAAATGAGGATCATAAGCACAAGATCAAGGGTAAAAGAGGTTGTTCAGCACACGAACAACGCCAATTGAGATTGTTAAGCACACAACCAATAGAAAACGGGGTTCCTAAGCACAAGAACAAATGCAAATGAAGTTCATAAGCACAAGATCAAGGGCAAAAGAGGTTGTTAAGCACACGAACAACGCCAATTGTGGTTGTGAAGCACACAAACAAGGGCAAACGAGGTTCCTAAGCACAAGAACAAATGCAAATGATGTTTATAAACACAAGATCAACGGCAAAAGAGGTTGTTAAGCACACGAACAACGCCAATTGAGGTTGTTAAGCACAGATACAAGGGCAAACGAGGTTTCTAAGAACAAGAACAAATGCAAATGAGGTTCATAAGCACAAGATCAACGGCAAAAGAGGTTGTTAAGCACACGAACAACACCAATTGAGATTGTTAAGCACACAACCAATAGAAAACGAGGTTCCTAAGCACAAGAACAAATGCAAATGAGGTTCATAAGCACAAGATCAACGGCAAAAGAGGTTGTTAAGCACACAAACCAAACCAATTCAGGTTGTTAAACTCACAAACAAGGACAATTGACGTTCCTAAGAACAAGAACAAATGGAAATGATGTTCATAACCACAAGATCAAGGGCAAAAGTGGTTCTTAAGCAAACGAACCACGCCACTTGAGGTTGTTAGGCACACAAACATGGGCAAACGAGGTTCATAAGCACAAGAACAAATGCAAATGCGGTTCATAAACACAAAATCAAGGGCAAAAGTGGTTGTTAAGAACTCGAACAACGCCAATTGAGGTTGTTAAGCACACACACAAGGGCAAACGAGGTTTCTTAGCAGAAGAACTAATGCAAATGAGGTTGATAACCACAAGATCAAGTGCAGAAGTGGTTATTAAGCACACGAGCAACGCCAATTGAGGTTGTTAAATACACAAACAAGGGCAAACGAGGTTTCTAAGCACTAGAATAAATGCAAATGAGGTTCATAAGAGCAAGATCAAGGCCAAAAAATATTGTTAAGTACACGAAGAATGCCAATTGAGGTTGTTAAGCACAGAAATAAGGGCAAATGAGGTTCCTAAGCACAAGAATAAATCTAAATGAGGTTCATTAGCACAAGATCATGGGCAAAGGAGGTTGTTAAGCACACAAACAATGGAGGTTTTTAAGCACACGAACAATACCAACGGAGGTTGTTAAGCACACAACCAAGGAAAAACGAGGTTCCTAAGCACAGGAACAAATGCAAATGAGGTTCATAAGCACAAGATCAAGGGCAAAATATGTTGTTAAGCACACGAACAACGCTAATTGAGGTTGTTAAGCACACAAACAAGGGCAAACAAGGTTCCTAAACACAAGAACAAATGGAAATGAGGTTCATAAGCAGAAGATCATGGGCAAAACAGGTTGTCAAGCACACGAACAACGCGAATTATGGTTGTTAAGCACACAAACAATGGCAAACGAGGATCCAAGCATTATCATAAATGCAAATGAGTTTCATAAGCACAAGAGCAAGGGCAAAAGATGTTATTAAGCACACCAACAACGCCAATTGAGTTTGTTAAACACACAAACAACTGGTAAGAAGGTTCCTAAGCACAAGAACAAATGCGAATGAGGCTATTAAGGACACGAATAACGCCAATTGAGGTTGTTAAATACACAAACAAGGGCTAACAAGGTTCCAAGCACAAAAATAAATGCAAATGATGTTCATAAGCACAAGAGCAAGGGGAAAAGAGGTTGTTAAGAACATGAACAATGCCAATTAAGGTTGTTAAGCACACCAACAACTGAAAAGAATGTTCCTCAGCACAAGAACAAATGCAAATGAGGTTCATAAGCATAAGAGCAAGGGCAAAAGAGGTTATTAAGCACACGAATAACGCCAATTGAGGTTGGTAAATACACAAACAAGGGCAAACGAGGTTCCTAAGCACAAGAAGAAATGCAAACGAGGTTCATCAGCACAAGATCATGGGAAAAAGAGGTTGTTAAGCACACGAACAACGCCAATTGAGGTTGTTAGGCACACAAACAAGGGAAAACGAGGTTCCTAAGCAGAAGAACAAATGCAAATGAGATTCATAAGCACACGATCAAGGGCAAAAGAGGTTGTTAAGTACACGAACAACGCCAATTGAGGTTGTCAAGCACACACACAAGGGCAAACGAGTTTGCTAAGCACAAGAACAAATGCAAATGAGGTTCACAAGCACAAGATCAAGGGCAAAAGGAGTTGTTAAGCACACGAACAACGTCAATTGAGGTTGTTAAGTACACAACCAAGGGAAAACGAGGTTCCTAATCACAAGAACAAATGCAAATGAAGTTCATATGCACAAGATCAAGGGCAAAAGAGGTTGTTAAGCACACGAACAACGCCAATTGAGGTTGTTAAGCACACAAACAAGGGCAAACGAGGTTCCTAAGAAGAGGAACAAATGCAAATGAGGTTCATAAACACAAGATAAAGGGCAAAAGAGGTTGTTAAGCACACGAACAACGCCAATTGAGATTGGTAAGCAAAAGAACAAATGTAAATGAGGTTCGTAAGCACAAGAACAAATAGAAATGAGGTTCATCAGCACAAGATCAAGGGCAAAAGAGGTTGTTAAGCACACGAACAACGCCAATTGAGGTTGATAAACACACAAACAAAGGCAAACGAGGTTTCTAAGCACAAGAACAAATGGAAATGAGGTTCATATGCACAAGATCAAGGACAAAAGTGGTTGTCAAGCACACTAACCACGCCGATTGATGTTGTTAAGCACACAAACAAGGGCAAACGAGGTCCCTAAGCACAAGGACAAATGCAAATGAGGTCCATAAGCACAAGATCAAGGGCAAAAGAGGTTGTTAAGCACACAAACCACGCCAATTGAGGTTGTTAAGCACAGAAACAAGGGCAAACGAGGTTCCTAAGCACAAGAATAAATGCAAATGAGGTTCATAAGCACAAGATCAAGGGCAAAAGAGGTCGTTAAGCACACGAACAATGCCAGTTGAGGTTGTTAGGCACACAAACATGGGCAAACGAGGTTCCTAAGCACAATAACAAATACAAACGAGGTTCATAAGCACAATATCAAGTACAAAAGAGGTTGTTAAGCACACGAACAACGCCAACTGAGGTTGGTAAGCACACAAACAGGGGCAAACGATGTTCCTGAGCATAAGAACAAATGGAAATGAGGTTCTTAAGAACAAGATCAAGGGCAAAAGAGTGTGTCAAGCACACGAACCACGCCAATTGAGGTTGTTAAACACACAAACAAGGGCAAACGAGGTTCCTAAGCACAAGAACTAATGGAAATGAGGTTCATATGCACAAGATCAAGGGCAAAAGAGGTTGTTAAGCACACGAACAACGCCAACTGAGGTTGGTAAGCACACAAACAAGGGCAAACGATGTTCCTGAGCACAAGAACTAATGCAAATGAGGTTCATAAACACAAGATCATGGGCAAAAGAGGTTGTTAAGCACACGAACAACGCCAATTGAGGTTGTTAAGCACACAAACAAGGGCAAAAGAGGTTGTTAAGCACAAGAACAAATGCAAATGAGGTTCATAAGTACAAGATCAAGGGCAAAAGAGGTTGTTAAGCACACGAACAACGCCAATTGAGATTGTTAAGCACACAACAAATAGAAAACGAGGTACCTAAGCACAGAAACAAATGCAAATGAAGTTCATAAGCACAAGATCAAGGGCAAAAAAGGTTGTTAAGCACACGAACAACGCCAATTGAGGTTGTTAAGCACACAAACAAGGGCAAACGAGGTTCCTAAGCACAAGAACAAATGCAAATGAGGTTCATAAGCACAAGATCAAGGGCAAAAGAGGTTGTTAAGCACACGAACAACGCCAGTTGACATTGTTAAGCACACAACCAATGGAAAACGAGGTTCCTAAGCACAAGAGCAAATGCAAATGAAGTTCATAAGCACAAGATCAAGGGGAAAAGAGGTTGTTAAGCACACGAACAACGCCAATTGAGGTTGTTAAGCACACAAACAATGTCAAACGAGGTTCCTAAGCACAAGAACAAATGCAAATGATGTTTATAAACACTAGATGAAGGGCAAAAGAGGTTGTTAAGTACACGAAAAACGCCAATTGAGATTGTTAAGCACACAACCAATAGAAAACGAGGTTCCTAAGCACAAGAACCAATGCAAATGAAGTTCATAAGCACAAGATCAAGGGCAAAAGAGGTTGTTAAGCACACGAACAACGCCAATTGAGGTTGTTAAGCACACAAACAAGGGCAAACGTGGTCCCTAAGCACAAGAACAAATGCAAATGAGGTTCATTAACAAAAGATCAAGGGCAAAAGTGGTTGTTAAGCACACGAACAACGCCAATTGAGGTTGTTAAGCACACAAACAAGGGCAAGCGAGGTTCCTAAGCACAAGAACAAATAGAAATGTGGTTCATAAGCACCAGATCAAGGGCAAAAGAGGTTGTTAAGCACACAAACCATGACAATTCAGGTTGTTAAACACACAAACAAGGGCAAATGAGGTTCCTAAGCACAAGAACAAATAGAAATGATGTTCATAACCACAAGATCAAGGGCAAAAGGGGGTCTTAAGCACACGAACCACGCCACTTGAGGTTGTTAAGCACACAAACAAGGACAAACGAGGTTCCTAAGCACAAGAACAGATGCAAATGAGGTTCATAAACACACGATCAAGGGCAAAAGAGGTTGTTAAGCACACGAAGAACGCCAATTGAGGTTGTTAAGCACACAAACAAGGGCAAACGAGGTTCCTAAGCACATGAACAAATGGAAATGAGGTTCATAAGCACCGGATCAAGGGCAAAAGAGGTTGTTAAGCACACAAACCATGACAATTCAGGTTGTTAAACAGACAAACAAGGGCAAATGAGGTTCATAACCACAAGATCAAGGGCAAAAGAGGGTCTTAAGCACTCGAACCACGCCACTTGAGGTTGTTAAGCACACAAACAAGGACAAACGAGGTTCCTAAGCACAAGAACTGATGCAAATGAGGTTCATAAAAACAAGATCAAGGGCAAAAGAGGTTGTTAAGCACACGAACAACGCCAATTGAGGTTGTTAAGCACACAAACAAGGGCAAACGAGGTTCCTTAGCAGAAGAACAAATGCAAATGAAGTTCATATGCACAAGATCAAGGGCAAAAGAGGTTGTTAAGCACACGAACAACGCCAATTGAGGTTGTTAAGCACACAAACAAAGGCAAATGAGGTTTCTGAGTACAAGAACTAATGCAAATGAGGTTCATAAACACAAGATCATTGGCAAAAGAGGTTCTTAAGCACACGAACAACGCCAATTGAGGTTGTTAAGCACACAAACAAGGGCAAACGAGGTTGCTAAGAACAAGAACAAATGCAAATGAGGTTCATAAGCACAAGATCAAGGGCAAAAGAGGTTGTTAAGCACACGAACAATGCCAATTGAATTTGTTAAGCACACAACCAATAGAAAACGAGGTTCCTAAGCACAAGAACAAATGCAAATGAGGTTCATAAACACAAGATCAAGGGCAAAAGAGGTTGTTAAGCACACGAACAACGCCAATTGTGGTTGTGAAGCACACAAACAAGGGCAAACGAGGTTCCTAAGCACAAGAACAAATGCAAATGAGTTTCATAAGCACAAGATCAAGGGCAAAAGATGTTGCTAAGCACACGAACAACGCCAATTGAGATTGTTAAGCACACAACCAATAGAAAACGAGGTTCCTAAGCACAAGAACAAATGCAAATGAAGTTCATAAGCACAAGATCAAGGGCAAAAGAGGTTGTTAAGCACCCGAACAATGCCAATTAAGGTTGTTAAGCACACAAACAAGGGCAAACGAGGTTCCTAAGCACAAGAACAAATGGAAATGAGGTTCATAACCACAAGATCAAGGGCAAAAGAGGTTCTTAAGCACACGAACGACGCCACTTGAGGTTGTCAAGGACCCAAACAAGGGCAAACAAGGTTCCTAAGCACAATAACAGATGCAAATGGGGTTCATAAACACAAGATCAAGGGTAAAAGAGGTTGTTAAGAACACGAACAACACCAATTGAGGTTGTTAAGCACACAAACAAGGGCAAACGAGGTTCCTTAGCAGAAGAACAAATGCAAATGAGGATGATAACCACAAGATCAAGTGCAGAAGAGGTTATTAAGCACACGAGCAACTCCAATTGAGGTTGTTAAACACACAAACAAGGGCAAACGAGGTTCCTAAGCACTAGAATAAGTGCAAATGAGATTCATAAGAGCAAGATCAAGGCCAAAAGAGATTGTTAAGTACACGAAGAATGCCAATTGAGGTTGTTAAGCACACAAATAAGGGCAAACGAGGTTCCTAAGCACAAGAACAAATCCAAATGAGGTTCATTAGCACAAGATCATGGGCAAAAGAGGTTGTTAAGCACACAAACAATGGAGGTTGTTAAGCACACGAACAATGCCAACGGAGGTTGTTAAGCACACAACCAAGGAAAAACGAGGTTCCTAAGCACAAGAACAAATGCAAATGAGGTTCATAAGCACAAGATCAAGGGCAAAATATGTTGTTAAGCACACGAACAACGCTAATTGTGGTTGTTAAGCACACAAACAAGGGCAAACTTGGTTCCTAAACACAAGAACAAATGGAAATGAGGTTCATAAGCAGAAGATCATGGGCAAAACAGGTTGTCAAGCACACGAACAACGCGAATTATGGTTGTTAAGCACACAAACAATGGCAAACGAGGAACCAAGCATAATCATAAATGCAAATGAGGTTCATTAGCACAAGAGCAAGGGCAAAAGATGTTATTAAGCACACCAACAACACCAATTGAGTTTGTTAAACACACAAACAACTGGTAATAAGGTTCCTAAGCACAAGAACAAATGCGAATGAGGTTATTAAGCACACGAATAACGCCAATTGAGGTTGTTAAAAACACAAACAAGGGCTAACAAGGTTCCAAGCACAAAAATAAATGCAAATGATGTTCTTAAGCACAAGAGCAAGGGGAAAAGAGGTTGTTAAGAACATGAACAACGCCAATTGAGGTTGTTAAGAACACCAACAACTGAAAACAATGTTCTTCAGCACAAGAACAAATGCAAATGAGGTTCATAAGCATAAGAGCAAGGGCAAAAGAGGTTATTAAGCACACGAACAACGCCAATTGAGGTTGGTAAATACACAAACAAGGGCAAACGAGGTTCCAAGCACTAGAATAAATGCAAATGAGGTTCATGAGCACAAGATCAAGGGCCAAAGAGGTCGTTAAGCACACGAACAACGCCAGTTGAGGTTGTTAAGCACACAAACACCGGCAAACGAGGTTCCTAAGCACAAGAAGAAATGCAAAACGAGTTTCATCAGCACAAGATCATGGAAAAAGAGGTTGTTAAGCACACGAACAACGCCAATTGAGGTTGTTAGGCACACAAACAAGGGAAAACGAGGTTCCTAAGCAGAAGAACAAATGCAAATGAGATTCATAAGCACACAATCAAGGGCAAAAGAGGTTGTTAAGTACACGAACAACGCCAATTGAGGTTGTCAAGCACACACACAAGGGCAAACGAGTTTGCTAAGCACAATAACAAATGCAAATGAGATTCATAAGCACAAGATCAAGGGCAAAAGAGGTTGTTAAGCACACGAACAACGCCAATTGAGGTCGGTAAGCAAAAGAACAAATGTAAATGAGGTTCGTAAGCACAAGAACAAATAGAAATGAGGTTCATAAGAACAAAGCAAAAGAGGTAGTTAAGCACACGAACCACGCCAATTGAGGTTGTCAAATACACAAACAAAGACAAACGAGGTTCCTAAGCACAAGAAAAAATGGAAATGAGGTTCTTATGCACAAGTTCAAGGACAAAAGAGGTTGTTAAGCACACAAACCACGCCGATTGATGTTGTTAAGCACACAAACAAGGGCAAACGAGGTCCCTAAGCACAAGGACAAATGCAAATGAGGTCCATAAGCACAAGATCAAGGGCAAAAGAGGTTGTTAAGCACACAAACCACGCCAGTTGAGGTTGTTAAGCACAGAAACAAGGGCAAACGAGGTTCCTAAGCACAAGAATAAATGCAAATGAGGTTCATAAGCACAAGATCAAGGGCAAAAGAGGTCGTTAAGCACACGAACAATGCCAGTTGAGGTTGTTAGGCACACAAACATGGGCAAACGAGGTTCCTAAGCACAAGAACAAATGCAAACGTGGTTCATAAGCACAATATCAAGTACAAAAGAGGTTGTTAAACACACGAACAACGCCAATTGAGATTGTTAAGCAAAAGAACAAATGGAAATGAAGTTCCTAAGCACAAGAACAAATGGAAATGAGGTTCATATGCACAAGATCAAGGGCAAAAGAGGTTGTTAAGCACACGAACAACGCCAACTGAGGTTGGTAAGCACATAAACAAAGGCAAATGAGGTTCCTGAGTACAAGAACTAATGCAAATGAGGTTCATAAACACAAGATCATTGGCAAAAGAGGTTGTTAAGCACACGGACAACGCCAATTGAGGTTGTTAAACACACAAACAAGGGCCAACGAGGTTGCTAAGAACAAGAACAAATGCAAATGAGGTTCATAAGCACAAGATCAAGGGCAAAAGAGGTTGTTAAGCACACGAACAATGCCATTTAAATTTGTTAAGCACACAACCAATAGAAAACGAGGTTCCTAAGCACAAGAACAAATGCAAATGAGGTTCATAAACACAAGATCATGGGCAAAAGAGGTTGTTAAGCACACGAACAACGCCAATTGAGGTTGTTAAGCACACCAACAACTGAAAACAATGTTCTTCAGCACAAGAACAAATGCAAATGAGGTTCATAAGCATAAGAGCAAGGGCAAAAGAGGTTATTAAGCACACGAACAACGCCAATTGAGGTTGGTAAATACACAAACAAGGGCAAACGAGGTTCCAAGCACTAGAATAAATGCAAATGAGGTTCATGAGCACAAGATCAAGGGCAAAAGTGGTCGTTAAGCACACGAACAACGCCAGTTGAGGTTGTTAAGCACACAAACACCGGCAAACGAGGTTCCTAAGCACACGAAGAACGCCAATTGAGGTTGTTAGGCACACAAACAAGGGAAAACGAGGTTCCTAAGCAGAAGAACAAATGCAAATGAGATTCATAAGCACACGATCAAGGGCAAAAGAGGTTGTTAAGTACATGAACAACGCCAATTGAGGTTGTCAAGCACACACACAAGGGCAAACGAGTTTGCTAAGCACAAGAAAAAATGCAAATGAGGTTCATAAGCACAAGATCAAGGGCAAAAGGGGTTGTTAAGCACACGAACAATGCCAATTGAGGTTGTTAAGTACACAACCAAGGGAAAACGAGGTTCCAAAGCACAAGAACAAATGCAAATGAAGTTCATATGCACAAGATCAAGGGCAAAATAGGTTGTTAAGCACACGAACAACGCCAATTGAGGTTGTTAAGCACACAAACAAGGGCAAACGAGGTTGCTAAGCACAAGAACAAATGCAAATGAGGTTCATAAACACAAGATCAAGGGCAAAAGAGGTTGTTAAGCACACGAACAATGCCAATTGTGGTTGGTAAGCAAAAGAACAAATGTAAATGAGGTTCGTAAGCACAAGAACAAATAGAAATTGAGGTTGTTAAGCACACGAACCACGCCAATTGAGGTTGTCAAATACACAAACAAAGACAAACGAGGTTCCTAAGCACAAGAAAAAATAGAAATGAGGTTCATATGCACAAGTTCAAGGACAAAAGAGGTTGTTAAGCACACAAACCACGCCGATTGATGTTGTTAAGCACACAAACAAGGGCAAACGAGGTCCCAAAGCACAAGGACAAATGCAAATGAGGTCCATAAGCACAAGATCAAGGGCAAAAGAGGTTGTTAAGCACACAAACCACGCCAATTGAGGTTGTTAAGAACACAAACAAGGGCAAACGAGGTTCCTAAGCACAAGAATAAATGCAAATGAGGTTCATAAGCACAAGATCAAGGGCAAAAGAGGTCGTTAAGCACACGAACAATGCCAGTTGAGGTTGTTAGGCACACAAACATGGGCAAACGAGGTTCCTAAGCACAAGAACAAATGCAAACGAGGTTCATCAGCACAATATCAAGTCCAAAAGAGGTTGTTAAACACACGAACAACGCCAATTGAGATTGTTAAGCAAAAGAACAAATGGAAATGAAGTTCCTAAGCACAAGAA
This sequence comes from Carex arenaria, assembly GCA_964058825.1. NCBI lineage: Eukaryota > Viridiplantae > Streptophyta > Magnoliopsida > Poales > Cyperaceae > Carex > Carex arenaria. Next base: position 22,753 of record CAXKVW010000095.1, on the reverse strand, counting down.
CAAATGGAAATGAGGTTCATATGCACAAGATCAAGGGCAAAAGAGGTTGTTAAGCACACGAACAACGCCAACTGAGGTTGGTAAGCACACAAACAAGGGCAAACGATGTTCCTGAGCACAAGAACTAATGCAAATGAGGTTCATAAACACAAGATCAAGGGCAAAAGAGGTTGTTAAGCACACGAACAATGCCAATTGAGGTTTGTAAATACACAAACAAGGGCAAACGAGGTTCCAAGCACTAGAATAAATGCAAATGAGGTTCATAAGCACAAGATAAAGGGTAAAAGAGGTCGTTAAGCACACGAACAACGCCAGTGAGGTTGTTAAGCACACAAACACGGGCAAACTAGGTTCCTAAAGCACAAGAAGAAATGTAAACGAGGTTCATCAGCACAAGATCATGGGAAAAAGAGGTTGTTAAGCACACGAACAACGCCAATTGAGGTTGTTAGGCACACAAACAAGGGAAAACGAGGTTCCTAAGCAGAAGAACAAATGCAAATGAGATTCATAAGCACAAGATCAAGGGCAAAAGGGGTTGTTAAGCACACGAACAACGCCAATTGAGGTTGTTAAGCACACACACAAGGGCAAACGAGTTTGCTAAGCACAAGAACAAATGCAAATGAGGTTCATCAGCACAAGATCAAGGGCAAAAGGGGTTGTTTAAGCACACGAACAACGCCAATTGAGGTGGTTAAGCTCACAACCAAGGGAAAACGAGGTTCCTATGCACAAGAACAAATGCAAATGAAGTTCATATGCACAAGATCAAGGGCAAAAGAGGTTGTTAAGCACACGAACAACGCCAATTGAGGTTGTTAAGCACACAAACAAAGGCAAATGAGGTTTCTGAGTACAAGAACTAATGCAAATGAGGTTCATAAACACAAGATCATTGGCAAAAGAGGTTCTTAAGCACACGAACAACGCCAATTGAGGTTGTTAAGCACACAAACAAGGGCAAACGAGGTTGCTAAGAACAAGAACAAATGGAAATGAGGTTCATAAGCACAAGATCAAGGGCAAAAGAGGTTGTTAAGCACACGAACAATGCCAATTGAATTTGTTAAGCACACAACCAATAGAAAACGAGGTTCCTAAGCACAAGAACAAATGCAAATGAGGTTCATAAACACAAGATCAAGGGCAAAAGAGGTTGTTAAGCACACGAACAACGCCAATTGTGGTTGTGAAGCACACAAACAAGGGCAAACGAGGTTCCTAAGCACAAGAACAAATGCAAATGAGTTTCATAAGCACAAGATCAAGGGCAAAAGATGTTGCTAAGCACACGAACAACGCCAATTGAGATTGTTAAGCACACAACCAATAGAAAACGAGGTTCCTAAGCACAAGAACAAATGCAAATGAAGTTCATAAGCACAAGATCAAGGGCAAAAGAGGTTGTTAAGCACCCGAACAATGCCAATTAAGGTTGTTAAGCACACAAACAAGGGCAAACGAGGTTCCTAAGCACAAGAACAAATGGAAATGAGGTTCATAACCACAAGATCAAGGGCAAAAGAGGTTCTTAAGCACACGAACGACGCCACTTGAGGTTGTCAAGGACCCAAACAAGGGCAAACAAGGTTCCTAAGCACAATAACAGATGCAAATGGGGTTCATAAACACAAGATCAAGGGTAAAAGAGGTTGTTAAGAACACGAACAACACCAATTGAGGTTGTTAAGCACACAAACAAGGGCAAACGAGGTTCCTTAGCAGAAGAACAAATGCAAATGAGGATGATAACCACAAGATCAAGTGCAGAAGAGGTTATTAAGCACACGAGCAACTCCAATTGAGGTTGTTAAACACACAAACAAGGGCAAACGAGGTTCCTAAGCACTAGAATAAGTGCAAATGAGATTCATAAGAGCAAGATCAAGGCCAAAAGAGATTGTTAAGTATACGAAGAATGCCAATTGAGGTTGTTAAGCACACAAATAAGGGCAAACGAGGTTCCTAAGCACAAGAACAAATCCAAATGAGGTTCATTAGCACAAGATCATGGGCAAAAGAGGTTGTTAAGCACACAAACAATGGAGGTTGTTAAGCACACGAACAATGCCAACGGAGGTTGTTAAGCACACAACCAAGGAAAAACGAGGTTCCTAAGCACAAGAACAAATACAAATGAGGTTCATAAGCACAAGATCAAGGACAAAAGTTGTTGTTAAGCACCCGAACAACGCTAATTGAGGTTGTTAAGCACACAAACAAGGGCAAACGAGGTTCCTAAACACAAGAACAAATGGAAATGAGGTTCATAAGCAGAAGATCAAGGGCAAAACAGGTTGTCAAGCACACGAACAACGCGAATTATAGTTGTTAAGCACACAAACAATGGCAAACGAGGATCCAAGCACAATAATAATTGCAAATGAGGTTCATAAGCACAAGAACAAGGGCAAAAGATGTTATTAAGCACAAGAACAACGCCAATTGAGTTTGTTAAACACACAAACAACTAGTAAGAAGGTTCCTAAGCACAAGAACAAATGCGAATGAGATTATTAAGCACACGAACAACGCCAATTGAGGTTGTTAAGCACACACACAAGGGCAAACGAGTTTGCTAAGCACAAGAACAAATGCAAATGAGGTTCATAAGCACAAGATCAAGGGCAAAAGAGGTCGTTATGCACACGAACAGCGCCAGTTGAGGTTGTTAAGCACACAAACACGGGCAAACGAGGTTCCAAGCACAAGAATAAATAAAAATGAGGTCATAAGCACAAGATCAAGGGCAAAAGAGGTCGTTAAGCTCACGAACAATGCCAGTTGAGGTTGTTAGGCACACAAACAAAGACAAACGAGGTTCCTAAGCACAAGAACAAATGCAAATGAGGTTCATAAGCACAATATCAAGTACAAAAGAGGTTGTTAAACACACGAACAACGCTAATTGAGATTGTTAAGCAAAAGAACAAATGGAAATGAAGTTCCTAAGAACAAGAACAAATGGAAATGAGGTTCATAAGCACAAGATCAAGGGCAAAAGAGGGTGTTAAGTACACGAACAACGCCAACTGAGGTTGGCAAGCACACAAACAAGGGCAAACGAGGTTCCTAAGAACAAGAACAAATGCAAATAAGGCTCATAAACACAAGATCAAGGGCAAAAGAGGTTGTTAAGCCCACGAACAACGCCAATTGAGGTTGGTAAACACACAAACAAGGGCAAACGAGGTTCCTAAGCACAAGAACAAATGGAAGTGAGGTTCATATGCACAACATAAAGGGCAAAAGAGGTTGTCAAGCACACAAACCACGCCAATTGAGGTTGCTAAGCACACAAACAAGGGCAAACGAGGTTCCTAAGCACAAGAACAAATGCAAATAAGGTTCATAAACACAAGATCAAGGGCAAAAGAGGTTGTTAAGCACACGAACAACGCCAACTGAGGTTGGTAAGCACATAAACAAAGGCAAATGAGGTTCCTGAGTACAAGAACTAATGCAAATGAGGTTCATAAACACAAGATCATTGGCAAAAGAGGTTGTTAAGCACACGAACAACGCCAATTGAGGTTGTTAAGCACACAAACAAGGGTAAACGAGGTTGCTAAGAACAAGAACAAATGCAAATGAGGTTAATAAGCACAAGATCAAGGGCAAAAGAGGTTGTTAAGCACACGAACAACGCCAATTGAGTTTGTTAAGCACACAACCAATAGAAAACGAGGTTCCTAAGCACAAGAACAAATGCAAATGAGGTTCATAAACACAAGATCAAGGGCAAAAGAGGTTGTTAAGCACACGAACAACGCCAATTGAGGTTGTTAAGCACACAAACAAGGGCAAACGAGGTTCCTAAGCACAAGAACAAATGCAAATGAGGTTCATAAGCACAAGATCAAGGGCAAAAGATGTTGTTAAGCACACGAACAACGCCAATTGAGATTGTTAAGCACACAACCAATAGAAAACGAGGTTCCGAAGCACAAGAACAAATGCAAATGAAGTTCATAAGCACAAGATCAAGGGCAAAAGAGGTTGTTAAGCACCCGAACAACACCAATTGAGGTTGTTAAGAACACAAACAAGGGCAAATGTGGTTCCTAAGCACAAGAACAAATGCAAATCATGTTTACAAACACAAGATCAAGGGCAAAAGAGGTTTTTAAGCACACGAACAACGCCAATTGAGGTTGTTCAGCACAGATATAAGGGCAAACGAGGTTGCTAAGAACAAGAACAAATGCAAATGAGGTTCATAAGCACAAGATCAAGGGCAAAAGAGGTTGTTAAGCACACGAACAACGACAATTGAGATTGTTAAGCACCCAACCAATAGAAAACGAGGTTCCTAAGCACAAGAACAAATGCAAATGAAGTTCATAAGCACAAGATCAAGGGCAAAAGAGGTTGTTAAGCACACGAACAACGCCAACTGAGGTTGTTAAGCACACAAACAAGGGCAAACGAGGTTCCTAAGCACAAGAACAAATGGAAATGAGGTTCATAAGCACATGATCAATGGCAAAAGAGGTTGTTAAGCACACAAACCATGCCAATTCAGGTTGTTAAACACACAAACAAGGGCAAACGAGGTTCCTAAGCACAAGAACAAATGGAAATGATGTTCATAACCACAAGATCAAGGGCAAAAGAGGTTCTTAAGAACACGAACCACGCCACTTGAGGTTGTTAAGGACCCAAACAAGGGCAACCGAGGTTCCTAAGCACAAGAACAGATGCAAATGGGGTTCATAAACACAAGATCAAGGGTAAAAGAGGTTGTTAAGAACACGAACAACACCAATTGAGGTTGTTAAGCACACAAACAAGGGCAAACGAGGTTCCTTAGCAGAAGAACAAATGCAAATGAGGATGATAACCACAAGATCAAGTGCAGAAGAGGTTATTAAACACACGAGCAACGCCAATTGAGGTTGTTAAACACACAAACAAGGGCAAACGAGGTTCCTAAGCACTAGAATAAGTGCAAATGAGATTCATAAGAGCAAGATCAAGGCCAAAAGAGATTGTTAAGTACACGAAGAATGCCAATTGAGGTTGTTAAGCACACAAATAAGGGCAAACGAGGTTCCTAAGCACAAGAACAAATCCAAATGAGGTTCATTAGCACAAGATCATGGGCAAAAGAGGTTGTTAAGCACACAAACAATGGAGGTTGTTAAGCACATGAACAATGCCAACGGAGGTTGTTAAGCACACAACCAAGGAAAAACGAGGTTCCTAAGCACAAGACCAAATGCAAATGAAGTTCATAAGCACAAGATCAAGGGCAAAAGAGGTCGTTAAGCACACGAACAATGCCAGTTGAGGTTATTAGGCACACAAACAAGGGCAAACGAGGTTCCTAAGCATAAGAACAAATGCAAACGAGGTTCATAAGCACAATATCAAGTACAGAAGAGGTTGTTAAACACACGAACAACGCCAATTGAGATTGTTAAGCAAAATGACAAATGGAAATGAAGTTCCTAAGCACAAGAACAAATGGAAATGAGGTTCATAAGCACAAGATCAAGGGCAAAAGAGGGTGTTAAGTACACGAACAACGCCAACTGAGGTTGGCAAGCACACAAACAAGGGCAAACGAGGTTCCTAAGAACAAGAACAAATGCAAATAAGGCTCATAAACACAAGATCAAGGGCAAAAGAGGTTGTTAAGCACACGAACAACGCCAATTGAGGTTGGTAAACACACAAACAAGGGCAAACGAGGTTCCTAAGCACAAGAACAAATGGAAGTGAGGTTCATATGCACAACATAAAGGGCAAAAGAGGTTGTCAAGCACACAAACCACGCCAATTGAGGTTGCTAAGCACACAAACAAGGGCAAACGAGGTTCCTAAGCACAAGAACAAATGCAAATAAGGTTCATAAACACAAGATCAAGGGCAAAAGAGGTTGTTAAGCACACGAACAACGCCAACTGAGGTTGGTAAGCACATAAACAAAGGCAAATGAGGTTCCTGAGTACAAGAACTAATGCAAATGAGGTTCATAAACACAAGATCATTGGCAAAAGAGGTTGTTAAGCACACGAACAACGCCAATTGAGGTTGTTAAGCACACAAACAAGGGTAAACGAGGTTGCTAAGAACAAGAACAAATGCAAATGAGGTTAATAAGCACAAGATCAAGGGCAAAAGAGGTTGTTAAGCACACGAACAACGCCAATTGAGTTTGTTAAGCACACAACCAATAGAAAACGAGGTTCCTAAGCACAAGAACAAATGCAAATGAGGTTCATACACACAAGATCAAGGGCAAAAGAGGTTGTTAAGCACACGAACAACGCCAATTGAGGTTGTTAAGCACACAAACAAGGGCAAACGAGGTTCCTAAGCACAAGAACAATTGCAAATGAGGTTCATAAGCACAAGATCAAGGGCAAAAGATGTTGTTAAGCACACGAACAACGCCAATTGAGATTGTTAAGCACACAACCAATAGAAAACGAGGTTCCGAAGCACAAGAACAAATGCAAATGAAGTTCATAAGCACAAGATCAAGGGCAAAAGAGGTTGTTAAGCACCCGAACAACGCCAATTGAGGTTGTTAAGAACACAAACAAGGGCAAATGTGGTTCCTAAGCACAAGAACAAATGCAAATGATGTTTACAAACACAAGATCAAGGGCAAAAGAGGTTTTTAAGCACACGAACAACGCCAATTGAGGTTGTTCAGCACAGATATAAGGGCAAACGAGGTTGCTAAGAACAAGAACAAATGCAAATGAGGTTCACAAGCACAAGATCAAGGGCAAAAGAGGTTGTTAAGCACACGAACAACGCCAATTGAGATTGTTAAGCACCCAACCAATAGAAAACGAGGTTCCTAAGCACAAGAACAAATGCAAATGAAGTTCATAAGCACAAGATCAAGGGCAAAAGAGATTGTTAAGCACACGAACAACGCCAACTGAGGTTGTTAAGCACACAAACAAGGGCAAACGAGGTTCCTAAGCACAAGAACAAATGGAAATGAGGTTCATAAGCACATGATCAATGGCAAAAGAGGTTGTTAAGCACACAAACCATGCCAATTCAGGTTGTTAAACACACAAACAAGGGCAAACGAGGTTCCTAAGCACAAGAACAAATGGAAATGATGTTCATAACCACAAGATCAAGGGCAAAAGAGGTTCTTAAGAACACGAACCACGCCACTTGAGGTTGTTAAGGACCCAAACAAGGGCAACCGAGGTTCCTAAGCACAAGAACAGATGCAAATGGGGTTCATAAACACAAGATCAAGGGTAAAAGAGGTTGTTAAGAACACGAACAACACCAATTGAGGTTGTTAAGCACACAAACAAGGGCAAACGAGGTTCCTAAGCACAAGAACAAATGGAAATGAGGTTCATAAGCACATGATCAATGGCAAAAGAGGTTGTTAAGCACACAAACCATGCCAATTCAGGTTGTTAAACACACAAACAAGGGCAAACGAGGTTCCTAAGCACAAGAACAAATGGAAATGATGTTCATAACCACAAGATCAAGGGCAAAAGAGGTTCTTAAGAACACGAACCACGCCACTTGAGGTTGTTAAGGACCCAAACAAGGGCAACCGAGGTTCCTAAGCACAAGAACAGATGCAAATGGGGTTCATAAACACAAGATCAAGGGTAAAAGAGGTTGTTAAGAACACGAACAACACCAATTGAGGTTGTTAAGCACACAAACAAGGGCAAACGAGGTTCCTTAGCAGAAGAACAAATGCAAATGAGGATGATAACCACAAGATCAAGTGCAGAAGAGGTTATTAAACACACGAGCAACGCCAATTGAGGTTGTTAAACACACAAACAAGGGCAAACGAGGTTCCTAAGCACTAGAATAAGTGCAAATGAGATTCATAAGAGCAAGATCAAGGCCAAAAGAGATTGTTAAGTACACGAAGAATGCCAATTGAGGTTGTTAAGCACACAAATAAGGGCAAACGAGGTTCCTAAGCACAAGAACAAATCCAAATGAGGTTCATTAGCACAAGATCATGGGCAAAAGAGGTTGTTAAGCACACAAACAATGGAGGTTGTTAAGCACATGAACAATGCCAACGGAGGTTGTTAAGCACACAACCAAGGAAAAACGAGGTTCCTAAGCACAAGACCAAATGCAAATGAAGTTCATAAGCACAAGATCAAGGGCAAAAGAGGTCGTTAAGCACACGAACAATGCCAGTTGAGGTTATTAGGCACACAAACAAGGGCAAACGAGGTTCCTAAGCATAAGAACAAATGCAAACGAGGTTCATAAGCACAATATCAAGTACAGAAGAGGTTGTTAAACACACGAACAACGCCAATTGAGATTGTTAAGCAAAATGACAAATGGAAATGAAGTTCCTAAGCACAAGAACAAATGGAAATGAGGTTCATAAGCACAAGATCAAGGGCAAAAGAGGGTGTTAAGTACACGAACAACGCCAACTGAGGTTGGCAAGCACACAAACAAGGGCAAACGAGGTTCCTAAGAACAAGAACAAATGCAAATAAGGCTCATAAACACAAGATCAAGGGCAAAAGAGGTTGTTAAGCACACGAACAACGCCAATTGAGGTTGGTAAACACACAAACAAGGGCAAACGAGGTTCCTAAGCACAAGAACAAATGGAAGTGAGGTTCATATGCACAACATAAAGGGCAAAAGAGGTTGTCAAGCACACAAACCACGCCAATTGAGGTTGCTAAGCACACAAACAAGGGCAAACGAGGTTCCTAAGCACAAGAACAAATGCAAATAAGGTTCATAAACACAAGATCAAGGGCAAAAGAGGTTGTTAAGCACACGAACAACGCCAACTGAGGTTGGTAAGCACATAAACAAAGGCAAATGAGGTTCCTGAGTACAAGAACTAATGCAAATGAGGTTCATAAACACAAGATCATTGGCAAAAGAGGTTGTTAAGCACACGAACAACGCCAATTGAGGTTGTTAAGCACACAAACAAGGGTAAACGAGGTTGCTAAGAACAAGAACAAATGCAAATGAGGTTAATAAGCACAAGATCAAGGGCAAAAGAGGTTGTTAAGCACACGAACAACGCCAATTGAGTTTGTTAAGCACACAACCAATAGAAAACGAGGTTCCTAAGCACAAGAACAAATGCAAATGAGGTTCATAAACACAAGATCAAGGGCAAAAGAGGTTGTTAAGCACACGAACAACGCCAATTGAGGTTGTTAAGCACACAAACAAGGGCAAACGAGGTTCCTAAGCACAAGAACAATTGCAAATGAGGTTCATAAGCACAAGATCAAGGGCAAAAGATGTTGTTAAGCACACGAACAACGCCAATTGAGATTGTTAAGCACACAACCAATAGAAAACGAGGTTCCGAAGCACAAGAACAAATGCAAATGAAGTTCATAAGCACAAGATCAAGGGCAAAAGAGGTTGTTAAGCACCCGAACAACGCCAATTGAGGTTGTTAAGAACACAAACAAGGGCAAATGTGGTTCCTAAGCACAAGAACAAATGCAAATGATGTTTACAAACACAAGATCAAGGGCAAAAGAGGTTTTTAAGCACACGAACAACGCCAATTGAGGTTGTTCAGCACAGATATAAGGGCAAACGAGGTTGCTAAGAACAAGAACAAATGCAAATGAGGTTCACAAGCACAAGATCAAGGGCAAAAGAGGTTGTTAAGCACACGAACAACGCCAATTGAGATTGTTAAGCACCCAACCAATAGAAAACGAGGTTCCTAAGCACAAGAACAAATGCAAATGAAGTTCATAAGCACAAGATCAAGGGCAAAAGAGATTGTTAAGCACACGAACAACGCCAACTGAGGTTGTTAAGCACACAAACAAGGGCAAACGAGGTTCCTAAGCACAAGAACAAATGGAAATGAGGTTCATAAGCACATGATCAATGGCAAAAGAGGTTGTTAAGCACACAAACCATGCCAATTCAGGTTGTTAAACACACAAACAAGGGCAAACGAGGTTCCTAAGCACAAGAACAAATGGAAATGATGTTCATAACCACAAGATCAAGGGCAAAAGAGGTTCTTAAGAACACGAACCACGCCACTTGAGGTTGTTAAGGACCCAAACAAGGGCAACCGAGGTTCCTAAGCACAAGAACAGATGCAAATGGGGTTCATAAACACAAGATCAAGGGTAAAAGAGGTTGTTAAGAACACGAACAACACCAATTGAGGTTGTTAAGCACACAAACAAGGGCAAACGAGGTTCCTAAGCACAAGAACAAATGGAAATGAGGTTCATAAGCACATGATCAATGGCAAAAGAGGTTGTTAAGCACACAAACCATGCCAATTCAGGTTGTTAAACACACAAACAAGGGCAAACGAGGTTCCTAAGCACAAGAACAAATGGAAATGATGTTCATAACCACAAGATCAAGGGCAAAAGAGGTTCTTAAGAACACGAACCACGCCACTTGAGGTTGTTAAGGACCCAAACAAGGGCAACCGAGGTTCCTAAGCACAAGAACAGATGCAAATGGGGTTCATAAACACAAGATCAAGGGTAAAAGAGGTTGTTAAGAACACGAACAACACCAATTGAGGTTGTTAAGCACACAAACAAGGGCAAACGAGGTTCCTTAGCAGAAGAACAAATGCAAATGAGGATGATAACCACAAGATCAAGTGCAGAAGAGGTTATTAAACACACGAGCAACGCCAATTGAGGTTGTTAAACACACAAACAAGGGCAAACGAGGTTCCTAAGCACTAGAATAAGTGCAAATGAGATTCATAAGAGCAAGATCAAGGCCAAAAGAGATTGTTAAGTACACGAAGAATGCCAATTGAGGTTGTTAAGCACACAAATAAGGGCAAACGAGGTTCCTAAGCACAAGAACAAATCCAAATGAGGTTCATTAGCACAAGATCATGGGCAAAAGAGGTTGTTAAGCACACAAACAATGGAGGTTGTTAAGCACATGAACAATGCCAACGGAGGTTGTTAAGCACACAACCAAGGAAAAACGAGGTTCCTAAGCACAAGACCAAATGCAAATGAAGTTCATAAGCACAAGATCAAGGGCAAAAGAGGTCGTTAAGCACACGAACAATGCCAGTTGAGGTTATTAGGCACACAAACAAGGGCAAACGAGGTTCCTAAGCATAAGAACAAATGCAAACGAGGTTCATAAGCACAATATCAAGTACAGAAGAGGTTGTTAAACACACGAACAACGCCAATTGAGATTGTTAAGCAAAATGACAAATGGAAATGAAGTTCCTAAGCACAAGAACAAATGGAAATGAGGTTCATAAGCACAAGATCAAGGGCAAAAGAGGGTGTTAAGTACACGAACAACGCCAACTGAGGTTGGCAAGCACACAAACAAGGGCAAACGAGGTTCCTAAGAACAAGAACAAATGCAAATAAGGCTCATAAACACAAGATCAAGGGCAAAAGAGGTTGTTAAGCACACGAACAACGCCAATTGAGGTTGGTAAACACACAAACAAGGGCAAACGAGGTTCCTAAGCACAAGAACAAATGGAAGTGAGGTTCATATGCACAACATAAAGGGCAAAAGAGGTTGTCAAGCACACAAACCACGCCAATTGAGGTTGCTAAGCACACAAACAAGGGCAAACGAGGTTCCTAAGCACAAGAACAAATGCAAATAAGGTTCATAAACACAAGATCAAGGGCAAAAGAGGTTGTTAAGCACACGAACAACGCCAACTGAGGTTGGTAAGCACATAAACAAAGGCAAATGAGGTTCCTGAGTACAAGAACTAATGCAAATGAGGTTCATAAACACAAGATCATTGGCAAAAGAGGTTGTTAAGCACACGAACAACGCCAATTGAGGTTGTTAAGCACACAAACAAGGGTAAACGAGGTTGCTAAGAACAAGAACAAATGCAAATGAGGTTAATAAGCACAAGATCAAGGGCAAAAGAGGTTGTTAAGCACACGAACAACGCCAATTGAGTTTGTTAAGCACACAACCAATAGAAAACGAGGTTCCTAAGCACAAGAACAAATGCAAATGAGGTTCATAAACACAAGATCAAGGGCAAAAGAGGTTGTTAAGCACACGAACAACGCCAATTGAGGTTGTTAAGCACACAAACAAGGGCAAACGAGGTTCCTAAGCACAAGAACAATTGCAAATGAGGTTCATAAGCACAAGATCAAGGGCAAAAGATGTTGTTAAGCACACGAACAACGCCAATTGAGATTGTTAAGCACACAACCAATAGAAAACGAGGTTCCGAAGCACAAGAACAAATGCAAATGAAGTTCATAAGCACAAGATCAAGGGCAAAAGAGGTTGTTAAGCACCCGAACAACGCCAATTGAGGTTGTTAAGAACACAAACAAGGGCAAATGTGGTTCCTAAGCACAAGAACAAATGCAAATGATGTTTACAAACACAAGATCAAGGGCAAAAGAGGTTTTTAAGCACACGAACAACGCCAATTGAGGTTGTTCAGCACAGATATAAGGGCAAACGAGGTTGCTAAGAACAAGAACAAATGCAAATGAGGTTCACAAGCACAAGATCAAGGGCAAAAGAGGTTGTTAAGCACACGAACAACGCCAATTGAGATTGTTAAGCACCCAACCAATAGAAAACGAGGTTCCTAAGCACAAGAACAAATGCAAATGAAGTTCATAAGCACAAGATCAAGGGCAAAAGAGATTGTTAAGCACACGAACAACGCCAACTGAGGTTGTTAAGCACACAAACAAGGGCAAACGAGGTTCCTAAGCACAAGAACAAATGGAAATGAGGTTCATAAGCACATGATCAATGGCAAAAGAGGTTGTTAAGCACACAAACCATGCCAATTCAGGTTGTTAAACACACAAACAAGGGCAAACGAGGTTCCTAAGCACAAGAACAAATGGAAATGATGTTCATAACCACAAGATCAAGGGCAAAAGAGGTTCTTAAGAACACGAACCACGCCACTTGAGGTTGTTAAGGACCCAAACAAGGGCAACCGAGGTTCCTAAGCACAAGAACAGATGCAAATGGGGTTCATAAACACAAGATCAAGGGTAAAAGAGGTTGTTAAGAACACGAACAACACCAATTGAGGTTGTTAAGCACACAAACAAGGGCAAACGAGGTTCCTAAGCACAAGAACAAATGGAAATGAGGTTCATAAGCACATGATCAATGGCAAAAGAGGTTGTTAAGCACACAAACCATGCCAATTCAGGTTGTTAAACACACAAACAAGGGCAAACGAGGTTCCTAAGCACAAGAACAAATGGAAATGATGTTCATAACCACAAGATCAAGGGCAAAAGAGGTTCTTAAGAACACGAACCACGCCACTTGAGGTTGTTAAGGACCCAAACAAGGGCAACCGAGGTTCCTAAGCACAAGAACAGATGCAAATGGGGTTCATAAACACAAGATCAAGGGTAAAAGAGGTTGTTAAGAACACGAACAACACCAATTGAGGTTGTTAAGCACACAAACAAGGGCAAACGAGGTTCCTTAGCAGAAGAACAAATGCAAATGAGGATGATAACCACAAGATCAAGTGCAGAAGAGGTTATTAAACACACGAGCAACGCCAATTGAGGTTGTTAAACACACAAACAAGGGCAAACGAGGTTCCTAAGCACTAGAATAAGTGCAAATGAGATTCATAAGAGCAAGATCAAGGCCAAAAGAGATTGTTAAGTACACGAAGAATGCCAATTGAGGTTGTTAAGCACACAAATAAGGGCAAACGAGGTTCCTAAGCACAAGAACAAATCCAAATGAGGTTCATTAGCACAAGATCATGGGCAAAAGAGGTTGTTAAGCACACAAACAATGGAGGTTGTTAAGCACATGAACAATGCCAACGGAGGTTGTTAAGCACACAACCAAGGAAAAACGAGGTTCCTAAGCACAAGACCAAATGCAAATGAAGTTCATAAGCACAAGATCAAGGGCAAAAGAGGTCGTTAAGCACACGAACAATGCCAGTTGAGGTTATTAGGCACACAAACAAGGGCAAACGAGGTTCCTAAGCATAAGAACAAATGCAAACGAGGTTCATAAGCACAATATCAAGTACAGAAGAGGTTGTTAAACACACGAACAACGCCAATTGAGATTGTTAAGCAAAATGACAAATGGAAATGAAGTTCCTAAGCACAAGAACAAATGGAAATGAGGTTCATAAGCACAAGATCAAGGGCAAAAGAGGGTGTTAAGTACACGAACAACGCCAACTGAGGTTGGCAAGCACACAAACAAGGGCAAACGAGGTTCCTAAGAACAAGAACAAATGCAAATAAGGCTCATAAACACAAGATCAAGGGCAAAAGAGGTTGTTAAGCACACGAACAACGCCAATTGAGGTTGGTAAACACACAAACAAGGGCAAACGAGGTTCCTAAGCACAAGAACAAATGGAAGTGAGGTTCATATGCACAACATAAAGGGCAAAAGAGGTTGTCAAGCACACAAACCACGCCAATTGAGGTTGCTAAGCACACAAACAAGGGCAAACGAGGTTCCTAAGCACAAGAACAAATGCAAATAAGGTTCATAAACACAAGATCAAGGGCAAAAGAGGTTGTTAAGCACACGAACAACGCCAACTGAGGTTGGTAAGCACATAAACAAAGGCAAATGAGGTTCCTGAGTACAAGAACTAATGCAAATGAGGTTCATAAACACAAGATCATTGGCAAAAGAGGTTGTTAAGCACACGAACAACGCCAATTGAGGTTGTTAAGCACACAAACAAGGGTAAACGAGGTTGCTAAGAACAAGAACAAATGCAAATGAGGTTAATAAGCACAAGATCAAGGGCAAAAGAGGTTGTTAAGCACACGAACAACGCCAATTGAGTTTGTTAAGCACACAACCAATAGAAAACGAGGTTCCTAAGCACAAGAACAAATGCAAATGAGGTTCATAAACACAAGATCAAGGGCAAAAGAGGTTGTTAAGCACACGAACAACGCCAATTGAGGTTGTTAAGCACACAAACAAGGGCAAACGAGGTTCCTAAGCACAAGAACAATTGCAAATGAGGTTCATAAGCACAAGATCAAGGGCAAAAGATGTTGTTAAGCACACGAACAACGCCAATTGAGATTGTTAAGCACACAACCAATAGAAAACGAGGTTCCGAAGCACAAGAACAAATGCAAATGAAGTTCATAAGCACAAGATCAAGGGCAAAAGAGGTTGTTAAGCACCCGAACAACGCCAATTGAGGTTGTTAAGAACACAAACAAGGGCAAATGTGGTTCCTAAGCACAAGAACAAATGCAAATGATGTTTACAAACACAAGATCAAGGGCAAAAGAGGTTTTTAAGCACACGAACAACGCCAATTGAGGTTGTTCAGCACAGATATAAGGGCAAACGAGGTTGCTAAGAACAAGAACAAATGCAAATGAGGTTCACAAGCACAAGATCAAGGGCAAAAGAGGTTGTTAAGCACACGAACAACGCCAATTGAGATTGTTAAGCACCCAACCAATAGAAAACGAGGTTCCTAAGCACAAGAACAAATGCAAATGAAGTTCATAAGCACAAGATCAAGGGCAAAAGAGATTGTTAAGCACACGAACAACGCCAACTGAGGTTGTTAAGCACACAAACAAGGGCAAACGAGGTTCCTAAGCACAAGAACAAATGGAAATGAGGTTCATAAGCACATGATCAATGGCAAAAGAGGTTGTTAAGCACACAAACCATGCCAATTCAGGTTGTTAAACACACAAACAAGGGCAAACGAGGTTCCTAAGCACAAGAACAAATGGAAATGATGTTCATAACCACAAGATCAAGGGCAAAAGAGGTTCTTAAGAACACGAACCACGCCACTTGAGGTTGTTAAGGACCCAAACAAGGGCAACCGAGGTTCCTAAGCACAAGAACAGATGCAAATGGGGTTCATAAACACAAGATCAAGGGTAAAAGAGGTTGTTAAGAACACGAACAACACCAATTGAGGTTGTTAAGCACACAAACAAGGGCAAACGAGGTTCCTAAGCACAAGAACAAATGGAAATGAGGTTCATAAGCACATGATCAATGGCAAAAGAGGTTGTTAAGCACACAAACCATGCCAATTCAGGTTGTTAAACACACAAACAAGGGCAAACGAGGTTCCTAAGCACAAGAACAAATGGAAATGATGTTCATAACCACAAGATCAAGGGCAAAAGAGGTTCTTAAGAACACGAACCACGCCACTTGAGGTTGTTAAGGACCCAAACAAGGGCAACCGAGGTTCCTAAGCACAAGAACAGATGCAAATGGGGTTCATAAACACAAGATCAAGGGTAAAAGAGGTTGTTAAGAACACGAACAACACCAATTGAGGTTGTTAAGCACACAAACAAGGGCAAACGAGGTTCCTTAGCAGAAGAACAAATGCAAATGAGGATGATAACCACAAGATCAAGTGCAGAAGAGGTTATTAAACACACGAGCAACGCCAATTGAGGTTGTTAAACACACAAACAAGGGCAAACGAGGTTCCTAAGCACTAGAATAAGTGCAAATGAGATTCATAAGAGCAAGATCAAGGCCAAAAGAGATTGTTAAGTACACGAAGAATGCCAATTGAGGTTGTTAAGCACACAAATAAGGGCAAACGAGGTTCCTAAGCACAAGAACAAATCCAAATGAGGTTCATTAGCACAAGATCATGGGCAAAAGAGGTTGTTAAGCACACAAACAATGGAGGTTGTTAAGCACATGAACAATGCCAACGGAGGTTGTTAAGCACACAACCAAGGAAAAACGAGGTTCCTAAGCACAAGAACAAATGCAAATGAAGTTCATAAGCACAAGATCAAGGGCAAAAGAGGTCGTTAAGCACACGAACAATGCCAGTTGAGGTTATTAGGCACACAAACAAGGGCAAACGAGGTTCCTAAGCATAAGAACAAATGCAAACGAGGTTCATAAGCACAATATCAAGTACAGAAGAGGTTGTTAAACACACGAACAACGCCAATTGAGATTGTTAAGCAAAATGACAAATGGAAATGAAGTTCCTAAGCACAAGAACAAATGGAAATGAGGTTCATAAGCACAAGATCAAGGGCAAAAGAGGGTGTTAAGTACACGAACAACGCCAACTGAGGTTGGCAAGCACACAAACAAGGGCAAACGAGGTTCCTAAGAACAAGAACAAATGCAAATAAGGCTCATAAACACAAGATCAAGGGCAAAAGAGGTTGTTAAGCACACGAACAACGCCAATTGAGGTTGGTAAACACACAAACAAGGGCAAACGAGGTTCCTAAGCACAAGAACAAATGGAAGTGAGGTTCATATGCACAACATAAAGGGCAAAAGAGGTTGTCAAGCACACAAACCACGCCAATTGAGGTTGCTAAGCACACAAACAAGGGCAAACGAGGTTCCTAAGCACAAGAACAAATGCAAATAAGGTTCATAAACACAAGATCAAGGGCAAAAGAGGTTGTTAAGCACACGAACAACGCCAACTGAGGTTGGTAAGCACATAAACAAAGGCAAATGAGGTTCCTGAGTACAAGAACTAATGCAAATGAGGTTCATAAACACAAGATCATTGGCAAAAGAGGTTGTTAAGCACACGAACAACGCCAATTGAGGTTGTTAAGCACACAAACAAGGGTAAACGAGGTTGCTAAGAACAAGAACAAATGCAAATGAGGTTAATAAGCACAAGATCAAGGGCAAAAGAGGTTGTTAAGCACACGAACAACGCCAATTGAGTTTGTTAAGCACACAACCAATAGAAAACGAGGTTCCTAAGCACAAGAACAAATGCAAATGAGGTTCATAAACACAAGATCAAGGGCAAAAGAGGTTGTTAAGCACACGAACAACGCCAATTGAGGTTGTTAAGCACACAAACAAGGGCAAACGAGGTTCCTAAGCACAAGAACAATTGCAAATGAGGTTCATAAGCACAAGATCAAGGGCAAAAGATGTTGTTAAGCACACGAACAACGCCAATTGAGATTGTTAAGCACACAACCAATAGAAAACGAGGTTCCGAAGCACAAGAACAAATGCAAATGAAGTTCATAAGCACAAGATCAAGGGCAAAAGAGGTTGTTAAGCACCCGAACAACGCCAATTGAGGTTGTTAAGAACACAAACAAGGGCAAATGTGGTTCCTAAGCACAAGAACAAATGCAAATGATGTTTACAAACACAAGATCAAGGGCAAAAGAGGTTTTTAAGCACACGAACAACGCCAATTGAGGTTGTTCAGCACAGATATAAGGGCAAACGAGGTTGCTAAGAACAAGAACAAATGCAAATGAGGTTCACAAGCACAAGATCAAGGGCAAAAGAGGTTGTTAAGCACACGAACAACGCCAATTGAGATTGTTAAGCACCCAACCAATAGAAAACGAGGTTCCTAAGCACAAGAACAAATGCAAATGAAGTTCATAAGCACAAGATCAAGGGCAAAAGAGATTGTTAAGCACACGAACAACGCCAACTGAGGTTGTTAAGCACACAAACAAGGGCAAACGAGGTTCCTAAGCACAAGAACAAATGGAAATGAGGTTCATAAGCACATGATCAATGGCAAAAGAGGTTGTTAAGCACACAAACCATGCCAATTCAGGTTGTTAAACACACAAACAAGGGCAAACGAGGTTCCTAAGCACAAGAACAAATGGAAATGATGTTCATAACCACAAGATCAAGGGCAAAAGAGGTTCTTAAGAACACGAACCACGCCACTTGAGGTTGTTAAGGACCCAAACAAGGGCAACCGAGGTTCCTAAGCACAAGAACAGATGCAAATGGGGTTCATAAACACAAGATCAAGGGTAAAAGAGGTTGTTAAGAACACGAACAACACCAATTGAGGTTGTTAAGCACACAAACAAGGGCAAACGAGGTTCCTAAGCACAAGAACAAATGGAAATGAGGTTCATAAGCACATGATCAATGGCAAAAGAGGTTGTTAAGCACACAAACCATGCCAATTCAGGTTGTTAAACACACAAACAAGGGCAAACGAGGTTCCTAAGCACAAGAACAAATGGAAATGATGTTCATAACCACAAGATCAAGGGCAAAAGAGGTTCTTAAGAACACGAACCACGCCACTTGAGGTTGTTAAGGACCCAAACAAGGGCAACCGAGGTTCCTAAGCACAAGAACAGATGCAAATGGGGTTCATAAACACAAGATCAAGGGTAAAAGAGGTTGTTAAGAACACGAACAACACCAATTGAGGTTGTTAAGCACACAAACAAGGGCAAACGAGGTTCCTTAGCAGAAGAACAAATGCAAATGAGGATGATAACCACAAGATCAAGTGCAGAAGAGGTTATTAAACACACGAGCAACGCCAATTGAGGTTGTTAAACACACAAACAAGGGCAAACGAGGTTCCTAAGCACTAGAATAAGTGCAAATGAGATTCATAAGAGCAAGATCAAGGCCAAAAGAGATTGTTAAGTACACGAAGAATGCCAATTGAGGTTGTTAAGCACACAAATAAGGGCAAACGAGGTTCCTAAGCACAAGAACAAATCCAAATGAGGTTCATTAGCACAAGATCATGGGCAAAAGAGGTTGTTAAGCACACAAACAATGGAGGTTGTTAAGCACATGAACAATGCCAACGGAGGTTGTTAAGCACACAACCAAGGAAAAACGAGGTTCCTAAGCACAAGACCAAATGCAAATGAAGTTCATAAGCACAAGATCAAGGGCAAAAGAGGTCGTTAAGCACACGAACAATGCCAGTTGAGGTTATTAGGCACACAAACAAGGGCAAACGAGGTTCCTAAGCATAAGAACAAATGCAAACGAGGTTCATAAGCACAATATCAAGTACAGAAGAGGTTGTTAAACACACGAACAACGCCAATTGAGATTGTTAAGCAAAATGACAAATGGAAATGAAGTTCCTAAGCACAAGAACAAATGGAAATGAGGTTCATAAGCACAAGATCAAGGGCAAAAGAGGGTGTTAAGTACACGAACAACGCCAACTGAGGTTGGCAAGCACACAAACAAGGGCAAACGAGGTTCCTAAGAACAAGAACAAATGCAAATAAGGCTCATAAACACAAGATCAAGGGCAAAAGAGGTTGTTAAGCACACGAACAACGCCAATTGAGGTTGGTAAACACACAAACAAGGGCAAACGAGGTTCCTAAGCACAAGAACAAATGGAAGTGAGGTTCATATGCACAACATAAAGGGCAAAAGAGGTTGTCAAGCACACAAACCACGCCAATTGAGGTTGCTAAGCACACAAACAAGGGCAAACGAGGTTCCTAAGCACAAGAACAAATGCAAATAAGGTTCATAAACACAAGATCAAGGGCAAAAGAGGTTGTTAAGCACACGAACAACGCCAACTGAGGTTGGTAAGCACATAAACAAAGGCAAATGAGGTTCCTGAGTACAAGAACTAATGCAAATGAGGTTCATAAACACAAGATCATTGGCAAAAGAGGTTGTTAAGCACACGAACAACGCCAATTGAGGTTGTTAAGCACACAAACAAGGGTAAACGAGGTTGCTAAGAACAAGAACAAATGCAAATGAGGTTAATAAGCACAAGATCAAGGGCAAAAGAGGTTGTTAAGCACACGAACAACGCCAATTGAGTTTGTTAAGCACACAACCAATAGAAAACGAGGTTCCTAAGCACAAGAACAAATGCAAATGAGGTTCATAAACACAAGATCAAGGGCAAAAGAGGTTGTTAAGCACACGAACAACGCCAATTGAGGTTGTTAAGCACACAAACAAGGGCAAACGAGGTTCCTAAGCACAAGAACAATTGCAAATGAGGTTCATAAGCACAAGATCAAGGGCAAAAGATGTTGTTAAGCACACGAACAACGCCAATTGAGATTGTTAAGCACACAACCAATAGAAAACGAGGTTCCGAAGCACAAGAACAAATGCAAATGAAGTTCATAAGCACAAGATCAAGGGCAAAAGAGGTTGTTAAGCACCCGAACAACGCCAATTGAGGTTGTAAGAACACAAACAAGGGCAAATGTGGTTCCTAAGCACAAGAACAAATGCAAATGATGTTACAAACACAAGATCAAGGGCAAAAGAGGTTTTTAAGCACACGAACAACGCCAATTGAGGTTGTTCAGCACAGATATAAGGGCAAACGAGGTTGCTAAGAACAAGAACAAATGCAATGAGGTTCACAAGCACAAGATCAAGGGCAAAAGAGGTTGTTAAGCACACGAACAACGCCAATTGAGATTGTTAAGCACCCAACAATAGAAAACGAGGTTCCTAAGCACAAGAACAAATGCAAATGAAGTTCATAAGCACAAGATCAAGGGCAAAAGAGATTGTTAAGCACACGAACAACGCCAACTGAGGTTGTTAAGCACACAAACAAGGGCAAACGAGGTTCCTAAGCACAAGAACAAATGGAAATGAGGTTCATAAGCACATGATCAATGGCAAAAGAGGTTGTTAAGCACACAAACCATGCCAATTCAGGTTGTTAAACACACAAACAAGGGCAAACGAGGTTCCTAAGCACAAGAACAAATGGAAATGATGTTCATAACCACAAGATCAAGGGCAAAAGAGGTTCTTAAGAACACGAACCACGCCACTTGAGGTTGTTAAGGACCCAAACAAGGGCAACCGAGGTTCCTAAGCACAAGAACAGATGCAAATGGGGTTCATAAACACAAGATCAAGGGTAAAAGAGGTTGTTAAGAACACGAACACACCAATTGAGGTTGTTAAGCACACAAACAAGGGCAAACGAGGTTCCTAAGCACAAGAACAAATGGAAATGAGGTTCATAAGCACATGATCAATGGCAAAAGAGGTTGTTAAGCACACAAACCATGCCAATTCAGGTTGTTAAACACACAAACAAGGGCAAACGAGGTTCCTAAGCACAAGAACAAATGGAAATGATGTTCATAACCACAAGATCAAGGGCAAAAGAGGTTCTTAAGAACACGAACCACGCCACTTGAGGTTGTTAAGGACCCAAACAAGGGCAACCGAGGTTCCTAAGCACAAGAACAGATGCAAATGGGGTTCATAAACACAAGATCAAGGTAAAAGAGGTTGTTAAGAACACGAACAACACCAATTGAGGTTGTTAAGCACACAAACAAGGGCAAACGAGGTTCCTTAGCAGAAGAACAAATGCAAATGAGGATGATAACCACAAGATCAAGTGCAGAAGAGGTTATTAAACACACGAGCAACGGCAATTGAGGTTGTTAAACACACAAACAAGGGCAAACGAGGTTCCTAAGCACTAGAATAAGTGCAAATGAGATTCATAAGAGCAAGATCAAGGCAAAAGAGATTGTTAAGTACACGAAGAATGCCAATTGAGGTTGTTAAGCACACAAATAAGGGCAAACGAGGTTCCTAAGCACAAGAACAAATCCAAATGAGGTTCATTAGCACAAGATCATGGGCAAAAGAGGTGTTAAGCACACAAACAATGGAGGTTGTTAAGCACATGAACAATGCCAACGGAGGTTGTTAAGCACACAACCAAGGAAAAACGAGGTTCCTAAGCACAAGAACAAATGCAAATGAAGTTCATAAGCACAAGATCAAGGGCAAAAGAGGTCGTTAAGCACACGAACAATGCCAGTTGAGGTTATTAGGCACACAAACAAGGGCAAACGAGGTTCCTAAGCATAAGAAACAAATGCAAACGAGGTTCATAAGCACAATATCAAGTACAGAAGAGGTTGTTAAACACACGAACAACGCCAATTGAGATTGTTAAGCAAAATGACAAATGGAAATGAAGTTCCTAAGCACAAGAACAAATGGAAATGAGGTTCATAAGCAC